>JBBBDQ010001129.1:1022500-1360000 GCA_037127315.1 Ascarosepion bandense | reverse complement strand
AAAGCGAAAATGAAAATAAGGAATCATAGTCGTTGTTTGCATAATTAGGCCCAATAAATACAGCAATAATTTTCCCCAACGAAAAATATAGTTTCATCTTTCATGAATCTATGCTAAGCTCT
This sequence comes from Ascarosepion bandense, assembly GCA_037127315.1. Lineage (NCBI taxonomy): Eukaryota > Metazoa > Mollusca > Cephalopoda > Sepiida > Sepiidae > Ascarosepion > Ascarosepion bandense. Next base: position 1,359,878 of record JBBBDQ010001129.1, on the reverse strand, counting down.
CCTGTCATATCTATCTATCTATCTATCTATCTATCTATCTATCTATGTTGGTTAATAAATGTTCTGTTGGTGTCATATACGAAAGCGAAACTGAAAACACTAGATTATAATTGTGGCTTGTATAAATTGCTCCATTAAATACACGAACATTCGTAAAAGGAAAACGAAAATATCTCTAGATTTTTTCGTTGGGAAAATCTTGCTCTATATAGGCGAACAACGACTATAACCAAATATATTTTCATTTTCTGTTTTGTATCGATCAAATATTTCAGTTACCTGGTTTCTTACATACGACCTAAACAAAGGTTTATATCAAAAACCTGTAAGCACTTTTAGTACGTGTCAGTATATAAGACGGTTTTTAAACCTTAAAAGGAATCCTTTACAAGGCTGTGGTTATCTTATAAACAAACTAAGAGATGAACTTAACAAATTAGGGTCCTGGGGAATTGTTTGCAAAATTTTTCTAGCTGCCATACTCTTGGTTCCCAGGTTACAACCCTAAAATCTCTCTCCATATCAGAACGCTTATTTCTTTGTATTAGGGATACTATAACAAAAATGAAGTAACACATCTAGTATTGTAAATATAGGCATGTGCATTTTGGCTTTTGTTTTTAGATTTCTTTAGATAAAATAAAGTTATATTACTACAGCTAAAATCGTATAGCATAGAGCACTTGCAGTCGTCTGTTGCTTGATCAAACTGGAATCTGAGGCGTGTTATAACAATGGCAAGATTCAAACAAAAAAGTTCAGTCTTTTAATTTCAAGCAATAGTAAAATAAATCTATGCGTTCATATTTGATTTTATATTAATTTTATTTATTGTAAAGCAGACATGTTCCTTAAGTGTGACATATTTTTATATAGATTTGTTCAAGAAAAGAAAAAGATACTTAATCTTAATGTCACTCTGTCAGTCCTTACAAACCTTGTTTTTTTCATCACCCGTTGAATGTATTTATCACATAGGAGTAGAAGTAATGTAAAGTAAATATATGTGGGCTATTTTAGTATTATCTGTTAAGGGTAGAGATATTTAAAACCATCTATATTAAAAGCAAAAAATACAGACAAAGGGAGAAGTCATAAGAACGTAAATAAACGTTTCATTTTATGTAAATAGAACATGTTAACAAAGTTAAGAAATGTGTTTTACGTCTAATCTCCAACCCTGAAAAACAAATCTAGCAAATATTACAAAAGTCTATCCTTACAAAATTCTGCACATCATTTTGGAGACAGTGATGTTTTTCCTATGTGTACAGGATGCGTCTTCTTTTCATGGAGTCTACCCCACAACTGTTCACTCTTCAAACTAGTGCATCACGCCAAGCCCAGTTCCTAATTAGGAAAGAGGAAAGAAAGATACCCAACACTGGACAAGAGCAAAAAATATAAAATGATTACAATTAAATTCATGTAATTCGCTTTGAATAGAAACTTTTTTTTATAATCGTTTCACTCCAGGCAAGGCAGGACCACCAGTGGGGCGCAGGGAGTTATGGTGAGAGAAAAGGAAAAAAGACAAAAACAAAAGGTAAAGGTCATGTCGAAGAAAGGATAGGAAAGAAGATAGAAGATGGCCATTGACGTCGCATTTACACTTTTGGAGATTGTAGCTATCAGGGAAGCAAGAATAGAGAACACAGTTCCACATGCGAGAAAGAAAGCTATTAGAGTAGAAATGAGGATTAAATTTGACAGTGAAATGATGGAACGTATTTAGTCGCACGAGTAAATTCATGTAACGGGGGCACCAGTGAAAGAATCTCGTCAGAGCAGAAGTCGTGTAAATATTTGTAGAAAAGACAGAGAGAAGTCACATCCCGATGGTGATAAATTGACTGAAATCGAGTTGCTAAATCAGGATCGTTTCAGTTTCTGATTCTCCTTTGGATCTTTTCGAGAACCCCGAGATGAATAGCAGGAGCACCTGACCAGATATGGCAACAACACTCAATGCACGGACGATTGTTAGATTTATAAACGATTAAGATTTATTCTGGCGAGAAAAACTTTCTGTCCCAATACTGTAACCTGTCCTTCTTGGCTGTAGAAATAGCTATTAAATCAATGTAGTCGTCCCTCTTGAGGTCGGTTGAGAGTGAGTCCAAGAAATGTTGTTTTCGGGAGACTAGAGTCGTCCATATTGATGGAAGGTAGGAAATTTTCTTTGTGACAGTTAATGGAGAGTAGCTTCGTTTTGGAAGCTTTAAAATTAAAAAGCCACTTTTAACCCAAACCTAACATGTATTTGAGGTCCTTTCCTAGAGCAGAATCAAGGTTAACTTCGTCAGCCTTGGCAAATTTCTTAATAAGACGGAAGTAAATAGTGGTGTCATCTGCATATACACTTACTTGAGAACTGGTTACATCAAGAAGATCTTTGGTGATGATCAGAAAAAAACATATGAGCTAAGATAGAGCATTGTGGGACACCTGTGTTTGTATGAAAGAATCTGGGAGGATGAGCGTTCAAATTTATCTTCATTTCACGATCAGATAACAACAATAAGATTAAATCAAACAGTCGTCCTAAGATACCGTGCTCTGAAGCTTGTGCAGAAGGCCAGTATAAGAAGTGCTTTGAAATATCTAGGGCAACATCATTAGCTTCACCGTTCTCATCAAGAGTCTGGTATATATATTCAGTATTAAACGTTAGAACGTCAGCATTACATCTGACAAACCAGAAGCAATACTGCTTGTCAGTGAGTAGGTGATATGATGTGAGATGACGTACAATTTCTGCATTGATAATAGCCTCGAACACCTCGCCAAATGCGTTAAGTTTCTGTCTGTTAGTGTGTTTATTAAAGGGAAACAAAAGACTGTCCAGAGTTTTTATAAACAGGTACTGCGGAGGATGATTTCTAAAAGCAGGAAAACACAAAGCAGCGAAACAGTAGTTGTAGCGTTTGGGAAAGACAAGAGAGAGTTCAGAGAGCCCATTTCTTGATGACAATGATAGAAATACCGTCACCTCCATTTGCCTTATAGAAATCAAGCTCAGAAATTATTTTCGAGACCAGAGACAGTGTTATATATACATCATTCCCTTGAGCCTCAGTTCTAGGTGGAAGGTCCGGTATTGCTACTCTGAACGATTCAAATGTGAAGTTGGAAGAAAATAATTCGAGCTAAGTACTCAGCTTTTTTTGCTGTAGATGCGAGTACGTAATAGGGTGTGAGATGTTGAACGATTTCAGCATTGATAATAGCCTCGAATATCTTGCCAAAAGCGTTAATTTTCTGTCTGTTAGTGAGTTAATTAAAGGGAAACAAAGAGCTCAACCAGGATTTTTATAAACAAGGAGTGCGGATGATGATTTCTAACAAGCAACAAAACACAAAACAGCGAGACAGTAGTTGTAGAGTATGGGAAAGACAAGAGAGAGTTCAGAGAGCCCATTTCTTTAGGACAATGATAGAAATACCGTCACCTCCACTTGGCTTATAGAAGTAAAAATTATTTCGAGACCAGAGACAGTGTTATATGTACATCACTCAGTTGAGCCTCAGTACTAGGTGAGAAGTCGGGTGTGGCTACTCTGGACGAGTCAAGTGAGGAGTTAGAAGAGAATAATACGACCTAAGCACTCAGCTTTTCTTTGGCTGAGGATGCGAGTATCTCGATCGATCGAGAGTTTTTTGCAGCTTAGCACACTTTTGCAGAGCCACGAGTTGTCTTTGGGACAAAACTTGCGAGATGCTATACGCTGCTACATTCTATCAGTAAATAATGTTGGCATTCAACTGCGAGCGGAGATAAAAGTGCAGCTATTGTTAACGGATGTATCGCTTCGGTAAAGACGGAAGAATAATTCCTGTGAACAATGACGGCCATCAAGTAGGGGAGAACCAATGTATTTCCCGGCCCGGATGAAATCATTGATGTTGACATTCATCCATGAGGAGACCTCAATGGCACAGTCTTCAACAATGAGCATAAAACTTTGTTCCACGAGACATCCCAAAGGAAGTTTCGGAACGGCTCTCAGTTTGCTCTTTGTTAGCAGCAAGATATTCTGCTGATATGAGGTTCTTGGATGGGGGGGGGTGGATTGGAAAGAGTTATTAACGGAAACCATAGCATGATCAGAGATGCCAGGAGGGCACAGCTGCGTGTTTTCGCCATAGACGGGGATAGAAAGTAGAGTAGATATCTAGAAGGGAATTGTGACTTTTAATATTTCTGAAGTAACACATGGGGAAATCTAACATTTGTGTGAGAGATTAAGTGATTAAGAAGTTCAGCTTATGGACACCAGCAAGACCAGTGACAGAGTTTTCCAGCCACTTGGCATGGTGGGCTTTGTATTCTCCAAACACAAATATGTTAGCAAGTGGGTGAGAGGAAATGGCTTTATATTACCTATAATACTATCTAACACGGAACAGTTAGGGGAGGAAGAGAAGTGGTCGAAAGAAGAGAGAGCGGACTGAGTTTGGTTGAGAAAGACGGAGGTACATGAAAGAATTCAAGAGAAAGTTCCCTAGCCAGTGAGGTATGTTCGCAGACATAAACGCACACGCCACGCATGTGCACATTAGAGTTCTTTTTAGAGTTCTTTCTAAGGAGCAAAATGTAACTTGGAAAGAAGAAATAATGGGAGAGATATGCAGGATGAAGAAATGAATTAAAAAGGTTGAGACAAATTTTAAAAAGCAGCAACAACAAAATAAAGAAATTGAAAAAGATATTTAAAAGTAATTAAGAAAAAATTTTTTTAGTCAATAAGATATTTTTATGTTAAAAAGTTTTTACATTAATAATAAAGACACTATGAAAAAAAAAATCATTAATACTAAACATTGTAACTCATTTACTCTCAAAGTAAGTGCCCAGTGTTAATAATAATAATAATAATAATAATAATAATAATAATAATAATTATAATAATATTAAAACTTGAGTTACCCTATTTAAGATTCCTAATGAATCACACTTCTTAACACTTAAGTTAGGGGAATATTCTGTTTCTCGTCGCAAAACAAAAGTTTTTATTTGCAAATGAATAAAACGTGCAAAATATTTTTGACGCGGTTAAGTTGCCAGTATTAGATTCTATCAATTGTTGCCAATAAGCATTTGCTGTGTAAATAATCACTTTTCTAGTTCACAAGATATCGCATGCCTATGAAACTAAAACTAAGTCAGCTATTTTTGGGACTGACATTCCCAATAAACAATTTTATTGTAGTTAGAATTCCTGCTCAATGAAATAAGAAGACCTAATTAACTAAAAACTGTTTACAAGCAGCAGTCATCCTTCGCTGTAAAGTTGCGGCCTCTGACATGACTTTCACATAATAACATATGTAACTCAAGTAATTTGCTGAAAAAAACAGCATAGCCTGAAGGGAAAGGCACCCAAATTAATAAAAACAAAGCTCTTTCGTCAAAATTTTTATGTTATTATGAAGAAGAAAATTGAATCTGTTTTTAATTACTTTCTTTAATAGATTCTAACATGGTCTAAATATTATTTGGAAAAAAATATTGTAAGTATTTTTTGCGAGTGGTGTACCAAAGATTGTTATTGATATTTTTTCACTTTTTTCCGGTAAAATAACATAATGATTTGAAAATCCTTGCAAAAATCGAATAATTGTCTGATTTTAATGAAATTTTCAAGACTTATTCACAAATAAATGAGTTTAGTTCTAAATTATTTTTAGAAAATTCTGAGATATTTTTACATCTGTTACAAATATTGCATTAAAAAATAGATGTGGAGGTCTTATTTAATTTCATGAAATTTCTAGGAATTAAATTCTGATTAGAAACAGTGTATTATTAGGTAATTTGAAACTGTCGAAAATCTGAACGCTGGATGAATGAAATTGAATTGAAACTTTGTACATGACTTTGAATGCTCTTCTTTTATTGGTTTAATTTTTCTCTTTATTTTATATGAAAAGGGATTTCGAATAGGGTCGCTATCATTTTTGGTTTCTTTTTTTAAGGCTCAACGGCTAATTCCTTTGAAAACAACATTTTCATTTATCCAGACAAAACTTCACATAGACACGCGAATTTGTTTTCTTTTTAGATCGCAGGTCAATCTCCTTAAATTTTAAAAAGGATTACTTCAAACTTACCATAGTTTTCGAAATTATTTTCTGACAACGTTGACTATAGCCATCTATAATTTCAAAATCGACATGTTTTTATACATAAAAAAAGATGTAAAAATGATTTTTTAAAAACTAATGCGTGATGATTTTATCCAGCCTTTCAATTCCCGTATAGTAAATATAGTCTTCATCTAATAAGTTAATTAATCTACCGGAATCATAATCGTGAGAGTTTTTTAAAAATTTTGAAATTTATACATTATTATTTTAAGACCTAACAGAAAAAATCCTCTTAAAAATTCATTTTACATCGCATTTTTCTTTCAGATTAGCATTTCCTTAACATATATTATTTAATAAAGAAATTAACAGTTTATCTAATTAAATAATATCATAGTTTTATTGCAGTTTTTATTTTACCATTCGTAGCAGATTTTCGGGAAAGCATTAACTGTTCGAAAAAATTTAAAAAAAAGCAAATATGATTTACACTCTCCAAGGAGTTCTGCGTTTAACTAATAAAACAATGTTTCTGATGAGAATTTAATTTCTAGACACTTCATGATATTAAATAAGACCTCCCTACTTATTTCTTTTTATGAAATATCTGTAACAGATGTAAAAAAATGACAAAACTATTGAAAATAATTTAAAACTAAACTAATTCAGTTGTGAATAAATCTTGAAACTTTCAATAAAATCAGACAATTAATTGATTTTTGCAAGGATTTTCAAACCAGTATTTTCACCGGAAAAAATGCAAAAATATCAATAGCAATCTTGGTATACCGCTCACAAAAATTAAATAAAAGTTCATTTTTAACTAATATTTAGACCATGTTAGAACCTATCAAAAAAAGTAATTTACAAACAGTTTGAACATTCTTCTGGATAATAACATAAAAATTCAGACGATAAAATTTGTTTTTATTAATTTGGATGCTATGCAGTTCTTTTTTTTTTTTTTTTTTGTTTTCTTTTAGTGAATTACATAGGTTATCACGAGAAAGTAATGTCAGAGGCCGCAACTTTGGAATGAGCGCATTTTTATCTTCGCTCGTAGTGAATGCGAAGCTTTTATTTGCTGATAGAATGTAGCAGCGTATAGCATCTCGCAACTTTTGTCCCAAAAAGTGTGCTAAGCTACAAAAAACTCTCGATCGATCCTCTATTCAAGTAATTTGAGATACTCGCATCCTCAGCCACAAAAAAGCTGAGTGCTTAGGTCGTATTATTCTCTTCTAACTCCTCACTTGATTCGTCCAGAGTAGCCACACCCGACTTCTCACCTAGTACTGAGGCTCAACTGAGTGATGTACATATAACACTGTCTCTGGTCTCGAAATAATTTTTACTTCTATAAGCCAAGTGGAGGTGACGGTATTTCTATCATTGTCCTAAAGAAATGGGCTCTCTGAACTCTCTCTTGTCTTTCCCAAACTCTACAACTACTGTCTCGCTGCTTTGTGTTTTGTTGCTTGTTAGAAATCATCATCCGCACTCCTTGTTTATAAAAATCCTGGTTGAGCTCTTTGTTTCCCTTTAATTAACTCACTAACAGACAGAAAATTAACGCTTTTTGGCAAGATATTCGAGGCTATTATCAATGCTGAAATCGTTCATCATCTCACACCCTATCACGTACTCGCATCCACAGCTAAAAAAAGCTGAGTACTTAGCTCGGATTATTCTCTTCCAACTTCACATTTGAGTCATCCAGAGTAGCAATACCGGACCTTCCACCTAGAACTGAGGCTCAACGGAATGATGTATATATAACACTGTCTCTGGTCTTGAAAATAATTTCTGAGCTTGACTTCTATAAGGCAAATGGAGGTGACGGTATTTCTATCATTGTCATCAAGAAATGAGATCTCTGAACTCTCTCTTGTCTTTCCCAAACGCTACAACTACTGTTTCGCTGCTTTGTGTTTTCCTGCTTTTAGAAATAATCCTCCGCAGTACCTATTTATATAAACTCTGGACAGTCTTTTGTTTCCCTTTAATAAACACACTAACAGACAGAAACTTAACGCATTTGGCGAGGTGTTCGAGGCTATTATCAATGCAGAAATTGTACATCATCTCACATCATATCACCTACTCACTGACAAGCAGTATTGCTTCTGGTTTGTCAGATGTAATGCTGACGTTCTAACGTCTAATACTGAATATATATACCAGACTCTTGATGAGAACGGTGAAGCTAATGATGTTGCCCTAGACATTTCAAAGCACTTCTTATACTGGCCTTCTGCACAAGCTTCAGAGCACGGTATCTCAGGACAACTGTTTGACTTATTCTAATTGTTGTTATCTGATCGTGAAATGAAGATAAATTTGAACGCTCATCCACCCAGATCCTTTCATACAAACACAGGTGTCCCACAATGCTCTATCTTAGCTCATATGTTTTTTTCTGATCATCATCAAAGATCTTCTTGATGTAACCAGTTCTCAAGTAAGTGTATATGCAGATGACACCACTATTTACTTCCGTCTCATTAAGAAATTTGCCAAGGCTGACGAAGTTAACCTTGATTCTGCTCTAGGAAAGGACCTCAAATACTTGTTGGGTTTGGGTTAAAAGTGGCTTTTTAATTTTAAAGCTTCCAAAACGAACTGTCACAATTAACTGTCACAAAGAAAATTTCCTACCTTCCATCAATATGGATGACGCTAGTCTCCCGAAAACCAACATTTCTTGGACTCACTCTCAACCGACCTCAAGAGGGACGACTACATTGATTTAATAGCTATATCTACAGCCAAGCAGGACAGGTTACTGTATTGGGCCAGAAGTTTTTCTCGCCAGAATAAATCTTAATCGTTTATAAATCTAACAATCGTCCGTGCATTGAGTGTTGTTGCCATATCTGGTCAGGTGCTCCCGCTATTCATCTCGGGGTTCTCGAAAAGATCCAAAGGAGAATCAGAAACGATCCTGATTTAGCAGCTCGATTTCAGTCAATTTATCACCATCGGGATGTGACTTCTCTCTGTCTTTTCTACAAATATTTACACGACTTCTGCTCTGACGAGATTCTTTCACTGGTGCCCCCGTTACATGAATTTACTCGTGCGACTAAATACGTTCCATCCTTTTACTGTCAAATTTAATCCTCATTTCTACTCTAATAGCTTTCTTTCTCGCATGTGGAACTGTGTTCTCTATTCTTGCTTCCCTGATAGCTACAATCTCCAAAAGTGTAAATGCGACGTCAATTTCCATCTTCTATCTTCTTTCCTATCCTTTCTTCGACATGACCTTTACCTTTTGTTTTTGTCTTTTTTCCTTTTCTCTCACCATAACTTCCCTGCGCCCCACTGGTGGTCCTGCCTTGCCTGGAGTGAAACGATTATAAAAAAAAGTTTCTATTCAAAGCGAATTACATGAATTTAATTATAATCATTTTATATTTTTTGCTCTTGTCCAGTGTTGGATATCTTTTTTTCCTCTTTCCTAATTAGGAACTGGGCTTGGCGTGATGCACTAGTTTGAAGAATGAACAGTTGTGGGGTAGACTCCATGAAAAGAAGACGCATCCTGTACACATAGGAAAAACATCACTGTCTCCAAAATGATGTGCAGAATTTTGTAAGGATAAACTTTTGTAATATTTGCTAGATTTGTTTTTCAGGGTTAGAGAGTAGGCGTAAAACACATTTCTTAACTTTGTTAACATGTTCTATTTACGTAAAATGAAACGTTTATTTACGTTCTTATGACTTCTCCCTTTGTCTGTATTTTTTGGTTTTAAATATCTCTACCTATGACAGATAGCCCACATATATTTAGTAAACCCAACATCAGATTTTTGTGCGAGTTTTATGTTGTTCTCCTTATACTTTGGCAAAACTTTAGGCTTACAATTACCAAAGTAGTGGGTATCATCCCTACTCCTATGTGATAAATCCATTCAACCGGTGATGAAAAAAACAAGGCTTGCAAGGACTGACAGAGTGACATTAAGATTAAGTATCTTTTTCTTTTCTTGAACAAATCTATATAAAAATATGTCACACTTAAGGAACATGTCTGCTTTACAATGAATAAAATTAATGTAAAAGTCAAATATGAACGCATAGATTTATTTTACTATTGCTTGAAATTAAAAGTCTGAACTTTTTTGTTTGAATCTTGCCAATGTTATAACACGCCTCAGATTCCAGGTTGATCAAGCAACAGACGTCTGCAAGAGCTCTATGCTATACGAGTTTAGCTGTAGTAATATAACTTTATTTTATCTAAAAAATCTAAAAACAAAAGCCAAAATGCACATGCCTATATTTACAATACTAGATTTGTTACTTCATTTTTGTTATAGTATCCCTAATACAAAGAAATAAGCGTTCTGATATGGAGAGAGATTTTAGGGTTGTAACCTGGGAGCCAAGAGTATGGCAGCTAGTAAAATTTTGCAAACAATTCCTCAGGACCCTAATTTGTTAAGTACATCTCTTAGTTTGTCTATAAGGTAACCGCAGCCTTGTAAAGGATTTCTTTTAAGGTTTAAAAACCGTCTTATATTCTGACACGTACTAAAAGCGCTTACGGGTTTTTAATATAAACCTTTGTTTAGGTCGTATGTAAGAAACCAGGTAACTGAAATATTTGATCGATACAAAACAGAAAATGAAAATATATTTGGTTATAGTCGTTGTTCGCCTATATACAGGAACAAAAAAATTCGCGTATATACAACGAAAAAATCTAGAGATATTTTCATTTTCCTTTTACGAATCTTCATGTATTTAATGGAGCAATTTATACAAGCCACAATTATATTCCAGTGTTTTCAGTTTCGCTTTCGTATATGACATCAACAGATCATTTATTGACCTAGATAGATAGATAGATAGATAGATAGATAGATAGATAGATAGATAGATAGATAGATAGATAGATAGATATGAACAGAATAAGATATACAGACATAAACAGGAAAGTGTAAGAAAGATAGATTCATGAAAGGAAAATAGTATCTAGATATTTTTATTTGGGGAAAATCCGGGCCTGTTTATGCAAAAAACTACAATAATGTACCTATTTTTTGACACTACTTGTGTCTTATCAAGTGATGAAGTTTATTTCAAGTTGAAGGGATTTCAAAATTTAAAAACAAGCCAAGCCATCATAATCAATGAAGATTTATTGCATAGACAGTCTGGATCAATTAGAATAAAGTATATTCTAATTTGAAGAATATGTGAGCAGACTCAAAAAACAATTTTGGGAGGCATTAATATTAATATTTATTAAACTGTGATTAGCAGTATACATCGAATATTAGATTCACTTAATTTTATTGCGAATTTCAAATTCTATGTTTCACAAATTATTAGATTTAGTTTATTATAAAGTTATTCATATATTAAACGAGTAAAAGACATGAACGCACACATACAAACCTACAAATATTCACACATGGACAATTAAACGAGTATACACTCATACACTGGCATACAGACACATATACAGATTAATATACACACGCATATGTACATACGTAAATTTCAAAATTTTGTTTTTATCGACGTGTCAATTTGTTAAATTTTAAAGCTAGGTTTGGAAAAACGATCGTAACGTCTACAATATTGGATACATGTAAGAGAGAATTCATAAAATGACAAGAGCTTTAAATGAATGAGGTCAGGGAAGACACAATCATATTTCAGTGCAGGAACACATAAACATAATTAGATATATACTCACGCAAATACACAAGCCCAAAAACATAGACGTACACGACAAAACTCCATAGATCATCATATACAAAATAAACATATAATCACAGACATGAAAATACTTATACAAAACTTCTGGCATAAACATATGCAAATAAGCACAGGAATATTCACACAGTAGCATACGGGCATATATAAACGTGCATAGACGAGAATATAATATACGTAAACATACACATATATATATATAGACACGCATACATGGGCTTCTGAACATATATATATATATATATATATATATATATAAAAGCATACATACATATAGATAACGTATACACAAATACAAATATATGCATACATACACATACACATCAGCAAGTAAAAACAAAATATCAATATGTCTACTAGTACTAAAAACAAAACACAGATGTACACCTACATACATACATACACTAATACGTAGACATTTATTTGCCTTTATTTGATGGTTACCTTCATCCGACCCGGACGCTCCAACTAATTCCCCCTCGGCACAAATTACCACCCAAACACCCGGCAAGCACCCAATCCAACACCGATCGCCAACCTATGCAGCTATGAGGCACCTAATCCGACATCGATTATCGAGTCAATACTCGACAGAAGTAATCCAGTACATACCATCCGGCCCATACTCAACACGCTTCCCCATAGTACCGACCGTCAAACCAACACCTAATAACCATGATTCTCAAGACCCAAGTCCCACACTGTTTCCGAATTTTTTTACTAGTGTCCGGCCCCGCGACAACCGATGTCGAGCAGAACACCCGACAACTATACAACTCGCCGATCAATGCCGGGTCGAACGCCCGGCAAATATCAATATGATAACACATGGGGAACGAGACATCCAGCAAAGATAGACTAGAACGTCCAAATCGAACACACACACACACACCCACACACCCACACACACATATATATATATATATATATATATATATAGTCATCCAAAGACGGATCTGTTTTGCTATATCACAGCTCATCAGTACGGTTATATATATATATATATATATATATATATATATATATAAAAAGAGAGAGAGAGAGAGAGATCATTAATTAGATAGATATGAAAATACTATCTTATTTTTAAATTTAGATCATGATGTACATGAAACTATTCGAAAGTACAAAGAAATTAAATATGGAAATATCTACAAAGCGTTTTGGCTATTGTAGCGTCACCAGCGTCTACCGCATATGTCAATTTCATCTGGATTTAAAATAATGATAGCCTTTTTGTCACTTTAAAATCTAGGGCATTGAAAAGATAAGTAATGGTCCATGATGCGTAAATTGTGGAACATATATCTGTAAAAGGTTATTTTCAAGTTGACGAAATAATACCCTTCAATTCATACGATAATTGTAATATATTTGTGTTTCCGATTCATTATTCACACAGGCATAGAAAGCGCGAGTCATAATTGTGTCTAATTATAAAGATAGAGAAATGACAAATAAATATGACAAAGAAACAATTGTTTCCTAATCATTGAAAAAAGTCACAATTTGCCAAAAATTGTACTGTAATTCTTATTGATTTTTTTCTTTTAAACACTCGTATCAACCCGTTTTTTACCTGAATTACGTTAAAAGATGGAAAGTAGTTTATATTATTTCACTGCTGAATTGTTATAGCATTTTTGCCTGGTTGTGCTGGCCTATTTTGAGAAAAATAATAAATTGCCTTGTATTAGAAATAAATAACTTGAAAAACGATAACATAGATTTCTCATGAGTATCGCCATTTCAGAACCAATCAGATACTCTTCAGAACAAACTAAATTAAATGACACCACGACACACCGTATAAGAAAAATAACAACTTCGTCGTAATGTAAGATACTACATTGCTGTGGAAACAGCACTAAACACGAATCAGTTTATAACGCAAATGCTAGGAACCAATATTTCATGATGTCCTAAAAATATCTGTATATCGGCAATTAATATTGAGTTTTGCTACAATTGTATAACTAGAGCCCCTCATCAGCGAAAGATTTAAGCATAATAATGCAGGTGTCCTTCTTTGATGTTCTTTCTAAGTAAATTTCGGCTTGACCGCTTTACAGTTTACTTGTTATTTTTGATAACGAATTCAGAAAATTAAAACTGATAATTGATTAAAAAACATTATTAATTTTGACTTGTCTTTCTATTTTACTATTTTACTGCAAATCATCGAAAATAAAGAATATCGATTTTATGGCTGCGAAAAAAAGCAATTGCTATTAAGAAGAAAGTATACCAGTCAAAAATTAAAAAGAATTGACAATATTTCATGAAAAAAAATCAAATAATATTACTAAAAGTGTATGTAAACATAGGTGGTAGCATATTCAGTCAGTTAAGTGCCATACGCGATACACGCTTTGGACGATCATGTCTCGAAAGCCATAGCATATTAAACGTTCAAGAATATTAAAGAATGAAAGCTATATGGTAGCTTCTTTGTAGATTGTTTGATAAGACTTCTGTTACAGGTAAGTAGACTTTCCGAAGAAAAGGGATAAAAGTTCGACTCTCATTTGAGGCCTACTCTTTATTTCCGATTTAGGTTCTTGCTTAACAAAAGTAAAAGGCAATAGAAAGAATGATCAAATATCATCAAATTATTAGTAAAAAATAAAAGTCTCTTACATTGTTTGAACATATCTGCTTTACAAATAATAACATTAACATAAGATTTATGCATGATTTTATTTTGTTGTCCGAAATTAAAAATGGCTTTGCTGGCGTGACCTAGACAGGACACGTCACATACCAGCATAAACGAGGCCGATATTGTAAGTCTGTACTGTGGCGATATAGACATGGCTACTCACCTGGAGACAACTAATGACAGCTAAGAAGAGCCGAAGTGCATATTTGTGTCTACAATGTTCATTTCTTCTTCTTTTTCTTCATGTTCCGTGTCTCTTTAGGACGTAGGCGACCATGAACTTCCATTTCTTACTCTTAATAACTTTCATTTTTCGATCTCTCCCAAAGTACGCTCCACCATCCATTTGCTCAAGACTATCAAGTATGTCTGCTTTTCTCTGTCTCTCCTATTCGTCCTGTGGATATTATATTTTCCAGGACCTCGTTTCTCATTACGTGTCCCAGGAATCTCAGCTGTCTGTACCTGATGTTAATTATGAGATTTCTTTTCGTTTGCATCCCCTCCAAAACCTCGTCATTGCTCACGTGCTCGGTTTATGGTATCTTCAGCATTCTTCTGTGGAACCACATTCCTGCTGCCTGAAGCCTCTCATTTATCCTTGAAGAGATGGTCTAACATTTACTACTGTACAGAAGGACAGATGTAACATAGCAATCAGGCACACTATGTTTTTAAATGCGATTTTCCTGTTCCTCAGTACACTGGTTAGCTTTTAAAATGCGTCCTTGACCATGACAATATCTCAGTGTCACACTTCCCATTCTCTATCAGAAGGCTTCCGAGATATTTAAATTACTTTACTTGTTTCATTTTAGTTTCGCTGACCTAAAGTTGGCCTTATGGGTTCTTTATGCTGATGACCATAAGTACAGTTTTATTGAAGTTTATGCTAAGTAGGAAGTCTTGCATTTTTCTTCAACACTGTGTCATCCGCGTATTTTACATTGTTGAGATTGTAGCTGCCAATGTTGAATCCTAGCAAGGATTTTATTTCTCAGAATTGTTTCACTTTATCAGTTGAACAGATTCTGTGAGAAAACACATCCTTGACTTACTCTCCTTTCTATATTTTGTATATTTGCTTAATTTATTTCCTATCGGTACCCAAACGGTTTGTTACCAAATATAGGTTCATAAATATCATAACGTCGTTCCCGAAAATGTCAAAGTTGCCGAGCATCTCAAACAAGTTTTTAGGGCATACTTTGTCAAATGCCTTTGCCAAGTCTATAAAGTACAGATAATGGTTTGTATTGCTCTATCAGATGGCATTCTAAGCATGAATATCGCGTTCTTTATTCCAGCACCGTTAACGAAGCCAGAATATTTATTTCCTATCTCTGAACTGCTTCTTCTGCGTAATCTGTTCATCAGAATCCGGGTGATGGGTTTTCTTATGTGATTGTTCGGTGAAATTCATATTCCTTTGCATCTGACTTCTTAGATAGTGTTATGGAAATTGATCTGCTAAGGTCTTCCGTATATTGTCACTCTTGTAGATTTCATTTATTATTTCTGTGATAATATCTACGCCAAAGCCGTGCATGGACGATAGCATCTCTATTACAATACCATCAGGTTCTGCTGCTTTATTTCTTTTTAATTTGCCATAGGTTTGCACATGGGTTTTCAGTATTTCTGGTCTATCCATATTTCTGCGTATTGCCGGTTGCTCTCTCTTTTTAAGATTAAAACTTACCAAATACAAAGAAAGAAGTGTCTTCCTGTGCGTGTGGCAGATGCCGCTAGGAATATGACCTGGGAAACGCTCGTCTAACATATAATATATTATTTAAGTTAAACTTACGGTACCTGATATTTTTAAGAGAAGCCCCATATAAGCATTAATTTGGTCTTTAGTAAGATTATCTTAAAGTCTAAAGTTTGTCACGCTCATCGTGGCTCGTATAAATTAACCAGTAGCAATGTCCTGTTAGACTTGCATGTTAATGACTACTTTATTGTAGCTACAAGCATAATAGATGCTTTATTTTTAAATGAATGCAAAAAATCGCTAACCCATGTTGAAAAATTTGCCCTAAATTTAAATAATCCGATTCAAATAAAATTTTATGTACATAATGATGAATTAGTGCTTTACAGCAAAGGTAATTTTTTTAAAAAATGTATGTTTCACTCCACTTTTCGCTATCTTATAAATATTCTATTTTCGTTATTCTAAAAATGTTAGCCTTTTATAAACGTTGAATTAGCTGGGTTTATTTAATACACGTTTTGTTTTTTAGGGAAATGTGTGTTTAAACAGAGGGTTTTTGCAAAAATGTTACGTTTTTATGACCATTTTGGCTCAGCGATTGGAAATAGTCAAAATTTGTGAAGGATTTTTTTCCATTTTATGAAAAATTATGTACTGACAAATGAGAGTCGTAGTCTCAAGCTGTAATAACATACCTGTTTTGTGGAGCCAGTGTGAGCCTAATTTCCTGAATAAATAGAGCTCAATCAATAGATGCGGGGAAAAGATTTGACAGCAAAGAGAAAAGGCAGTTCGTCAACATCAAAGATGTCATTTGATATCATGAAGAGAATATCAAAGAAGGCGCTATTAACCAGTCAGCCGCGGAGAGGCCAAAATTTTAAGTGAATTTTTTTTATCTGATTGGACAGCCAAGAACGAAATGAATTTTAACATTAACTTTTCCGAAACTCAAACTGTTTGAAGTTAAAGAGTCCTTTCCAATATTACTATATCTCCCAGAGGCGCATTTTGGGCAACTAAAAACAGGTATTTTCATTTTTTCTCAATGTTGGTTGCACCTATGTTTTTAGTGTATTCTTGTATTGTTTTCTGTTTTATCATTCTCAATAGCCTTTTTTTCTCAAGCTGTAATTTGTCCCCATTTTATTATGGTAATCCTTTATATATGAATGCATTTCCCTGCCTTAATACGCTCATAAAAGGAAATTTTTGAGTGAACTTTATAATTGTGTCTGTTTTCGTAATTGTAAAATTTTTGTGTTTTCATTTTAAACTTTTCTGCAGTGGTTGCTTTGTTTTGTCATTTTTCTTCTATTACTATTCATACTCGACTAAGATTTTGTGTTGTGTCTGGCACAAGAGCTTGAATTTACTACGGACCAAATTCTAATCTCGTATGTATATTTTAGTCAGTAGATGTTTGTACTTCTTAATTTTGTGGGGGTGTTCGTACAATTATTTTACGAGTTAGTATAGAAAATGAATTACGCTCTTAATTTCATATCTAAATTTAGCCAGTTTTTGTGATTTGAAAAATATTTCCGATTCATCGGTACGGCTGTTTGTTTTTCTACGCGTCTTTATTTTACTGAATTTATTGACAGTCTTGTATACAAACATAACCAATACTTATTCCAGTCATAAAACCTAAATTGTTATTTCAAGTTTTTTATTACTTCAAAACAAATATTTGTCTTATATTTTCCTACATAATTTGCTCCCATCGACACTAAGAAAAATTTCTGTATTACGACAAATCTATTTCACTCACTTAAAAGAATACATTGTACTATATTTTTCCAAAATTTACCCCTAGAATCAATGCATTTCCGCATAATTCTTGCTCATATATATTTATTATCAGTCAGTTAGTGCCATACGTGATTCATGTTTTGGCGATCATGTTTCGAAAGAGACATGACTGACAGGGCAGAAAATTATCCTGTAGTAGGTTGCCATTGCTTTCTGCGGTAGACTGGTTGACATCCAAGGCTATAGAACACAATCTGGAAGGAACAGACTGATTAATACCTTTCCTAAGGATATTTGCGCGTAAGTGAATATCAGGAATTCAACTGGAATTCGAACTCGGCTGCCCGATTTCTCTTTCTGAGTAGATATCCACTGCACCATAATGCACATCCTGCACATATTCATTATACTACGTTTAATAAAAGTGTATAAAATAAAAATATATTCATAAATTATTGGTTATAGAATGTGTTAAAATATACTTAAAGATAAATTCCTCATATTTTCCCTGTTGCTCTTTCTTATTCTTTTAGGTTTTGTTTTTAATTTTTTGCGCACTTTGAGAGACAGGGGTGGAATTACATTTTTATTCTACAATTTGACCACCCAGATTCAGTCAGTCAGTTAAGTGCCATATGTGATACACGCTTGGGCGATCATGTCTCTTTTGAGATATGCCTGACTAGACAGTAGGATGCCATTGTT
The DNA here is from genome assembly GCA_037127315.1 of Ascarosepion bandense. Taxonomy (NCBI): domain Eukaryota; kingdom Metazoa; phylum Mollusca; class Cephalopoda; order Sepiida; family Sepiidae; genus Ascarosepion; species Ascarosepion bandense. The sequence goes on along the minus strand of JBBBDQ010001129.1, from coordinate 1,341,210 downwards.
TTCTGCGGTAGACTGGTTGCCGACCAAGGCAACAGAACCCAATCTGTCCTATTATTTAACCCATAACTGGAGAGAAGAGACGGTTTAATACCTTTCCCAAGGGTATTTACGCGTTAGTGAATGCAAGGAATTCGAACTCTGCTTCCCGATTTCTCGTTCCGAGCCGATATCCATTGCACCACGACGCACATCAGATTATTGTGCATAAAAAACTTATTGTCATTGTATTTTAAATAAAAGTTAAGCATTGATTTTATAAAATCCAGGCAATAAAACCTTAAATTTACAAAGACTTCGAAATACATTTCTAGAATAAATATTGGATTTCAAAGAGAATTTGAAATGTGTTGTTACAAATGCATTAAAAATGTCTCAGAAGTTTATTTATATACGGGAATTTTTTTTTCAATACGGGTTAGCTTTAAACCATTATCTTTTAATTGAACTGAAATTTAAGTTCAAAGAAGTTACTTAACTTATTTTAAATGCCCTTTTCGGCATCTTTTAGAAAGTCCGTGGCAGTACCTACTGTATGCCAAGCCACCCACTAGGATGAAATGGTTACGATGTTTGTGAGCTAATTATTTGATAATTTCTTCAATGTGAGGAAACTACTTTGGCTTAAAGTATATAAAGTGCTAACGCGTAACCAAAAAACTGATGTCCCATATTTAAAATCAATTTGTAACATTTCCGTATTGAATAGATTAGAAAGTGTAACTAATGATAAACTGATGAGTAAATTTCTCAACTTTTAATGACTCTTTATATTGAATCCTCATCTACAAAACTGCGTTCTATTGACACATAAACGGATATATAAATACTACGACCCCTGGTCGGGAAGATAATGCAAATAATAATAATAACCATGAGTGTGTTATTGCTTAGGAAATTACTTGTCATTCAGAAAGAAAAACTAAGATTCTTTTCTTGTTAAGTTCTATTTTTGATTCAAAGGAATTTTGAGTTTCAGGCTATATAAATTAGTTCATTGTAATATGATAGACATTCAATCATTCACAACTCCACCAGACAGCACTACAGCATTTTACTCGTTTCTGATCATTATTATTTCAACTTTGTGGCAAAGTTTCTATAACCAGCGTTTGTTTTTCTTAAATTCATCATCTAAAATAACTTGTTTTCATAACCTGGTGACGTCCTGTCATTACTTTATTCAAAAGAAATCGAAATTCGACTGAGGTCTTCCGCAATACTTGTCCAATCAAAAGTGAAGAATGTTTTCCAATTCCCAATGCATTTTGGCAGTTATATGTTTCTGTGGAATCTTTGCAATGAACTCAGCCACCATCCATGTCTCAAAATTAAAAAACGATATTCTTGATCTAAATCTTTTTGCTTATAAAGCAATAAAAGATGCAAAACAGATATATGTAAGTATACAACAATTTATCAAGTCACAAAATTAGAGAACAAAATTTGTTTTTCAGATATATTCACTAAAATTCATAAAAACCGGTATTCTGTAAAAAAGTCAATTTTCTGTTGCTAACATTTTAAATATCTCTAATATTTCCATTCTCTTGGTTGTAGGTTCTTTTTCAATGAAGTTTAATCAATATTCGTCTCAAAATAGATTCCTATGTTTACTAAGACATCTATAGTTTTGATTATTCACTTCTTAAACATATAACAAAAATGGATCGGGGTAATCAGATGATGGAATAGAGATAGTCTACCCTTGATTCCACCCGATGCAATAGTGACCAGATCTATATCCGAGATTCGATCCAGAGGTTCATCGTCTAGTTAGTAGCTGAATGTTTGTTTAGAATTGTCAATGTATATTGTTCAAGATATATGAACAATATAATATTCACCGCTAAATTAAGTGTATTAACAAAATTGGCGTTATATACGAAAAAATGTTTTTAAATAAGATATATACGTTTCATCATTACTCATTGATGTCTTATTTATACACACATACTATATTGTTCTTTACACGTCTCTTACAAGTCAACTGATATATTCTCGAAAATATCAGCGAAGATATAGAAGATGAAATTTTGTTAATCAGTGTAGACACTGTAGTACAAAACGAAATGTTGGTGGTGCCACAGATGTTACAAGTAGAGGAGCAAATCGAATGTTTATAGGTTTAAGGATTCTTGATTCTAATTATTTCTTTGAATATGAACATATAAAATAAGGTACTTCCCACATAACAAAAAGGAAATACCATAGGTTTAAAATGTATTTTAAACATGAATAATCTTATTTTTTAAATCGTTAAAATCGATAATATAGACACATCTGTCATCACGGTATAATTCTTTTTGTTAAAATTATTTCAAAAATAGAATATAGTTTGCTTAAACTTTATTTGAAAAATATTACCTCATTTAAAGTTTAAATAATCTGAATTTTTTAATTCAAACTATCACAGATAAGCATTTTTATCACGGAGGTTGCTGTTTTTGTGGGATGTTGATAAATTTATCGGTAACTAAATGTTTGGCATTTTTAAGTAAAAGGCCCATAACTGTATAAATTAATTAACAAATTCACCATGAAAACCATTTTTATATAAGTTCTTAAAAATACACTACTATTTAAAAGTTATGAAAATGTTCTAATTTCAATATTTTATTGAAATTTATATACTGTGTCTTTATAGCGTTACTTACAAAAACATCTGTTGAAGAAATATTAGAAAATTTTAAACGGGATTTAAATTTACTGTAGTTATTGTTCGTGTTTTCTGATAATGATGTGCATAGACGTCAGGATTTACAAAATCGGTACATCCTACGTACATAAAAACAAAATAATTTTCAAAATATTAGAGGTTATTATAGTAAATTTCTCCATTTATGATTTGCAAATATAGTTTTTGCCTCATAAAAAATTAATCTAATCGGTACAAATTAATACAGAATTTTAAAAGATTTAAAACTTTTTAAATTACTATAATTAAAATTTTGAAAATTGAAAATTCTTGTAAATTTTTTTTATTGACCGAAAAGAGCATTCAGAACTATTCATAGCAGATTTTTTGTATGATAAAAAAATGATGATTTAAATTCTTAAGAAACTTATTATATATGATATAAACCTTAAACTATACAAAAAAGAATTCTTTAAAATTTCGTAAGAGTAAGTAACTGGGAGTAGAATAACCAACAAAAAAAAATCATCAAAATTTACTAAAAATAGAATATTTCTAAAATAATTCCATTCATTTGTAAATGAGTCATGAAAGATTCATTAAAATCCTAGAATTGTTTGATTTTTGCAAGAATTTTCTAATTAATAAGACACGCCCAAATTTCTCTCGCTAAAGCAAGAAAAACAAACTTTTAAGTGTTTAAAAGAATGAAAATATATGATTTAATGATGGAAATATCTTTGGTTTTCTCTTTAATAATATCATCAAGATTTAGAAGTTGACACATTTTTTTAAGTTTTAGGTATTTTCTCATCATGTTTGCTCATTTTTTTAATGTATCTTTGGAGATACCAATATAAAATGACAAAAGGAAATAGATCTATTATCCAACTGTAAGTATTTTTTGGGGTTTTTAAAAATTCTTTTTTTATTTTCTTGAAGTGAGACGTATAGAGATTTTTCTGCATGTGAAACTTGAACATATGTTTTAAAATTTAATATTTAAAAAACATGAGTGTTTTTCATTTTGAAAATTAATGGCAATTATAATTTTTATTAGGTACCTACACTAAATCGCAAAAAAACAGTATAGCTTGAATAAGAAAGGTCCCAAACGTAATATAAAATAATATTTTCCATAAATTCTTTCAAATTATTATTAAGAATAAAGATGAAAATATTTTTAATTACTTTTCGAAATTGTTTAATCCCTTCTAGCACATTAGAAATTTTGTTAAAATATCTTATCGTGATTTGAGTTCGCGGGTAACCAAATTGTTACGAGAGTTTACAATGGAAAACCTAATATTACAAAACTCAGTTACTTGTCGGTGACAAACACATTAATTTAGGAATTCTTGCAAAAATCAAATAATTGTCAGATTTTAGTGAAACTTTCAGGACCTATTTGTAAATGGATTAAATTAATTTAGAAATTATTTAAAAAATCTCGGTAAAAAGAATTTTTTTACATCTGTTACCCTAACTCAACGTAAATTCATAAAATTTTTTAAAAATTACATTATGTAGACAAAAATGGTTTTATAAAATAAACAATATTCTCATTGCGGAATTTAAATCATGTATTATTTTTTAAAACTATTTTGCCAATTATACCTAGAATTTGCTCCAAATAGCAACATAAAAAATGAAATAGAACTGTGAGGTTATTTAATCAGATAAGCTTTTAATTCCTTTAATAAGTAGTACAAATGTCTGAAAAGTAACAGTTTGAAGAAAAAACCAATTAATTATGAAATTTTAAAAGAATTTTTTTCATTTTTTTAATTACAATAATTCATAAAGTTCCAAAAATATTTTTAAAATATTTCTGATCCTTGTAGAACGGCTCGTTACACAGTGAAGACTATATTTACGAATTGAAAAGTGAAAAAATTCATACAAATCATTTAGACATCGTATTTTAAAAATAATGTTCAATTTTCTTGTATGTTCACACGTTTTTTTGTATGGTAATTTATATGTGTAAATTAAAGGGTCTTGATTTCAGAGTTACTTCTTTTTACCGGAAAATGTAAATTATGGCACTTGTGATCGCCATACGCTTATCTTATCTCGATCTGTCAACAGGTTTCAATTAAGGTGGATAGGTTAGAAACGTCCACTCTGTGTTTAAAAATAGTTTTTTCTAAATTTCATGCTGTAAATAATATTTGTGTAAATCAGATTACTTAAACATTAAATTTTCTGATGTTTCAAAAATCATGTATCAAAGATGTATGTTTAATTTTTTGCAGAATTTTTAAACCGAAATTTAACTATTATTTACAAATCTGTCAATCGCTCAAAAATGGTCAAAAGATATTAAAATGACAAAAAAATCTCAACATTTTAGATTCCAATCAATATAATTTCTGTTTGAAATACATCAGAATATTTTGCCTACTCGAAATAGTAAATTTAATCATTTAGCTTTCAACTAAATCTAAAATAAAACTTTTAAGAAAACTTCTTGTTTATGTTTAAAAATTCAATGTAAATTTAGATATCGAATATGTTTGGAGGTACGTAATTTCATATCATTTGGATCGCATTGTTAATTCTGAGATTCAGACAAAAAGTCTTTTGGAAGTATTTAGAAATGGAACAGCATTGATAATCCCCCAGACATAGTTGGTGCGCTATATCTTTTTTTATCTGTTACGCTTCTTAGTTTCAGTTTTTTTATTTCTGTTTGTGCTTTATTCTTTCAAGTATTGCAATTTAAATATATCCTGTGAAGTTGTAAGTCTCGTTCTCATACCCAGCTTTAGCTGAGACAAAAAAAAAAGCAAAACAAAAAAAAAAAAACAACTAGAAGGACAAAAATAACGTAGTTACATGTGAACTAATATACTTATCTTTTTTGTTGATATCACAAAGTTACGGTTGCAGCCTTCAGAAAATTTCAAACTGCTGGGTTAGATTTTCACCATTTTGCTTGTCCATATCTAGAGATATATACTTTTGTTTTTATTTTAAATAATGCTCAGTTATAGCTTGCTTTGTTTCCGCTCTGTCTAATCAATCTAAAAAATAAACTCACAATTATTGAGACAGTAAAACCAATGCATCCACTCGGTAAAATTCTGTGTAGAGAACATCATGCCTACAAAACATAATTTCTCAGCTGATGTGTACTGCTACTATTAGTTCTACATGGCCGCACACACCGGCGCTTCTATCTTTTTTCTATTTTCAATAATATAAATAATGACAACTCCTCATCCCAGATATTCAAATAGAAAATTTACGTAAAATTTTAAGTCAAATTTTAGCGTTAATAAAATATTGCTTAGCCGATGAAGTGAAGTCATTCCTTTTTTAAGTAGCGATTATAAAAATTTAACTCGATCAAATGTTACTCTTACGATTTTATTTGAGTATTACAAAATATTCCTTTTTGCTTAAAATATAATGAAACAGCGAGATATATGTCTTGAGAATATCAAAATAAGTTAAATGTCAGGTGGTAGTTAAATTTAGTACTCTGAACTCAATTGATAAAAAACTGTAAAAATCTCCTTCCAGGGGCTTGGGTGTTCAATAATAGAAGATCAAAAATGACGAAACAATATAAGAGAGGACATAGTTTCTTTGTGCGTATAAACCAGATTAGATGATTTTTGTTTACTATAACAATGACAACGTTGAACTAAAAGTATAAAATTTACCCCAAATAACCTAATTATAAAAATTCAACGAAATTTTACTTACTTAAAGTTTCTTTATTTATAAAGGCTTAGTGTTTTCAAATAGCTTAACTGAAAATACGGGACAGAGAGCCGAGGTTGAGTTTATCAGTTGTAAAATTAACAGGCATCTAGCAGAGTCGCGTAAACTGGTTTCCATAGCTATGCAAGCAGATAGTGTGATAATAACGAAGGAATTTTTAGACAGAAATGTTCTCCGAGAAAATCAACAAATCAAAATCAGATATATGGCTTTGCTATTTTTAATCTTTGGTATAATCTGAAATATAATTAAGTTAATGGGAGATAACTCATGGCTACAAGAAATGACTTCGCACAATAAATGAGAATGATATACTACAGTGATCGCAACAAAAGGATCGGTTCGAAATTTTTAGCACCTGAAAAAAGCTGGAGCGTACAACGGCCGAAATGTCATAAACTTGGCAACAAAGATGAGGACAATAGTTCGAATAATGTAAATAGTGCAAATACTACCTCATTTCAGAGGTATAGTAAAATAACGTCAAATTTTAGTATATTTTTATTGATGTAGATATGCTTTTCTATGGCCTGGTCTATACTCCTCTGCCTGCACTTGTGCAGGTGTAGAGGCGCATCCGTTGTTTCCTGTTTAGGAAGGGGTTACCTGTTTTTCTCTCCCCAAGATTTAATAGTGGTGCTGTCACGAATTTCTTTTATATGTCTCATATGTGGTAACAAACTCCCTTCTTACTAAGGGTACCGAATTAGCATTTATCCTAGAAAGGTTCCTCTGATCAAAGGTTGAATAATATCGGGTTTCTTCAGTGCCGAGTCGCGCATGGATGGATGTCTTTGCAAGCAACTCCAGTCGGCAACGCTGAGGCCACACTGTGCTGCAGTTTGCGCCAGTTCTCTTCCTAGACATATGATGCCCGTCTACGACTATTACTGTAGGTCTCATCATGATTATAAGTAACCAAAGATATAAACAGCCCAACAGAAAAACCGCCAAATCCCTCAACATTACTTTCTCCATCATTCGTGATATTCATACTTTTGTAGAGTGGAATTGCTCTTCTTAGAAACATCCTAGCTCTTTTTGAATCTAATCTTAACTCTGCAATCCTCGCCTCTGATATTTCAATTTCTAACTACCTTGTTCTCTTCAGGAAGAACTCTAATGTCCACATGCATAGCCTGGGTGTTTATCTCCCCGAACATCTACTGGCTAAGGAACTCTCTCCCGAATCTCCAAACCATTCTTACATGTCTCTCTCTCTCTTTTTAGTAAACTCAATCAGCTACCTCTTTTTCCAATGTTGCTCTCTTTCTCATCAGTATAGTGTGCTAGATAGTATTTCTAAAACTATAGATAAGGCTATTTCCCTATATCCGTTTGTTAATATATTTGTGTTCGGCGAGTTTAATGCTCATCATAAAAAGTGGCTTATACCCTCTGTCATTGAACTTCTTAATCACTTAGTTTCTCAAGAAAATGATGAATTTCACCATACTTTTCCCAGTGACCATGAAGAACAAGTTTCTCTTCTATATGTCTTCTTTATATTTATCCGTAACGCATATCATGCTATACCGTTCTGCTCTCTTGGCAAGTCTGATCACGTGGTAATGCCTGCAAAAATCTCTTTCCGCTCCCCCCATCACCCAAGAACCTACTGCCAATAGATTCTTCTTCTTCGTGTGCTGTGTCTCTTCAGGATGTAGGCGATCATGGAATTCCATTTGCCTACTAGCAGAATACATTTCTGCTATCAACGTGCGGATTAGGACTCGGTTCCGTGATTTCCTCCGTAACGTTACGTGGAACGAAGTTTTTAAGCTTGCTACTAGACTGATTTCCAGGTCTCACACATTTATCGTTGTAATACTTAAATTGCCCGCCACTTCTACTCTAACAGTCTATTTTCTGGCACTTCACACTCTCTGGACCTCACTTCCGTTTAATTGCTTCTCTGTTAACTGCCTTCTTCAAAAATTTAAATGTAACGTCAGTCGCCATCGTCTATCATGAATCCAGTTGATATTTTATCTTGTCCTCAGCCCTCACATGCACAGTCTTTTCTCTCACTTTCCCTCTCTGGAACTACCTGCGCACTAGTGACATTGCAGCCTTGCTTGCGGCGAAATGATTAGAAAAAAATAATAGAAACACGAACGAATGGAATCCATATGACTTTTCGTTTCGTGTATCTCTCTATCTCTCTATATATATATCTCTCTCTCTATATATATCTCTCTCTCTGTATATATATATATATATATATATATATATATATATATATATATATCATTTTCTCAATTCTTATTGCTTAAAAATACCAGACGGATTTAATTCAGCCTTCTTTTTGGATTCGCAAACCTTATGTATAGAGATATGTCCACAGCATACACGATTAATTACAATAATTCATAAAGTTCCAAAAATATTTTAAAACTATTTCTGATCCTTGTAGACCAGCTCGTTACACAGTGAAGACTATATTTACTAATTGAAAATTGAAAAAATTCATACAAATCATTTAGACATCGTATTTTAAAAATAATGTTCAATTTTCTTGTGTGTTCACAAGTTTTTTTGTATGGTAATTTATATGTGTAAATTAAAGGGTATTGATTTCAGAGTTACTTCTTTTTACCGGAAAAATGTATAATTATAATCTGTTGATTTTACAAGAAGGTCTTTAATATTTACTATTGAGGACACATAACTAAAAAGGTATTCAATATTGCTGGGTACCTAGCCACCTTTCTAACCAGAAACATCCCCTAGTGTATGAACATGTTTATTCGTCGATAACCCGACCATACGGCAGGTAATATTTGGTTACACATTACTAGTAGCACTCATAGAGCTACTTAACATAATAGTTAACATATACATATTTATTTCAGTGCCAGCGTGTACCCCTGTTGTTTACTGATGACTGCGAACATTTCACATCCAGAATATTAAAAACACTGATTTATTTTCAACATTTGGGTTCCCCACAAAAAGTAGATGTTAAAAATGAAAAAACATTTCACGTGAGTATTTGAGATTATAATCTATTTAGTTCCATTGTAAATTTTAATTTTAAACACTTTCTTTTTCATTGCTGAAGAGCTATGACAATTCACTGACCGTAGAGATATGTGGTATGTAAATTTTGTTTTGTTTCTCCAGTTTAATAAGAAATTTTGCTTCCAATTTGACTCTTCTGTATTCTTATCCGACGTAGCATTGCCAAAAATAGATGAAGTTGAAGGAATCCAACGAAAACAAATTCATAGATAATTATACCGAAAATACCACTACTCATTCCTAAAGATGGCTAACACTACTTCTATGAACCCAGAGCTCCATAAAGGCGCATCAAAACCAGCATGGAAATGTACCATCCACGATAGACAGCGTACTTGTCGAGAAGACATATAAGACATGTGTGATAAGCACATATAACTAAAATGATGTATAGAAGTAAATGAATACATTGTCATAAAAACAAAACCTTTAACATTAACTGTGAAGCTTACCAGAATGAAGTAGATCACAGAAACGAAAAATGTATTGACTTTTTAGTCTCTTATACAATGCATTTTTCTATATTTCTGAGACGAGGTAGTATTTACAGTATTTACATTATTCGGACTATTGTCCTCATTTTTGTTGTCATTTGTACGACGTTACGGCCGTTGTACGCTCCAGCTTTTTCAAGTGATAGCAATTTCGAACAGAACCCTTTATTACACATGGCCCATAGATATAGACGTTGGTTATTTCCTGTGTCTTGACCCAAAAAGTCGTGAGTTCAATACCAGGCTACAGCAGTGGTAAACAAGTAACTTGCAGCGTTTGAGAGAGATAACTCATGACTTCCAATCGAGCTTTACGCAAGGAATGAAGATATAGACACCAGTGATTGTAATAAAGTGTTCTGTTTGAAATTTCTAGCACCTGAAGAAGTCCGGAGCGTACAACGGCCAACACATCGTACAAATGGCAACGAACATGAGTACAATAGTCTGAATAATGTAAATACTGTAAAAAAAAATTATACACTATTTTCAACAGTAGAAGTAAAATATTTGAAAGCGACAAATACATTAAGAGAAAGTGTTTGAAAGGAACAATAATTTAAATAATTTTACATACATTAAGCTCAAAATGAAATCTCTTGTTCACAATATAGAAACAATACAATAAATATACAACCACTGGTCAAACATACAACCATACGCAAAAACAATAACAAACACACACTATCTATCTATCTATATGTATGTATATATAACGTAGAATATTTGTATTTAAGGCAGGTAAATTCATATAGAGACGAACTCAAAAGAACTCAATGTTAAATTTATTTATGGAATTTAACAGAGTAATATAATCTAGAAAATATTTAGATATTCTACAATTTAATGGGTAATACATATTTCGCAGCACAAAAAGCTACTCGTCAGACCCAAAAGAAACAAAAGTTAATATTCAAGATAATCTACAAAAGAATTACATACAGACACTCACGTGCTTATTTCGAGAACAGGTATTTGTAACGCCAATCTACAGAAACAATTCTTCGCTCATTCAAAGAACACCAAAGAAAGAAAGAAAAGAAAAATATAGAAAATTAATAATCGCAAAGAAGAGAAAGAAAAAGGAAAAGAAAGGAGAACAAACAGTATGAAGAAAAAGGAAGTTAATGTTAACATATTAGATCAACACCAGCGTCTATTGCAATTCATCTGCATTCTTAGAAAGACATGACATGGAAATTTAACGTTAAAATTTAATTTAAAGATCATGGGATGTATGTACGGTATAAAAATAAATTGTAAATCATACTTTTTAATACAAATTAAAATATGACTACTAGTAATATTATATTATAAATATAGTTATAATAATTAAAAATAGATTAAAAATTATATAAGAAAATGGTAAATAAAATATTAAAAGACAATCTCAAAAACAGATCTTAAATAATAGTAATAAATAATATTATTATTAATAATAATAAATACATATATTAAAAAAAATCACTACTACTACTAATATTATTAAGAAAAGATCCTTAATAATAGCACTAAGATAATATTAATAACAATAAAAAAAATAATAAATATATATATATAATATTAACACTAATAATAATAATAATAATATTATTATTAAAAAAGTTAAAATATCTACATACATACACATACACATACCCAGACACACAGACACACACAAACATATATATATATATATATATATATATATGCAAAATACACACATACATACCCGAATATTCATACACACTTATACATATAATGTTACAATCTAAAATATTATAAAAACATTACAATAATATAATATAAATATAAACATAATAAGTATAAAAATGTTTGGGGGAAAACCATCTTTTTAAGTTAAGTTAATTTAAATCAGAATTTTGCCTGCATTTAAATATCATTTCGTTACGTTGATTAAGGAGCTCTTTTGGATTATTTTATTTGATAATAATCAATTTCTCCTCCAGGCATAAATTACACCTGTCCCTGAAGTTGTTGGGAGTGTTAGCATATTTTATTATCCTCCATTTGTCCAGTGGGGTAAATCCTCCATTCTTTATATCCCAGTGGTATTTAGACAGATCAGTTTGATGTTTCAAGGAGGCGTTGGAAAACGAGTGTCTGTGATTGTAAAGTCTCTGTTTCCAACTCCCTGCAGATATCCCTATATAAATTTTTTTTTTGCTAGAGCCCTATTCTAGAAAAATAGTAACTTCATAAACAGCTTTTTCAGAATTACACCTGCCATGAACGGGGCAGATGGTTTTATTGATGCAATTGCAGGAAAGTTTATTTTCCAGAGGTTTGTTCTGGAAATTTTTGAGTAATTTATTATTATGAGAATTAATTATGTTTTGCATGTTATTGGTAGTTGAATAAATAATTTCAAGAGTTTTTCTTTGAATAATATACTTAGAGGTTATTTTGGTGGAAGTCTTTGCTAACTAAATTTAAAAAAAATATTTACTTATGTTTACACTGAATAACTTGTAGAAAGGAGGGTTGAACTTTATTATATTTTTTCTAATGTTGCCTTTGTTTTCATTTTTATTTTTATCTTTCAATTTTTCTTGGTATAATATTTTATCCTTAAAATTACTCTTCTTAAGGGTCTCATTGTATATTGTTTTATTCTTATAGAATATTTCCTTATTAGATGATAATTTATTAATTCTAATATTAACTATTTTAGGCATTTGTTTAATGGTACATTTAGCATGATTTGAATTAACATTAATATAGATAGGGAATTGATTACTTTTTGGTATGGTTTAAAGGTATTATTAGACAGGTTAAAGCTAATGTCTTAAAAGTTAACAATTCTGAAGTTAGATGAAACTTCGATTTTGAAACCTAATATTTTAAATGCTCTAATATTTTTTCTGATTTCTATAAGGAAGAGAGCCGTTACAGTTAGGGATATACATAAAACCATAATCTCGGTAAATACCTACGTGATTAGGAACCACAATTCTACTGAGAGTATATAATATATATCAGATATATACCCTATTAGATCCGTGATTTAAGCTGAATAATAAGATCACATTGAGACATCAAAGTTATTGTTAATACTTTTAGTCCACGTAGAATCATTGTATACTTGTAAAGAATCTCCAGAGGTTAAAATTATATCCATTTCATTATAGAAAATGCTAGTAAAGTTTTAAGCATAGTTTAAACTATTCACTAATAAATCATACAAAATCAAATTGTAAAAATGAAGCTTTATTCTTATCTGAAATATTTTGGAACCATGTAATAGTATCAGACGAGTCTATCCATAAAGTTGTATGGAGAATCTCTCTCTCTATATATATATATGTATATAATACTGATTTGTAATATTGTTTATTAATACGGAATGAAAACTTCATAACGGTGTCCTCACGAAAACCAGCCCTGACGAGTGAGAACAGCATAACGGGCAGAGAAGCCCGACCAGGCCTAAAATATATGGACAGAAGTATTGATGCAGGGTGGCGAGTCTTCAGCCCCTACTTCAAAGAAGGAAGTTCCACCAAAAGAAATGTATCGCCTAAAAACAGGTTAAATATACAAATTAACAGCGGAAGAAGTAATCAAAGAAGTGCGGCCACCATCAACAAAAACAGGCTCAGCATCAGCAAATTCATCAACAGAAGCATTTAAGAACGCAGCGCTAGAAACAACAAGAGCAGAAGCAACCGTCAAAACAGCTGAATCATCAACAAAATGAGTTCCAATAACAACAATAGAAGCAGCATCGTGAAAAACAAGTCCAGCAACAGAAGCAGCTGGAACAACATCTCAAACAGCAACCAGAAAAACGACTGGAATCGGAATTATATAGGGAGGCGGAGGAAATGCTTTTCCTTCGATACTCCTCGCTGAAAATGGGAAGAGAGGAAAATAAAGTTGGATAAGCAACAAAAAAGAGAGAAAATCTGCGCGAAATTAGAATGGAGAAGGCTGTGGATAAAGTAAAGAGCCAATTTTCCCCTGCTTTGCCAGCAAGAACGAATCAACCGGAATCGCATGATAATGCAGGTAGTCTTCTATCTTCTAGGGCTACGTCTTCTTCTTTGATCAACCCATTCCAAAAAAAAAAAAGAAAAAGAAACAAGAGAGACAATATATGTATTATGGACCCGCAAGCCTTCAATAATTACTTTTCCTCAGAGAGAAAATCCCTCCTAAGGCCCCCTTTTAAATGCACCTCCATTGACTTTATTGGGAAGTTAACGGTGTACACAAGAAATTTCCTAGACGACCCCGGAGTAATCAAGAGCACTGGAGATAGCTTAAAATGTAGAACTCTGTGGTGACAGCAAAAGAATATTCCCCAAAAGTCAAGATGTCCTAATTAGTCTCCTGAGCTCAAAAAGCTAGCCCAATTATGTGCAGGGAGGGTCCCGGTTTTTCACCACCCCTTTTTATACAGGGCTTTGAAGCTAACATTTACAAAGGACGTCTCAAGCGGATGAATTACATCTAATATTCGCACTGGTATTCTGGAACAATACGTTGTGGTCTAGACCTCCGCAGAACTTTTTGCAGTCTGCTCATAAGAATTAAATTTAAAAAAATGTCTGTCTGTCTAGCCAGTTTGAATGTGGGGTGCTTGAGGAATCAGTGTAAGGCGGCCTGCCTGCTTTGTAATCTATTGCCCTTCGGCGAGGATGTTTCCAGGAGACACACTAACTGTTTGTTAAGTGCGCTGCCAAGTACTTTTGTTGTCTATTTAGAATACAAGTACCAGTCAGCCAAAAGTTTTTCCTTATTGGTTAAACGTATCCTGAGTGTGAGAAGAGACCTTGTCCATTAATTTGTAGGGTGTAGGGAAAGGAAAGATTATCATAGCTGACATTGCCATTAACGTTTTCGTTTCAGATACAGTGTTGATCACCCATTGATTCTTAAATGGCTGCCTACTTGGGTAGTCAGGTTTCTGAATAGAATGTTAGAGAAAAGGGTTGATCTTGTCTGTGCCCGAATAGCATTAGTTGCTCGGCCTAGAATGGTGAGACACTGGTAGTTCAATCTCTTGTCCATAAATTTGCTGGGAGTAAAGAAGGGGTAGGTTATCATAGCTGATATTGCCGTTTCTGATACAGGTTTAATCAACAATTGACTCGATCTATATAATCTTGTCTCTGCTCGAATGACATTAGGTGCTAGGCCTAGAATGTTGAGACACTGGTAGTTCAATCTCTCTTGACTGGACAGAGGAGACTTCCAGCAACAGAGACCTTGATTAGTGCAGCGGTAAATAGTCGGATAGGTTATTGAAAATTAGGTGATGGGAGAGGCTTAAGGTTAGGATTAGGTCGTTCACTGCCGACAATAGCCAACTCCTCACTATAGATAAGGATAAAAAGGTGGAGAATCTCAAGCATAGTCTATCCCGCTCAGATGCTGGTGGAGATTTCGTAGAGATAGGTTTAGTGGGGCCGCTCTTAGAGTAAGTTTCTACCAGGGTTAGGTAATTAGACATAGATTAAACAATATGTCTAGCAAAGCCGTACACATGGGCGTAGAATTACAGATCGGTCGACGTTTCGATCTTTACATTAAGTAGGTTGATATTCTGGAGAGGCGTAATCAGTGGCTGACCAAAGGTATATGCGAGGCGTTTTGATAGCATTTTGAGTGTCACTCCCCAAGGAATCTGCTCTATGTGGTGAATACTTTCACAGCTATTTAGCTGAGTCCCTCGACTTGCACCAATTCAACTGGCTAGATGTGAGGGGAAGTCTCAGGTCTGCTCTATAAATTGACGCTGTTGCATATCTTTGTTCCACTTTTCTCTGTCGTATTCAACAACTGGTTCAACATGATCACAACCACTGATTCTCGTACCGATCACCGTGGGTGTGATCATACTGTTGAAAAAGGACAAGGATGGTGTGCGACATTTAGATTACTACAGACCCATAACTCAGTTTGACATAGATTTAAAGATTTTCGCCGAAATTCTAACAGAGCGTTTGAAATCAGTTGTTGAGGTTCTGTTTGGACTCGAGCAGGCTGTGAAAGAAAACAATTCAAACAACCTGCATCTAATCCGCACGATCCTAGAATGTGTAAAAGACGACGATCAAGCTGGGTTGATCCACTTGGATCATTCCAAGACGGGTTGATCGTCAGTGTCTGGCTGCTATCCAGAAGGCCGTCGGAATTAAATCCCACTTCTTCATTTGCATCCTTCTCCACTGCTATGGTAAATGGAAGCATAAAATAATTAGAAACAAACGGCATAGTGGCTGAGGTAGTTGTCATAATCTCAGTCTTCTTGTAGACCTCAAATTCACCGCAGGGTTTGGCCAGTCTAAATCTTTCATGATTGTCTCCTTTATACAGTCTCAATTATTGTCCGTTTGGTACAATTCGAAAGTCACTATTATTACTTTTTTATTTATTGTTATTGTCGTATTTTAGCCGAGGCAGTATTGCTTATATTAAACATACCGTTTATTTTCTCTCTTTTTAGGATTATTTAGTCAATATGACAGCGACAATCAGTGCATCCCTCATTATGGTAAAACATGAAATGAACCAAGAACGGAAGATTTTATGCCAACGTGCAATAGGCTTACGTGTCGATTGTCACTATCCAAATATGTGCCACGACAGCAACAGTGGAGAGAAGTCTATTTATTATTGCAAACTTTATTTTGTCCACAGTTTTCTCGGAAATTTAAAAAATCTTCTCAGTTTAAAAGTGAGTGCGTATTTTATTTCCTTTTTTTTTTTCATTTGTACACTTTTTGTCGTCGGTGGTCGTTGATAGCAGAGAAAAGCTTCTGCATGCTCACAAGGTAACGCGAGTAAAGAAATACCACGTCGAAAAACAAGTAAGCTTAACCAGTTTACCATATTAGATAGAGACGTTTTACTTAGGGTTCTCCTGCCCGCCCTAATATGTGGCACAACATCTGTTATGTTAGTGCTTCTCTCATCTTAGTGTAGTTGCTGGTAGTACGAAAGAATGGAAGTTTCGGAACCATTACACTTCTGCCAAGAGTGGAACATGTCAATAGAGGGACAAGAACAGTCTCTCCAGTCCCATTCATAACCGTTAATATAGAACGGCACCTGAATATAACCTATTGTTTGATCCTGCATACACACATTTAATTCCCATTAAAGTAGATGTCGTTTAGAAGACCGAATGTCAAAAAGACCTATTCGCCGTTCAATCAAACAGAAACACTTGAGATTGAAATAAAATTTATCTCCTTCTCTGTTAGTGTCAATATTATTATAACTATAAGTACCGATACCTCTACTTCCTTTACTAACTAAATATCATATTGCACGATTTTTATCTACAAATGAACACCATAAAGAGAGAAAAATATGTATATATTGAAAGTCATGCATTAACTGAACTGAAATAAAATTAAATCACTACATTTATTCCACTTTCTAACAAATATAAGTATACATAGATATAACGATACACTATGTGCATTATCTTAATTAGTGAATGACAATTTAATATAGGTTGAATAAAGTAAATGTTATAAAACTGTCTATCATCCTCAGATCACTGCTGAAGTATCTTCTGTGACCCCTAAACAGACTTGCACTATCAATCAATCGCAAGTAATTAAATTCAAAGCTTCGTAAATTTTTGAATAAAAGATTCATTTAAGACAATGCTCAAAAGCCACAGAAGATATGAGGAATGTTAACAAATAAGGTTGCAATATGGAAGAGAGAAGTCAATGCAAATTGTGTGGATACGTACAATAGGTAACAGTTGGCCCGCGGGAAGAATCCTCTTAGGAGTGTGTTCCTCTTATAGAGAAGCTGTCCATTATGAATTTCTTCGTACTAATGGATTACGTAGGAAATGAACGTGCTATATACACAGACCCTAGGTATATAACAATGGTAGGTTTTAGATTTAAAACTCTAAATTGCTGAAACTATATAATATAGATCTTTAGAACATTTTCAGAGAAAATAGCAATAGAGTAGAGTTAGGCTTACAACGTTCATGGACTACAAGGCATTATGAATGCTTTTGAAATCTGTCAAGGTTAGAATGTGACAATTGAAAACCTCTGACTCAGATAACTTTGGTTTTCAAAATGTACATAATTTGGAAAAAACATGTGAAATCAAGAATTACAAATTGTTGTTTTTCTTTGTTAGTTTCTTGTAAAATGACCAATTTCTTCCACTGCTTATTAATATCTATATTTTACTGCATCCAGGTTCCTGGTACCACGAACTTCACACCTGTTATGGACAATTTCACAAGTTTGCGGAGAGAGTTATTCGACATGTTCCGACGTTGGTATACAATGGCACTACTCGATAACACATTAACACAAATAGACATTTTTCAAAAAGTAATGAAATCTTAAACATGCATGAAAATGAAAATTAATTTAATCACCTTTTACTTTTTTTGTTGATAATCTTGATATTTATTCGGTATCTTTTACCTTTTTCTTTCCTAATGTCAAGGTCTGAGAAAAACGATCGTTTTTTTTTCAGACCGATTATTTATTGTAATGAAATACCTATGACTGTATGCCTGTGTTTTCGGGAACATAGACTAAAATCGTTGTACATCTCTTCAACTTAACCATCTTGCAAATAGTGCTTTTACGTAGAAATAATTCAGCCTTTTCATCGAGATATGAATCTCTCTCCACACACACAATTTATTCTTTAATCTGAATTCATTACTGACTTCAATCAATCCGACATGAAAACATTCCTTTCTTCAATGTATTTCCCAAGGAATTGTGGTAGCTAACTAACAAAAAAAGTAATAGACTAAAATACTATTACACAATGGCAAACTCTTATGTAGAGTACCTTCATTTGGTAGGAAGTTATAGGTACAGAAGGGCAAGTGGGTATTCTCTCTAGTAGTGAACATTCTACTCGACATCCACGAGTGACAATTTGTCTTTATTCAGTCAATGATGAGGCTATAGGAAAATGTCAAAAGTCGAAAATTAATGTTTAGGTAGATATAAAATAGCTAATTTTTTGGACATTGTCAAAAGATCCCAACAAAAAATAAGAAAAAAAGAAAACAATCTCCATTGTATAATTTTCAAAAGTTCCATAAAGCAGAGTTAAAATAAGATATGTCCCCAAATTAGCTAAATTCCGGAATATTTTAGAAACTTTACATCCTCATCTTGTGGCCCCTTGTTTAAAAGCTTATATTATACTGATTAAGAATATGATATTCAAATGTTCTTAAATACCACACTAACTTTAATAAGACGAAATCTTCCCAGGTAATTTTGAGGACAATATTCCATATAGAGAACTCATGTCTATTGTATAAAACATCAAGATGATGATCTGATAAAAAATGAATTAAAATGAAACCAACTATTAGATCATAAATAAAAGTTTATTGTCTTTGCGATTTAAAAAAAAATGTGTTCTGCTGATTTTTTTATATTATCCTAGACATCCCTGTCCTGTCCCACCATTGTGTTGACACTTTCTGGTAGGAAATTGAACTTTTTCATCTTTTGATTGTATGGACTTCATTTCCAGAGAAACCTTCTTTTAAATGAAGGGTCATGTGATAGGTTTTACGTGTAAAATTTATTTTTCCTATAGTGGCTTATTTTAGGATGTGCCCCGTT
Organism: Ascarosepion bandense; assembly: GCA_037127315.1. Lineage (NCBI taxonomy): Eukaryota > Metazoa > Mollusca > Cephalopoda > Sepiida > Sepiidae > Ascarosepion > Ascarosepion bandense. The sequence goes on along the minus strand of JBBBDQ010001129.1, from coordinate 1,321,726 downwards.
TTGAGACTATCCTCGTAGTCCATTTGAAAATTGTGTCAAAAAAATCATTTCAGTCTGGATCATATTTTTAGCTTATTTGTCCACTTTTGCGAAATACCTGAAAATTTGTCTTACGTCCACTACTAATTAAATTATTTTGAACGCTATAACATAACCTACCTCGATGCAATGTCACATTTTTTCTAACATTCCCGTGTGCATTTAACAGTTGGTGAATGACAGAATTACCATGCTTACAGAAAAATTGTAAGCGTTTAATATTTTTGGTAGATAATAGGCTCTAAATCTAGCATAAAAACGGTGTAGATATGTTGAAAATGACTGTTCAAAAATGTCTTTCGATCAATTCTTCAAAACGTGGATCGTTTATCAAGTGAAAATAATTTAGGTTTGATTAAAACAAACAGGGATGCTTTAGACGATTTACAGCACTTATCTTTTTGACATCAATTTTCAATATTTCTACGCTTCTTATTGTATTTAGGTTTTGTACTGGCAAGAAATTATAATCGTCTCTCGCTTTGATTTATGGGCAAACTATAGTTATTTTAAAGGCTCAAATATCTTACGTTTAGCACTATTTAGTTGTTAGCAAATTATAAAAGTTGAAGAGGTTATATAAAAGTTAAAGCAGAGCTTTATGAGTTTTACTGAAAAATAACATTTATTTTGATAAAATTTTTTAACATTTTATTTCAAGTGGTTGTTTTTGCCTCATAGACAAAATTTTGTCTGTTTTCATTTTTTTTTATTTATTTATATTGAGAAAAACTACTTTTCAAAAAAATGGTTTTCAATTTGTATATTTAAAAATAAAATAATGTATTTTACACAAAATTACCTCCTGTGTTTTTTATTAATTTGTTGTTCCCCCTTCAGTTCGATGCTCGTATTTAATAATATAACAGTATTGGCACATAGGAATTTACCTATGTGTATATATTGATTACTATATGAAAAAACAAAGTGGAGAGTAGCGAGTCAGACGGAAGAAGATGACTACTGATCATGTGAGGTTGAATAACCGTATGCAACAATACTGCATCGCTGACAGTATGTTTAAGCTGTTGGGAGGAACCAGAATTTGTTGAAATTTGGATCCGGTTTTTGCAGTTCGGGCTAAACAAAATTGAAAACATCAAAGCAAGAGGGGGAGAAAATTAAATAAACGACCTCTCCCTAGCTTGTTGCGAAGCTATAATTAAAATTTCTGTTATGGCATACACCAAATAATTGGAAAATTTGTCCTTCGTCGAAATTTCAGAAATAGAAAGAATTGATACACTTTCAATACAATGACCTAAAGAAAATATTTCTTTCGAAAAAATTAAATGACATGATATGACATTTCTGATGCAAATGGATGCGCGTAGTGAAGTTATTCTAATCTCAAGAAATGGGCTTCTCCTAGTGTAGTTTTCGCGAAAATCAGATGGAAACAAATATGGTGAATTTCTAAGCGCAGCTTAGATGTGGCAAAAGACCGAAAGTATGGGGCATCTAGTGAGGACCGAATTCACTGCACAATTTCATTGGTTCTAGCGAGACAAACTTGCTAACGATTACGCCAAGTCGAGATGTCCAAATAAGACGGAAACTCAATATGTGGTGATTTTCAAATACACACACATCATATATACTCGGATTAGTTCCTATTCTCAATATCGAAACCGTAACCCACAAATTATCAGTCATGGATTATTTTGAGAAAATTGATTTAAAACCTCTGAAAGGCAAATTAGTAAATTCTAAGTGATATATTGTTCAGCATCTCACAACCCACAGGCTCCTATGGTTTCTGCTTCACCAGGTCTATTGCTGATATGCTAACGACCATCACCGAGTATATATACCAGGCACTCGACAGGAATAGCAAAGCCCGAACCGTTGACTTGGATATCTCTAAAGCGTTCGACACAGTTTGGCATGCTGGCCTTCTATGCAAACTGCGTAGCTACGGTATAACTGGACATTTGTTTGAACTAATCCAGTCATTCCTCTATAACCGCACAATGAAGGTGGCATTAAACGGACATGCCTCCCAGAACTACCATTCGAACGCAGGTGTCCCTCGAGGCTCTATCCTAGGTCCTACGCTCTTCCTGATATACATTAATGATCTCCCTGATTCCATAAGATCCCAAGTAGGTATGTACGCCGATGACACCACAGTTTACTCTCGCCTCGACCAAAAATCTGGTGTCGGCGACAAAGCTAACCTCGCAGCCGAGCTTGAAAAAGACCTCCAATCCGTAGTGGACTGGGGTAAGAAATTGCTCGTAAATTTTAATTCTTCTAAAACTAAGCTACTATCAATTAACCATCATAGACCATCGCACCTACCTCCATTAGCATGGATCAGGCTTGCCTCCCAGAGAGTAAAACACTACGCCTCCTTGGTCTCACACTTTCAGCGGACCCCAAATGGAATGACTACTTCGAATCCATTGCTAAATCCGCTGCTATGAAAATCGGTTCTCTGTGCAGAGCCCGGAAGTTTTTTCCGTCTGAATCTATCTTGCACATATATAAATCTACCATCCGCCCGTGCATTGAATACTGTTGCCATATCTGGCCGGGTTCCCCTGCTATTCTCCTTGGGCTTCTCGACAAGGTACAGCGGAGGATCTGTAATGTGATCGATACCGACTTGGCAGACAGCCTGCAGTTTCTCTCTCACCGGCGCGACGTGGCTTCCCTCTGACTCTTCTATAAATACTTTCACGGCTTCTGCTCCGATGAACTTAGATCACTGGTGCCCCCTAGATACGAATTTGCACGAGATACTAGATTAGCAAGTAGGTTCCACCCTTTTACAGTGAAACCGATAAAATGCAACCGCAACTTCTACTCCAACAGTTTATTTTCTCGTACTTCCCGACTCTAGAATTTCCTACCACATGACTGCTTCCCCGACGGCTACAATCTCCAGGAGTTTAAATGTAAGCTCAATAGACACCTCCTAACACAGTAACTTGTTCCTATTCTTTCCAACACTCTTCCCATCTACCCAAACCTCATCCTCGGTACCCATCTATCACCTTCCTTCTGACATTTCCTATATCTAACCACTCCTACTCTTTACTTTCCCCTATGTAGCCCCATGCGCAATAGTGGCAGTGGAATGCCTTGCTTGGGGTGAAATGATTAAAAAAAATAATTATCACAGACATTCCACATGACTATTAAGACAGACGAGAATTCCTTTTTCAGTGACATTTTTAGAGAGCAATGGAAAGTGTAAAAATAATAGCCAGTTCAAATTGACTCAAAGGCAAAAGTTAGTGTTTGAGAATTTAAAAAAAAATAGTTGCTGAAAAAAATCCATCATAAATATCTTTGATCACAAAAAGGAGGTGACAGTAACTATGAGCGCGAGTGAGCGAGATGTGACAGCAATTTTACGCAAGAAAGTTATTCAATAATCTACTCATGAAAACTGACGACAGCCGAAATAAATTATTCAAATATCGCAAAACAATTATTGGCCATTGTCTGCAGCACAGACATGGATGATGGCAAGTGTAACTCAAACAGGGAAAACCAGGATATTAATTAAACAGGAAATAGGGTATTACCTATTTGCATATGTTGATTATAGGAGAAATACAGTGTAAAGTCAGATAGAAGCAAGTTGATCACTAATCTATTCAGTCATAATACCATAATTTCGGCTTAGACCTAGAATAGGCCAAAGAAAAAGCCAAAAGGAATACGTTACCTTACAGGAACAGTAAGAAGGGTCGATATCAATTTCCTAGTTAGTCTGTTCAGGCCATAGATTCGTCTGTGCCAGAACTGCGTTAGATACTAAACCGAGAACAAATGAATACTGGAAGTTGAAATTGTCTTTAATGGATAGACGGATTCGGGCAACAGCTAATTAAACTAGTAGAGAGGGAATCAGTGGGGTGGCTATTAGGAATAAGGTGTGGGAGAGGCTTAGGTATAGGGATAGTTTTCGGTCTTTTATCACCGAATATAGCCAACAAATCACCCTAGATAAGGCTAACAAGGACAGTCTGTTCTGGGCCATAGCTGGTGGTAATTCATTAATATGGGCGCTGAATTACACAAGAATGAGATCCAACGAGGGGAAAGTTGATACACTGGAGGTCGACCAAAAACATGTGCGAAGCTTTTCAGTGGCATTAAGATAGCCGGTTAACCAAGGTGCCTGATCTCTCTGACGAGAGGATTCGCAGATATTTGGTCGAATTTCCCCGGCTTACACCGACTGGAACGGCTAGCTGCGAGAATGAGATGACTGAGGAAGAGTTCTACTTCGCATTGAAGAGTGTCTACAGTAGAAAGTCTCCAAGGCTTTATGTTTTACTCTACTTGAGGCTGTCGTGCATCTTTGTGTCGATTTTGACGGTGGTGTCCCCGACCAGATTTCTAGGGTGTGATCAAGCTGTTGAAAAAGGGCATAGGTGTTTTCGGGACTTAGAGAATTATAGGCCCATAACTCCACTAAACACAGAATTAAAGATTTTAGCCAGGATCCCGACGAAGCGTTTGCTGTCAGTTACCGAGATATTGTTGGAACCCAAGAAGACTGGCACTGAAAACGTCCGAGCAATTCTGGGCAGCTTTCACTTGATACGCACGATGGCGGGCAAGCCGCACTGATCAATTTGGATCAGTCCAAGGCATTTGATAGGGTCGATCATCGGAACCTATTCTGCAGGCCACTAGATTCACGTTTTGGATCAGGTTTTTTCCGTCCTTGTTGATTAAATGGCCTAAGTATCTGATTTCTTTTAATAAGAAATCACATTTATTTTCCTTAACTTTGAAGCCATAATATCGTATCATCTCGACCACTTCATGTCTTTTATGCTCTTCGACTGTTTCTCTCTTGATTAGCATGTCGTCGATAGCGATAGCGAAATCCAGCTCCGACAGAATCGTGTCCATGGTTTTCTGAAACACTGCTGGTATCGTCTTTTCACCGAATGCTAGACGTTCGTACTTATATAACCCCCTATGAGTGTTTATGCATAGGAGCTTCGAACTCATCGTCAACTGGGATTTGTAAATATGCTTCACTGAGGTCAATCTTTGTGAAGTATTTCCCGCTATTTAACCTAGAAAATACTTCCTCTGGGCTAGGTAGTGGATATTGATAGTCCTGAATGGCGTTATTCAACCCCGTTGAGAAATCAGCGCAAACACGAATATCACCCGATTGTTTTTTACATAAACCGCTGGTGCGGCACAGTCGCTGTATTAGATTTTTGATATCACGCCTAATTTTGACCTTCTTGCTAGTACACAAGGGACAATATTCAGAGCCTTTAGGGCTTCCTCCATGTTCTCTCTGCTAACACCAAGAAACTTACGGGGCTTTTCATCTAATGTTAGCAGGGAGATTGTCTTCGGTGCAATTACATTAACTACTTCAGGTATAGCAACCAGCTCATTTCCGATAATGTAATCCTTGTATATTTCCTGCATTTGCAGGTAATATCCCGGATCTTTTTTCACGGGGATCTTTGCCCATACTGACGGCGAAGGAGTCACCGTTGGAACGGCATCCGATGTAGAAGGCTGGGGAGAGGAAGCCATCATATAATTCTTGCCCGTCCTCACAACACAAAATTTCAAAAAACGTTCAACAATAACACAGACTGGCAACGAAGATACAATAAAAAACGGGTGACAAAAATATTGTACTCACAGTTGACAAACACAGTAAGAAAATCCAATATAACTTATGTGCAATAAGTAAAAAAGAATACCGGTTACTCGATTGCTGTCCTCTGGGTCTTTCCACTACCACTTTATGTAGTGATTAGAATAGTCCATTAGCAGAACAAAGAGCGCCCCAACAGTTTAATTGATCATAAATCCGGTTTGAGTTGAAAGTCGCCGAAATCCGCTGCATCGACCATCCAGATAGAGCTGGGAGCCACAATAAGAAAAAATCTTTACGAAATCAAAAATAAGGTGTTTATATATATATATATATATATATATATATATATATATATATATATATATATATATATGTTGTGGATCCTAGGAATGGGGTCGGCACAAATAAATGAACAACGACCACAAATTGAGATAGAACAATAAATGTATTAAACTAAGGATACAGACTTGAATGACGATCAATAGCCCAGGAATACGGGTTAGTAAAATGTATATGTATAAGTCATTAAAGTGAAGCCGTAGTATATTGAGTATGTACGCGTCGGAAGCTGATGGGCACTGCGTAATAATCTTCTCGGTGTGTGGAACACAGAGATACTATGAACTACTGTGTACTGACTGCTAATCTCTCTTTGGACTCTCGTATTCTCCGGTTAACTCTCTGTAAAAGGTCGGTATTCTCCGGTTAATTCACGACTCTATCACTCATTAACAATTTACACATTCACCAAAGGAACCCATCCATCACCCACCAAACCTTCGCTCACCATAATTCTATATATTTACAAGGGGCACCTAAAAAAGAAACAAACCCATGACATAAAAATGCTACTGTTTACAATGATATAAAAATATATTTAAAAGTTTTAATGATAATGATATGAGGGGAGGGGGATGGAATACCCCAAAACGAACTAAAATACAACATAATTATAAAATTAAACAACAAATGTTAGTAAGACCCGTCCATCCAAGAAAAAAGAGTAACTGCTGTATTACACCAAGCGGCGAAATCAAAAAGCCCACTCGCTAATATAGTGGGGAAGGATAAAATAAATACGGAATGAGAAAATCAAACACTGACCAGGTCAAGATAAAATTGGACCAAAAAAAGAATTGGGGAGGTTAAGAATCTTGACTTGAATCATAACAAAAGAGAAAGCCGGGTACAGTTTAGGAACCCCATACTTCACATTAACTAGGTACACAAGAAAAAGCTACCTTAAACAGGGAAGGGTTCTAAAGGAATACCCCTATATAACTAGCAGATCTAAAAGAGAAAATCAAGGCAAGCTCCGTTCACGCGAACCAGGCTCGCCACATTTACCAACATTTTGCTGAAGCCTGTCGAAGTCAAACGTTTCCAATCAGTTTTAATCTTCATTTTGAGCTGATGCTCAAAATAGCGGATCAGTTCCTGATCTGAAAGACGCTGACCACGCAGGATTCCTTTATTCCCGTCGTCCATATCACCATTCGAGCCGTGGCCAGCAGCGACAGAAACTCCATTCGCTTCGCCCAAAGAACTGGGGCGACAGAATTGTCACAGAGTTATGCACGATCAAACGCCTTCACTACCACCTCAATGTCACTCCGGGAAAACAGAAAAGTGGTTATATCATCGGCGTACGTAGAACCCTGACTCGAGCACTACCAGGGACAGCGATTCCACGTCGGGCCAGACTGCACGTCCTGTTCTTCAGCCAGCGAAGGAGGGCCTCCAAAGTAAAGGAGACAGTGGACAACCCAGTCGAACCGAACTAGACAGCGCAAAAACGCCCGAGAGCTTCCCGTTCACCTGTACCACAGCCGTGGGTGTTTGATATAGGAGACTTATCGCGCGGCAGAAGTCCCGGTGAGAATCCGGTGGCCTGCAGGACAGCCGCCAGGTAGCGATGTTCAACCCTATCAAATACCTTAGACTGATCCAAATTGATCGGCGCGGCTTCTTCGTCGTCTTTTACACCCTCTATGATCGTGCAGATCATATTCATGTTGCTTTGAATTGTTTAGCCCTTTACAGCATGAGTCTGCTCAGGTCCCATCAGAGACTCAGCAACTAATTGCAAATGATTATGGACAAAATATTTACCTCTGGGCTTAGTAGAGTTATGGGCCTGTAACCCTCTAGCACCCTCCAAATATCCTTGCTTTTCTTAACAGGGGGATCACACCGGTTGGGGATGGACCCCTGCAGGAACAAGTGGTTGGACAGGGTTAATCAAAATCTGCACAAAGATTTGTGACAGCCTTAAGTACAATTCATAGGGCAAAACATCCAGACCTGGCGACTTACCTCTGCCGACCTTCTTCAAGGCCGCATATATATGTTCTGTTCGGTACAGTATTGTGTTTGAGTTTATCACTCTTGCATGCAGACAATTATAATTCCAAAACACGGCTGCTATGGGATGTAACATTTTTCTATGTTGTTTAGGCTAGCAACAGGCTAAAGTTGGTGGTTCGTCTAAGGAAGGCAGTCATGTGACAACACATATTTCATGTTAACTCGACCTGTATCGGTTTAAACTCTAACTTTAGTGTTAGGGGTTAAGTGTTAGATTTAGGTGTGACTGTTGGGACTAGGGTTTAGGGTTAGTTTGAAGATTGAGTTAAGTATTAGTGTTAGGTTAGATTGGGATTAGTGTTTTTGGCTAGGAGTTAGATTGAGTTTAAGTTTTAGGGTTAGGTTTAGAGGGTTAAGGTTAATTGTCAGGGTTTGCTTTGTTTAGGGCTGGGTTAGAGTTTAAGTTTTTAGGTTAGAATTTGGGCAGGTTTAGGATTAATGTTTGTTTTAGGTCTTAGCTTTAGGGTTGGAAGTACAGGGTAAGGTTTAGTGGTGAGGATTAAGGTAGGTTTAGGTTAAGTGTTAGGTTTAGGATTAATGCTTAGATTTTACGGCTACGATTTTCTGTTTGGTTTAGGGTTTAGCCTTAGATTTTAAAGTTAGGCTTAGTAAGCTGCTTTATATGAAATTATATTTATGAAGAGATAATTAAATGATAATAGTTTTAAACCAAATATTTTTTTAACGATAATAACCTTCATTTGATTGAGAAGAGTTATTTCTAATGGGTGTTTAGGGAAATTATTCTATCTTTATGAAGAATTTTTAACTTCATGAATAAAAATATTAAAACATTAGTACTGTGGTTTATCTAAATCTGAAAAAAGGCAGAAATAATAGATAAGACTTCCGAGATTTTATTTGTATTCCATTTAACATTGTATTTTCGATAGCAATTTGACAGGAAATTAATGTGGGTATGAAAATACAAATATATGTCACCCAGTGTTATTGAAAAATTCTAAAAAATTACATTTTTGAAAAAACCTTGAACCTTCTGTCCCCTTCTCTGAGATTGATGTTCCTGGTTACCTTTCCCTCTTCAGGAAGGACTCCAATGTCCATATGCATGGGCTTCGTGTATATGTCAGCGAACACCTCCCCCTAGCTAGAGTGACATCTCTTGAATCCCTGGACCAGTCTTTCATGTGATTCCGTCTCCCACTTCTAAGCTCGGTTAACTATCTCTTCTTTCTTTACCGCTCCCTCTCCTCCTCTGACTGTTCAGTACTTGACAGCATCTCTGACAATATCGACAAGGCCATTTCTTCTCATCCATATGCCAATATCTTTGTGTTTGGGTGGTGGACTGCCCCACGCATTTCTCCAGTAGCCCTAACGGAAGGGACTCGCTACTAAACCTCTGCTTCACTTCCATCTCAAATTCTTGCACTACCAGACAGCTCTGCCCTCTCGGAAATTCTGACCACGCCGTAGTTTCCGTCAACATCTCATTCCACTCCCCTTACCAAAGAAACCAAGGCCAGCAGAATATCCTACTGCTACCAAAGAGCAGACTGGGAATCGTTCTGTGACTTGCTCTGTGACGTCCCTTGGAACAACGTTTTTAGTCTTCCCGTCGAAGACTGTGCATCAGAGGTCTCTTCCTGGGTTAAGGCTGGCATCGATGCTTTCATCCCTGACAGGAAATTTCAGCTTAAATCTCATTCGTCTCCCTGGTTCTCGCCCACTTGCTCGACCGCCATTGCCCACCGGAATCACTTATTCCGGCTTTATTGTAGCCACGCGTCGGACCAAACCAGGCGCCTTTTCGCCTCAGCTCGTAATAAGTGTAAATGATACTTAACGAAGCTACGCTGTTGTTTGCTGCCAGAATAAAGCAACGCATAGCATCCTCTAAGTTCGGCACCAAAGACTACTGGCGCCTCTGTAAAACCGTGCTTAACAAGAGTAAGTCCTCAATACCCCCACTCATCAATGGATTTGAGGTCCTCACCTCCACAGCGGACAAGGCTGAATGCTTTGCTCGTAGATTCTCGACCAATTCGAGTCTGGATTGGTCTGAAGTTTATAGACCCGACTTCCCACCTTGAACTGTGGCTCAATTGAATGAGGTCCACATCACACCCTGGCTGATTTCTAACATAATCTCAAAACTTAACCCTCACAAAGCGAGTGGTGGGGACGAAATCCCAATCATAGTCTTAAAGAAATGTGCCCCTGAACTCTCCTCTGTCCTTTCTAATCTCTACAACTTCTGCCTATCTTCTTCCTGCTTTCCTGCCTGTTTGAAGTATTCTTCTGTAGTTCCTATATTTAAGAACACTGGAGAACCCTCGTACCACACAAATTACCGCCCTATCAGCCTTCTTCCCATCTTTGGCAAAGTGTTCGAAGCCATTATCAACGCCGAGGTCGTTCAGCATCTCACAGTCCACAGGCTCCACTCGGACAAACAGTATGGCTTCCGTTTCACCAGGTCTACTGCTGATATGGTAACGACCATCACCGAGTATATATACCAGGCTCTCGACAAGAATGGTGAAGCCCGAACCGTTGCCTTGGATATCTCTAAAGCGTTCGACAGAGTCTGGCATGCTGGAAACTGCAAAGCTATGGCATAACTGGACTTTTGTTGGACCTAATCCAGTTATTCCTCTCTAACCGCACATTGAAGGTGGTATAAAACGAACATGCCTCCCAGAACTACCCTACAAACGCGGGTGTCCGTCAAGGCTCTGTCCTAGGTCCTACGCTCTTTCTGATCTACGTCAATTAGATCCCAAGTAGGCATGCATGCCGATGACACCACAGTTTACTCTCGCCTCGATCAAATATCTGGTGTGGGCGACAAGGCAAACCTCGCTGCCGAGCTTGAAAAGGACCTCCAATCCGTGGTGGATTGGGGTAAGAAATGCCTCGTCAATTTCAGTTCATCCTAAACGAAGCTGCTATGAATTAACCACCATAGAAAACCACACCTCTCTCTCATTAGCATGGACCAGGCTTGCTCCCAGAGAGTAAAACACTACACCTGCTTGGCCTGATATTCTCAACAGACCTCAAGTGGAATGACTACTTCGAATTTATTGCTAAATACGCTGCTACGAAAGTCGGCTCTCTGTGCAGGGCCCGGAAGTTCTTTCAGCCTGAATCCATCCTGCACATATATAAATCTACCATCCGCCCGTGTATTGAATACCGCTGCCACATCTGGTCGTGTGCCCCTGCTATTCTCCTTGGGGTTCTTGACAAAATACAACGGAGAATCTGTAATGCGATCGATACCGACTTGGCTGACCGCTTGCAGTCACTCTCTCACCGGCGTGATGTGGCTCCCCTGTGCCTCTTCTATAAATATTTTCACGGCTTCTGCTCTGATGAACTTAGATCACTGGTACCCACGAGGTATGAATTTGCACGAGAAACTAGATTAGCAACCAGGTCTCGCCCATTTACAGTGAAACCGATGAAATGTAACCGCAATTTCTACCCCAACAGCTTCTTTTCTCGCACTTCCCGCCTGTGGAAGTCCCTTCTACATACTTGCTTCACCGACGGCTACAACCTCCAGGAGTTTAAATGTAAGGTCAATAGACACCTCCTAAGACACTAACTCGCACCCATTCTCTCAAACACTATTCCTATGTACCTCCTTACTCGTCTATTACCCTCATTCTGACATTTCCTATATCGAATCGCTCTATGTAACCCCCTGCGCTATAGTGGCAGTGGAATGCCTTGCTTGGGGTGATATGATAAAAAAAGGTATGTAAAATTCTTTGGACACAATTACTGTAGTAAATGCCACAACATACGGAATCTTCAATATTGAACATCCCTAATATTTTGTATTTATATGGCTTTTGTCAGTGAACCAATACAGAAAATATTTATGAATCTGTAAACAGGGTTAGCCTAACCCTAACTCTAACCCATGAACGACTGTTCAAAATATTTAAGTTTGAATATCTGAGTTTAAACGAAATTATACTCTAAATTCATTGGTTTAATTTGACCAACTAAAATGAACGTATAGACGGACAGTTTTTTTTAACAGGAGACAAAAATGTATATTTTTGGTCACAACCGAATATTAAAAAAAAATTCTTTTCTAAGTGACACGCATGAAGAGACAGAAGATTACCACTTTTCTATGCTGAAAACAACAGAAATACAGATAAATATCTTTTACACAGGCAATGGAATTGAAAACATCTCCAAATTAACCAATCAGCTCTCAATTTGATATCTGTGCTGATGACACAACCATCCACTCATGCCTCGATAGTAAATCTGAACAGATCGATAAGGTCAAATCGGTAGCTAAAAATGACCTACAGTCTGTTGTTAACTCAGTAAAAGATGATTAGTTAATTTTAATGTCTCCAAAATAAAACTGATCTCTATTAATCATCTGAGAGATCTCTGTCACTGATATTAATCATTTCTCAGCTGACATGAAATGGAAAGACTGTTATATTGAATCCGTTGTTAAGTATACTGCTAAGAATGTTGGTTCACTGCTCTGTACTAGACAATATTTTCGTTCCTGAACCTATCTTACGTATCTATACATCTACCATTCATCCATGCCTCGAATATTGCTGCTAACATGTACAGAGGGAGACTATCACCTTTTCTATACTGCAAAAAATAGGAAGGAATATCAATGCCACGAAACTACATACCTTTTTCCAGTACTATGATACTGCACGGTTGAGTTGTTCATTTGATAGGATGGTATGTACTGTTAAGCTGGCAATTGTTCCGATTCAACGAAACTACGCAGTATATTACTCATTTAGCAGGCTGATATGTACTGTGGGGCAGGTGACTATTCAAACAGTTTGTTCAAATGTCAGGCTGTTACGCACGGTGGTTCAGGTGATTGTTCTAATTCAGCAAAACTACCTGATCATTAAGTTATGCATGTTGATGCAGTGAATTGTTCAAATGCTACGAAACTACACTGTATATTTTCGCAGTTAGCTTTATATTATTCACGGTGATAGAGGCTATTCATCCAATTGTGTTCATTTGACAGACTGGTATGTACGGTGATGCGGGCAATTGTTCCAATTTAACAAAGTTGTGATTGTTTTTTATGAAGCAAACTTCTATCAGCTTAATTTGATCCTGTATTACAACAATGGCTTGTATCTGTAGTCATAAATGTTTTCTTTTACATGTCTGGAGATAGAGCATTAAACAGACTCGTTTTGTTGCCATACCCACTTTTCCAGGATGGTTTAAATATATGGACATTTATTTGTTTGCTTGCCACGGTGATCGTTCTGTTGCCATTCGATTTTCTCTTTGCATGTCATTATAAATATCTGGAACTGAATTGTTGTTCACTTGGGTATAGCAATATTAGCTCGTTTACTTTCCATCAGTTTTTCTATTTTCATGTCGTTGTAATTATGAAGAGACTAGTTTATTAAGCTGCCAGTTTGGGTAGCAATAAAGTCTCTTTCAATAACCATGCGTTCCTTTCTTTTCATGTTGCAATTATATAGAGATTGTTTTGTTCAGTTGTGTTTTGTAAACACCTGTTGTGTGCTTTAACGACTGTTATTGCATTTAGATTTTTGAAGATTTTTGAGGATCATACTTGACTCGGTAGCAAGGAAGCAGAAGATAATCCACTAGTGCAACAGAATAAAATGTTAGCATAGAACTGCGATTATATCTAACCATTTAAACTATAAAATGATGAAACCTTGACGCCAATCTGATACTGAGTCTAAATTAGTATTATGTATGTACTATAAAGAAAGGCTCATCTGAATAATTTCCATAAAAGTATTTAAAGAAAGACACGGGGAAGCTACATTAAAGCAGTTAGAAAGTGACTGAAGCCGAGATACCAGGTCAGGGTAAATAAAATTGGTTTGGTCACTTTATTTTCAAACAATGTTAAACTGTATTTTTCTTTCTTTCATAAATTATGGGATGCTGAATTAATTGCCGTGTTGCATAATTATGAAAAAAAATGAGCAAGTGTAACGAAATTTTTCTTGTTCATTTTCAGAGTTGTTGCGACTTGAAGTTATACTGCAAATCAGATTTCTCATCTTCATTATGGGAGCTAGTTTCTGAAGTCTCTAAATACTGATCTCATTGAATCTGAGGTGATTTAATCAGAATTTTATTAACCGGATCTTTATTTTCTTGTTGCAACTGCGCTTTGGGCTTCGATCGATAATTTGCTATTTTGAGTTAAATATATATATAAATATTTTTATATTTATTTGCCAATCTATTAAAATAATTTTACAGTTTTAAATCTGTACAAAAAGGAGTAGAATAGAAAGCTGAATTTTTTATTTTTTTATTTTTTTCTCCCCTAAAATGGGAGACTCAGCTGATTACCGGAGATTCTTCAATAGTAGTACTATTCTTCAATAGTAGTTTCAAAGACACAAAGCAAGCCTCTAAATCATTGCCTTGTTCCAAAAATTAGTTTTATATCAAAGTCCTCAAATCGGAGACGTATCAGATATTAAGAAGCATAGATAGTAGACATTCATCCTCAATGCTAAAAGGAACGAGAAGTAACGTGTTATTTATCTTCCTCCTCACAAGAGAAAGATGTAACACAAGGTTTTTTAACGTTAGGTGATTTCGAAAAATCCGGAAATTGCTCAGTCCTCGCGTCAGCTGTTACGCTGGCCGCAATATTCCATTAATTCGTAAAAAGTCTTTCCCATTAGTAAAAACGTGAACAGATACAATGGATTGACCCTAATCCGATGTCTAAGAAGCGATGATATTTATCCGTACGCCAAATTCAACAGAAAGTGACACATTAAAGTGAAACTCTCATATGAGCCCAGATTAAAAAATAGTTTAGTCTCTTAAGTACTTCTTCATTTGGAGATGTTTTATGCACTAGGTAATGACTCTAATACCCTCTAGATTGAGAGGTATTACCAGAAAAGACGGGAACGCTAAAGGTAGATTTAAAGAAGTAATGCCTCAACACTCAAAAGACCGAGAAAGAAAAATTGTTTTTACTCCGGCTTTTTGTTATATCGATGGATCGTAATACTTAATTACTAAATTTTACTTCCAAAAACATAAGCATATTTTTATTTTATTATATTTTTATATTTTTATTTAATTTTATTATATTTTATTGGATCGAAATACTGAACACAATTAATAAATTGTTTATTTTTAGTGAAACTTTTATGTTTCGCATATAAATGTGAGTAGCAATAGTCTTCTCTAAGTACTCTCTATACATACTGGTTCCTTTATTTGCATACGATATTACACCTCCCTGAAGTGGATAGGTCATACACCTTTTTTTTCTTTTACTACTCCTATTTTTGTTTCATACTGTCCTTTCTTTTGTCTCTTATATTTTCTCTTTAATGGTGATCTTGGTCTTTCTACATTTTTCTCCTCCTCTTCGTCCATTTCCTCATTCTTACCTTCCTCCATTTCTTGCTCTGTTCCAGTTTTACAACATTCTGCCTCTTTTGTTCTTGACCGTCCATCGCAACATCCTCTAAATCGTGTCTGCTTCTGAACTGATCTGCATGTGCCAATATATTTTGTCCCTTCTTTTACAATATAGGCGTGTCATGACCTTTTTGCACCAGGAAATGTGCTTCTACTTAATTCGTTTCTTTATTCTTTCTATACCACACCTTTTCTCTCGTTGTAAAGGACATAGTTATGGGGGCTCTGATTTGTCTCCCCATTAATGCTGACAGACTCAGTTTCCTTCCAGCATGTAGAATAAATCTGTAACTGAGAAGCATTTTTGTTAAATACGCTACTATGTTTTCTGTAAGTGGTGAGAATGATTTTAATCCTATTTTCAGGGTATCTACCATTCTTTCCGCAATGCCATTAGACTGTGGGTGATTTAGTGGTGTCTTGTATGGGATGTATCCAGTTCGTTTAACCACGCACATAAATTCTTATCGCAAAATTCGAATGCATTGTATCTGTGATACGCTATTTCTTGAGAATATGATTGTTTGTGGTGGCTCTCCTGTGTTTTACTGTGACAATTTCTAGCCATCCTGAATATGAGACCACTAATACTAAGAATAATGTCCTATCTCTCATATGTGCGTGATTTCTATGGACCTAAACCCATGGATCTGCTTCCTTGAGCCATAAGTAAATTTTTGCTTGCTTAAAGTTCTTTATTTCTGCACAATTTGGGCATCTTTTAACGTAATGGCTATCTTGTGGCGATATTGATTTTTTGTCCAATAATCTGCTTAGTAAAAAAATGAGACCATGTTAAGTTTTATAAACAAGTTCGACTCCCAGAAAAAGATTTTGCAAAATACAAAAAATATTACGTTTATAGATGACAAATGATTAAGCCGAGAACGTTTTCTCTCGTAGTATAGACAGTATCTATGTACGGGCCTGAATTCATGATATGCTTAGACGCATTGAATAATTATGGCATGGGGTCGTATATCGTTGCAGTTGTTAAAAGACATACTTTTTGATTGTGCCTAAGACGGGAAATAATAAATTTGTTACTTTAAAAAAATTCTAATCTTCCGGTATTAAACTAGTGGCACTGTTTGCTGAGATGTTCGATTGGAAATTTCGTAACGAACTAAAATTTTATCCACGGTTTCGAATTTCACTAAAAGACGTAATTTTTATGTTTTGTCTGGCGTTAGAATGATTAAGGTTGGTACTGCTGAGAAAGACGAGAACGTTAGTGGCGGCTACTAGGTGCTGTCGATAAATGTACTTTTGAAAATAAAATACATAGTAGCGTGATGGTTTTTTCAATTTATTGACAAAATTGACTTCAGTATCATTTGGCTAACACCGAGGCGTATTAAATTTGTTAGGGCAAAAATGATACAGAGGTGACAACTGTTTTCGATGAAACAAAAAGTAGATTTCCAACACAACTATAATTCAATTAGATTATTTTTTACAGTAACTGCAGGTCAAATTCAAATTACTTTATTCATAAATAACTACTGGTTGGCATAATTACTACAGGAAACTCGATCACGAACCTACAATGAAATAAACGTCGGGTAGTGATCTTATCATTTGCCTATAGTACAGAGATTTTTTTTTATATGATTTCTTTTCAGTGTATCATGGAATGAGTGAAAATAATAGAATTGTTGCTTGTTGGTTTGACTGTCTTGAAATCCAATTTTTCTCTCATTCATAACTAATGTTCTATTACGGAGCTGGGTTGAAAATTTCATAGGCTGACTCCGAAGGAATGATGTTAGATCTGTAAAGTCTTGCAAGCATTAGTTTTAGTTCTTCTTATCAATATCTGCATTGTTTCTTTCGAGGCAAACTGACATCTGACTGTCCAAAGAAGGTTGTTTATTCTGTTGGTAAAAAAAGGAAATATTAATAGCAGATATGATATCATCATCACTGCAAAACTTGTTCCTAGTCAAGTGTTTTTCATGAAGGCAAAATAAAAACTATGATCAACCAGCTCAAAGAACCATTTACGAAGAGCAGCAATTGAAATCAAGGACGTGTGTGCTGATGAAACAAAACCTCATCATCAATTAGTTTTTCTGGCCGTTTGGTGTTCTTAGCCATTTGCAACTGCCTCAGAAAGTTGGAATAGGACTCTTCATTGATGGTGTGACCATTCTGAAGATAGTCAAATAATCTAATGCTTTTTGCATCCTCCCAAAATGAGGCCATCACTTTCGCTGCAAATGAAACGGCATTAGCCATCTTTGGAGAAGGCGAGGAAGGATGTTCCCACTGCATGGATTGTCTCTGGCTCAAAGTGATGAACCTAACATTCATCTTTTATGTTAGTAAGCGTTCATGGAAATCAGCTGTATATGCCTCAAACTATGTCAGATGTTCTCGTGATAAGATCAGCCTCTGTATTTTTGAGAAGGGGTCAAAGGACACGTAAATTCACTTATCCACTTTTGTACAGTTGATAAAGCTTAAGCATCATCGCATAATGTAAGAACGGGCATCATTGTACAATTTAGCAACCATGCCAGCATGAATGTTCTTGAAGGATAAAACCTTTTTCATACAGATACTTGATAAGACCACGAAGCCAAATTTTATTCATTTTCAAGAAAAGTGAATACGTTACTTTCGAAGTCCTTTTTGAACAGTCAGATGTAAATGTGGAAATAAACAATGCAGTTATTAATAAGAGTTGAAATTAATGCATGCAAGATTTCACAATTTTAGCATTACTCCTCTATAATCAATGTATGAACTTTTCGATCCTCTCAGATAGTATACACTCCAGCGCAATTGTCCCATTCACTCAAGATCGAAAGTTTTCCTTTTTTGAAAACATCTGAAGGAATGTTAGTATCCTTCCTGATAAATATAAAGTCTAAATCGTTATCAAGGACGGTATTCTAGTCATCCTTTACATGGAAGACATTTAAACTAGAGAATATATTTCTTGCGGAATGTGTGTAGGAGTCCGAGAGAAAAGTAACTGAACTGAACCGTGCCCAAGTTGAGGTCACTTTACCACATCCGACTACATCTTGTGGCCGGAAATGTAAAAGGAATAAAGAGAGAATGGGTTAGCTGAAATTACCTATTAATAGGCTTAAAGAGCGTCCCCCGGCAAAGTGGAGTAACACACAATTTCTTACTTGATGTGAAACATTTCCGTGATCAACTGCCACTAACCCTACTTTTTCTGCTTATCTTAAACCGAAAATTGATAACCATGGAAATTTTTTTTATAAAACCTGTAATGTATAAAATGCTTGGGAGATACAGTCTTTGGGTGGCAAGCTCTGAAGGTGATGTTTGGGTGAATAGACAGACTTATTGCGCCCACGAATGTTTTTGTTGTTAATTCCTGAAGTTATACATGGCGAAGAGGATGAGATAAAACTTCATATTTTTTTTTCTTTTATTTCAATGTGGAAAACGTTTTTGTTTGTGTGAGCAGTCTCTTTTCGGACAAAATATTCACCGGCTGGATACGCGCGATGAACGCAGTATGAATTATGGACGATTCAGGGAGTTTATGCCAGCACAGGTTGACTGGAGTGCTTACGCTGAGATACTTTCATACTATTTCGAAGCTAACAGACGCAGATAGAAAAAACGACAGTACACTCTTCTTATTAAATGACCTCATCACACCAGATAGCTTACGAGACAAAAAAGTTCGACGAGCTATCATTGGATGATTTACATTCCCCAATGCGTCCTGCGTTTAATTAACAAAACCAATTTTCTCAACAAAATTCTTTAAATTTCATGAAATTATGTGGTGGCGGGGTAACAGATGTAAAAAAAGCATATTTTTACGAAGATTTTTTTAAAAACAACTATTTCAAAATTAATTTCATTCATTTTTGAATATATCTTAAAACGGTTCATTAAAATCTGATAATTATTTTATTTTTGCAAGAATTTCCAAATTAATGTGTTTTTCACCTTTAAAAAAGTGAGTATTACGTCCTATATTGCCTCTTAAGGATTAGGTTACCCGCTAACTAAAATCAAAATAAAATTCTTATCAAAATTTTGAACGTGTTAGAAGGGATTAATTTTTTTTAAATAATTAAAAAATACTTTGATCTTTCTTTTCAATAATAGAAACATAAATATTGTTATAGAAAATGTTAATATTGTTTTATTCATACTAGGCTGTTTTTTCAGTGATTAAGTGGAGCTAGCGATCTTTTTGAAAAAGTTTGCCTTTATTTCCAAAAATCCGCTCCTAAAAATAAAATAAAAAAATGCAATATGACTATGATATTAAGCTTTTAACAAAATTAGCAAAGATGGATGTGTATTTTGATATATTTTTCATGTCTATAAATTTCATAATGTATTTTAAATTTAAAATTATAATAGAATATTTTATTATGATAAACCATTTAAACCTGATACTGATTTTGATGCATTTCTCTTTGTGTGCAAATAAAATTATATGAAGATATGAAAATATTACTTGTTTTGTTTATTTTCTTGTATTTGGCCTACTTTAATTTCTATTTTGATACTTAAAAAAAATTATTTCAGCATCAATGCTTTTTGTTCTGTTTGCTTTCTTTCTTTGTGTCACTAGAAAAAAACCAAGAAATCTACAGAATTAAATTTATTAACTTTAATTTGACAGTGTAATGATTCTTTATTTTGAGATAAATTATTATGCACGTATCTTGGTTGTTAGGGTTAGCAAGTGTCTTTATCTTGGTTGTTAGGCTAGCAAGTGTCTTTATCTTGGTTGTTAGGCTAGCAAGTGTCTTTATCTTGGTTGTTAGGGTTAGCAAGTGTCTTTATCTTGGTTGTTAGGCTAGCAAGTGTCTTTATCTTGGTTGTTAGGCTAGCAAGTGTCTTTATCTTGGTTGTTAGGGTTAGCAAGTGTCTTTATCTTGGTTGTTAGGCTAGCAAGTGTCTTTATCTTGGTTGTTAGGGTTAGCAAGTGTCTTTATCTTGGTTGTTAGGCTAGCAAGTGTTAACTTGAGCATACAACAACTGCAATGTCATAAACATGTCAATGAATATGATAACAGCCTAAATACTTAAAACCTTTTCTAAGGGTATTTGCATGTAAGTGAATGCTACAAGTTCAACTAGAATTTGATTTTGGCTTTTGATTTTTTATTATGATCGGATATGCACTGCACCACAATACACGTTTATTAGTTAGACTATTAATGAACAATCAACCATTGCTGAATGTATCACTTTTATTTAAGTTTACTGATTGTCTATGAAAAAGTGATTCTATTTTAACAATGAAAAAAGAAGAGTCGGAACATTTTCCAGTTGTATCCTCATTTATTATAAGAGATTAATGGAAAATTATAAAAATATGATTTCCAATCAAATTTTATACAAAAAAAAAAAAAAAAAAAACTAGAAAAATATATATTTTAAGCTATTCAACATATCTTAGAAGCACTTTGGGCACTCCATCAGCCTTGGTACTGTAGTGAATATGAAATAGAATAACTTTCTTTTCTTCAGGATTTTCAAACTTGCAATGTCATTGGATAAAAAAAAGTACTACTTAACTATCACAGCCAGCTTTCTTAATTTTTCTAAACTTTCAATCTGATTGGCTAATACTTTTCACAAGAATATTTCTGCAAGAGACGTAATTTTTCCCTCAAGGCGATCAGAGCCACACTGAAATGTATTTAACCGAGGCAACCTAGCAATGATTTCAGTTCAGCCTGAAAGCAGACGTCCGTGGACATCTACAATGTAATGTAACAAAGATCACCCACTTCTTTCACCATGCATTTTCTAATAGATTTCACATAGCTACTTCACTTTTTATTTTACCCAGTTTAATAATCCTGATGAGAAAATCAGTTGGCGTCAAAGATATGAATGAGAAAGAAAGCAGAGACTATGCTTCACTAATTTCATATTTCACGCTAATGCATTATTAGCCTTTAATGACAACCAATGATTGCTAAGACTGTTTCTACTGTTGAATCTAAGTACCTAAAAATACCTCTTTTATATTGAATCCCACTGTTATATTTTAATGTGAAAAATGAACTTTTTCAATTTGTTTTAACCATTTTGAAAATCTTGTTTGTATGGAATTCAATTTAATTTTTTTGTCTGAAAACAAATTTTGTAAATGTACTTAGTGCCTGATATTTTAATAGGGACATTTACTCCGTTTATTAAATCTACACATTTGACTGTGTGATTACTTGTCTTGAAATAAGCTACTGATAATTACAACTGTGTAAATTTGTAAATGAATTTCTTATTTTGTATTGTTAAATATACGCAAGTGTTTCCGTGCCGTTATATGCAATTACACCCAACTTTCTTCTGTACCACTCCTACATAGACTTGCTTCCTTGAGGGGAAAATTCCGTCTTTTCTTCATTTGCATTACCAAGGTTTTCAGGAAAACTGTTTGAATAGCTAAACAGTGGATTTTGATAATCATCCTTGATCCAAGAACTTAGAAGATTTTAGCATAACTTTAACGAGTTCCAACTATAAAAAGAAGTCCATGCAGCAGCCTCAGTCATGTGGGACACAAAATTTTCATCATCAGTCTTCTTATTTATGCTTTCAGTTTTTCATTACTAAAACTAGCAAATTCTGAGCAGGTATAACTGAAAATCATCTTAATCTAATGCCTTGAAAAATTGTTTAATTAAGCTCAACTTAATATAGAGTAGGGACAGGATGATGCAATCACAGTTAACCAGCAGTTCATTTATGACATTTTTCATCCACCACAAGCTCTGCACGAATAGGTTAATCCTTCTTTCCCCAGTGATTATCATTGCTTTTGCACTCCCACACACAAAAAAAAGTTTGGTACTTGGTGAAAACAAGGTTGTGGCCCTCACAAAAACTTAACCATTTTAAAATTCACATATATCATCCACTTATGTTCATCATAACACAGTTTTTGTAGAGCAATCTTTACACTCATGTAGTACTCCTTCAAGATCATTGAATCGCTAGTTGAGATATCAACAAACTTGCCAACATCGTACAACAATGCCCATTTCAAACTTCTTTTACAGTTGTCAATAAATAAAGCGATTTAAATTGTTTAAAATGTGTTTTTAAGTTGCTTTTTATTAATTCTGTAATGACAGTTAATATTTATTGCATAAATATAAGTACATAGTGAAAACTTTGCAAATAGATGTTAATACCAAATTTATTATGTGAACGATTGATGTCCAAAAAGTAAATTACGGTGCATGGATGTACCACTTCAACATATATATTATGAAAAATAAAATATTTTATCAACACTCTTTTGTTTCTTTTTCACATTCTCTCAGTTAAGCTTCGTACCCTTATTTCATTGGTTCATGAGTACATAACTATCATCTTTGAAGAACATGAGGTTAAGCAGCTGGAACAACAACAAAAGCATCATCTGTGAAGTGCTGCTTCAAAAATACATTAATTTCAGGAAACCAAGATAAAAAAAATCCTAAATAACCAAAAATGATTCCATGGCTTGAAAACATTCATTCTAATTAACTGATTTTAACATAAATTCAAATTTTAAAAGTTATAAAAAAACAAAAGAAAGGATGATAACTGTGTCATGGGAAGCAAAAAGTCTGTTGTTCATGGACTTCATAGTGTACAGTTAAACACTTAACACATATAGTAAAAAATGGAAAGACTAAAGTAAGGTGTTTGTCAATAGAAACTAAGAAGTGTTGTCATCTTGCTGCATGACAACACGATCCGACAAACAGTCAACGTGATAAAGAAACAAACCCAGCATTATGGTTGTGATGTTTTACTGTATCCGATGTATTGGCCTGATTTGATCTCTTTATCATAATAATTTATTTCTCCTGCATAATAAAAATTTCTACAAGAAAAAAGAAAATACAGTATTTATATTAAATTCACTGAATTCTAATAAGAAGGATTAAATACTGCTTTTTTTTTTCAGGGAATAGAAAAAGATTTGAAAGAAGTATAAATACATCAATTCATAATAAAAGCCTGAACAAAAGCATGCATTTTTTTAGTGTACACACTTCATGCTTTTACTACACTCATGAATGCAATAATTCATGTTAATTGAAACCATAGGAGAAACATTAAATACAGATTTAATTGCACACAGCAATACAATTTGCAAAATTTCTTAAATAAAAAAAAACTGATATTAAATGAATTAGAATAATTAATGTCCTTCATATTAGATGTAATTTTTGCTGAACTCTTGAATCCAGTAATTTATACTGAATAAAGAAACTTTTGAATAACATATATAAATTTTTCAGTGTATAAAAAACGTCTTGTAAGACTCATACATCCAATGATGAGAACCTTTATATAAAGCAACAATCATCTTTATTTTGCTGTATCAAAAGAAGAAGATATATAAGTCTAAAATTTAATATTAGAAAAACTAAATGCAATATATTCCAATATTTAAGATGAATCTAGCAATTTGCATCAGATAAAGAAAAACCTTTAAAGAAAGTATATTTCTTTTTGCATAGAATTTGCATAATTTGGAAGATCCATCAAGTTAGCAATTCATCATAAAATGAATTAGTAAATAATGCATTTTTTTTAATAATGCATATTAATTATAAGATAAACTGTTGGAGAAAAGGCAATTACTTTTAAATAATTCATGCCAAATTGAGAGAGACAAAGAAAAATAAACATTTATTCATTTTCAGTGTCGACATCAGATTCTTTTCAAAACTCATAAATCCAGAATTGATGTTGAATTAAAAGTATTTTTAGTAAATAATGAATTTTCATCTTACAGATTGAATAATTTTGAAAACTCACAAATAAAGAAATTTTATTTAATATATACGACTATTCTCATGTGTAACTGTTATGTTGAACTCACTTGTCAGAGGGATAATGGACTCTCCCTCCTGTTATAAGTAACAGTGTAGCGAGTAGTCAGGGAGAAAATACGAGTCAGCGACCTGGCAAATTACGCTGCATTATTAAGTGATAATACAAAGTTCCCACCAGTACGTCGAACCTAATGGACCGACATTTGTATTTACATACAACGCACAATCTTCTCAACAACAACTTGGCGACGGAGATTTGAACAAACTTCATGTGTCCACAACGACTTGGCGACGAACTATCCGAATTCACTGCAGACTTTTTCCTCCATATCAAATTGAAGTTTAGGTCCTCGAATTCGTTACGGACCCCCTTCACAACATCCTGAGTACTAGGTATTCGGACACCTTGCTGAAGCTTCACCATTTTGGCAATGGAGGATGTTAAAATCTATTTTCGGAATTTATAAAATTCCAAAGTGAACAACAAACAAAGGCTCAAGAAAGCTTGGAGAAATTTCTACTGGAACAACAAAAAATCCAAAATGAGCAAAAGCAAAAACTTTGGAGCAACAACAGAAAATCCATAGTGAGCAACAAGTGAAAACTGTGGAGCAACAAATGAAATTTCAAGAAAAGATCGAAAAAATTCAGCTAGATTTTCAAAAACATATTCTTGAAATAACTTCGAATAATAAAGAGTCATTTCAACAATTCAATTCTTTCCCTGAAAGTACTGTATGGAATGCGGTTGAAAAATTTTAATGCCTTCAAGAACAGAATGTAAACTTCGTGGCATACCTAAAAAATATGAGGACGTTTACAGTGCAGATTATAAATCATGGAGTGACGCAAAAATACTACGACTACTCCTTAACAAATTGGGAACGACAGAGCATACTAAATTGGTTAATTATAAGAAAGACTAGCGAATTGTTATTTGCCAAGGCGGTTGAAATACGTACAGAACTTTTTAGCCCCAAAACATTTCTCTTCCACATGAGGTAGAAATGCTTAAATTAACGAGAGACGAAGAAGAGGAATATATTACGTTCGCATCTTACGTAAACAAGCGCTGCGAGGATTTTAGACTCGCAGAATTAAGTGCTGACAACTTAAATGCTTCTTCTTCTTCTTCTTCTTCTTCTTCTATGTGCCCTGTCCCTTCAGGACGTAGGCGATCATGGATCTCCACGACTCCCTATCCCTTGTGGCTCTTAGTATGTTTGCTACTGTTGCTCCTGGCAACCCCCGTTCCGTCATCCACCTGATCAGACTCTGCAGATATGTTATCCGCTGCCTTCCTCTGTCTCTCCTTCCTTCTATCTGACCAGTCAGTATCAGGTTCTCCAGGCTCTCCTTCCTCATTGCATGTCCCAGGAACTTCAGTTGTCTCTTCCTGATGCTCAGCATCAATTTCCTTTTTGTTGCCATTCTTTCTAACACTTCGTCGTTGCTTGTATGCTCAGTCCACGATATCCGTAGCATCCTTCTGTAGAACCACATTTCGGCCGCTTCCAGTTTTTTCCTCATTTTCGATGATATTGTCCAGCATTCACACCGTACTGAAGAACTGACATCACGTAGCAGTCTAGCACTCTTTTCTTCGTTTCTATTGAGATCTTCCTGTGTGTTAGTATTTTGCTCATCTTCTGGAACGCGTCCTTTGCCATGCCAATTCGCCTTCGGAATGCTTAATTTTCATAAAAGGATTAGATGCTGCTGAGAACGCAGAAATACGACGAAGAATTTTGAATAAACTGGAGAACAAGCCAAATATCACGTTACAACAAGTCGCGAAAGACTGCCAAAGATTTGTAAGTGAGAAGGATTAAAAAAAAAAAAATAGAAGCATTAGGCGTGGCACATATTCAAAAATTACGCTGCAGGAAACAAAGTCAGTCTCCGGGAAAAATTAAATTTAAATGATAGAATGTTAGTTCGTGAAGCCGACATAGATCTTTTAGATTGTCTCACGTTCCACTGGATAGGCTACTCAGATCACAAAATTGTTTGTGCTCGGGTAGATTTAGAAAATAGGCTGGTTACTGGAAGTGTTGGGAGAATCTTAAGAATAGTATTATGTCTTTCACCACCAAGTTCAGCAAACGGCTCAAAAATAGATAAGGCTGACAAGGTGAAGACGCTTAGAGCTAATTACTCCCGGGCGGTGGCTAGTGGGCATCCCCTACAGAGAGCCGTAGCTAAGGAGGCCGTGGAGCGGTCGAATAACGACCGTTACATGGGCCAAGTAGTTAGACATAGGTTAAGCAAGATGTCTTCCGAAGCTGTGAACATGGGCGCAGAACTGCGCAAGAAAGAGATTCGCCGAGGCGGCGACCCGTACATTCGAGAGGTTCGCAACCCGGAGGCGGCATACTATTCGGTCGACTGACGACATCTGTGAGATGTTTCGGCAGCATTTCGAGATCCTGTTTACCAAGGAGCCTGGACTCCGTGATGAGGAGTTTTGTAGCTATTTGGCTGACTTCCCCCGGCTTTTTCCGGCTGATGTAGCTAGCTGCGAGGGAGAGATTACGGATGGCGAAGTCTACGCGGCTTTGAAGAAGGTTAGCAGAGGCAAATAGCCGGGTCTCGATGGTTTGCCCTATGAATTGTACTTCAGGCTGTCGCACATCTGTGTCCTGATTTTGACTGTCGTGTTCAACAACAGGTTCCGGCAGATGTTCATCCCCAACCACTCCACTAGGGGTGTGATCACGCTGTTGAGAAAAGGCAAGGATGTGGGGAAGGAGTTAGAGGGTTACTGGCCCATAACTCTGCTAACCACAGAGTTACAGATTTTGGCTAAGATCTTGCAAAATCGTTTGCAAAAAGTTGCCGAGTCTCTGTGGGGACCTGAGCAGACTTGTGCTGTGAAGGGCCGAACAATTCACTGCAACCTGTATCTGATACGCACGATCATAGAGGGGATAAAAGACAAGGATGAAGCCGCGCTGATCAATTTGGATCAGTCCAAGGCATTTGATAGAGTTGACTATCGTTACCTGGCGGCTGTCCTGCAGGCCGCTGGATTCGAAACCAACTTCCGTCTTTGGATTAACCTCCTATATCAATTCCCCACGGCTGTGGTACAGGTGAACGGAAAGTTGTCAGGCGTTCTTGCGCTGTCTAGGTAGGTCCGACAAGATTTTTCATTGTTGCCCCTAATTTATGTTTGGCGTTGGAGCCGCTCCTTCGACGGCTAAGGGACAGGGCGTGCAGTCCGGCCCTACGTAGAATCGCTGTCGCTGGTGGTGCTCGAGCCAGGGTTTCAGTGTACACCAATGACATTACTACTTTCGTGTCCTCCCGGAGTGACATCGAGGTGGTACAGAAGGTGCTTGAACGGTACGAACAGGTGACAGGGGCCAAGATTAACCGCAACAAGTCGTCCGACTTGCGGTTAGGTGCCTCGAAGAGTGTTACCCTCCCGGGGCCCTTCGACTGGACGGACGGCCCGGTCCGGATTCTTAGAATGTGGGTCGAGCCCGACCTCCCGTTGGAGAAAAATTGATGTAAAGTAATGACAAAGGTCGGCGTGTCGGCCGAGACTTGGCGTCGAAGGAATTTCCCCTTAAATGGTTTGGCTGAGGCGTGTGCTACATACGTCTTTCCCACTATCCTTTACCAGTTGTCAGTACTTCCACTTTGTAAACGGCGTAGGGGAGCTTGATATTCTCCATTCTGTGGAGAGGATGCAAACACTACATTGACAACGTCCGTGTCATGCGGGTCTGGGAATGCCATACTTGATGGGCCATAAGGTTGCGTCAAGGTTGGGTTTTCTCAGGCGAGCGATTTTGGAAGACTCATTGCTGAAGGGGATAGTGAGGGACATATTTCCTAGCCTTACTGGCACTCCCGCCATCTCGAGTCGGTACCGTAAGCTTCGAGGGCGATCGAGTTTTCTTCTCGAATGTATGGCGGCATGGCAGGCTATTCCACCGTCCAGTGACCTTTCACGGCCTAGGAGAGTCTTCTATCATGAGTTAGTGGAGGGCGTCGCGAAGGATTCATTACGTAATGTGCTCCGCTTGTCGGAGGATGAGTTTCGCTCGTTGGCCTTGGTCATCTCAACAACGTTGAGTTTTAGTTCACCTGGCGATTGGCTCGGAATCGGTTGCCTCTCAGTGACAAGACCTTTATATGGGGCTTGGCGGATTTGCCAGATTGTGAACGCTGCAACCTTGGATTGGAAGAAACGGCTTCGCATGCCTTCTACCATTGTTCGCGGGCTCACCCTCTATGGGACGGTGTCGGCGAGTTGACTGCTCGTATCGCGCTGCAAGAGCTTGTGCTCATTGATCGTGCATTTGCCTGCGACAATGTGTCGCCCCCGTTTTCTGGGATAAAGCGTATGGTGTTTCTGTTGCTGCTGGCCACGGCTCGAATGGTAATTTGGACGACGCGAACGGAGGAAGTCTTGCGAGGTCAGCGTCTTTCACATCTGATCCGATAATTTGAGCATCAGCTCAAAATAAGGATTAGAACTGATTGGAAACGTTTGACTTCGACAGACTTTAGCAAAAGGTGGGTAAATGTTGCGAGCCTGGTTCGCGTGAACGGTGCTAGCTTTGATTTTCTCTTTTAGATCTGCTGGTTACATCAGGGTGGATTTCTTTGGAACCCTCCCCTGATTAAAGTAGCTTTCCTTTGTGCACCAATTTAATGTGAATAAATGTGTTCCTATCCTATACCCGGCTTTCTTTTTTGTTATGAACCAAATCGAATTTCCCAACCTCCCCAGTTTGTTTTGGCCTCCTTTTATCTCGGCTGGTTCAGCCTTTTATTGTCCCATTCCATTAATTATTTTACCCCCTCCACTCCCTGAGCGAGTGTGCTTCTTGATTTCACCGTTTGGCGGAATACAGCGGCCATTCTTTTTTTTTTCTGGGATGGACGGGGCTTACTAACATTGTTTATTATTTTAGTTTAAAAGATTTGTTGTATTTTTGGTTTGTTTTTGGGTTCACCCCCTCCCATCATTTTATCTTTCATTAAATGTTTTAAATTATATTATATTATATTGTATATAAATACCTTTTTATTGTCATGGATTTTTCCCCCTTTTTAGCTGTCCCTTGTAAGTTTGTGGTATTGTGGTGTATGAAGGATTGGGAACTGATGGATGTGTTCTTGTGCAAATTGTAATGAGTGAATGAGTCGTAAAAGTGTTTAGCTAGGTATAGGATAGTTAAGTTTGTCCCAACCTCTACCATTCCCCTTTTCGGCCATGTGCCGCAATTTTGTATTTTTATACAAAAAGATTTTGAAAATATGAGTCAGCGACCTGGCAAGTTGCTCTGCATTACTACATGATAATACAAAGTTCCCACCAGTACGCCGAACCTAAGGGACCGACATTTATACTTACATACAACGCACAATCTTCTATGTTGTACTCCACAACAATAACACACCCACACATATAAATGAATGCGTTCATTCAATCAGAAATTAAAATTGCATTTTAATTCTTAGAAGACATTATAAATTCTATATTTCTGGAACATGAAACATACTTGCAAACTTCATACAACCAGTCATTTTATTTAAAAGTTAGAGACACATTATCAGCATTTTATGATGTAATTTTTGAAATAAAGAATTGTTATTGTTTTATGCCTTGCTATTAGCAACAGCATGCAGATCTATATAACAGAGTATATAAATGCTATATTTGTTATCACATGGCTAGGGTTTTGCAAGATTCAAAATTTTAACACTACCTTTCCAAGAATACTATTAAAGTCTGTTTTATATTATACACAATGCACTTTGTGGTACACATCTCAAAATTCATATGAAATTATAAAAACTAGAAGGAAGCAGACATACGAAAACTCTTCCAATAATTTAACTGAAACAGATGTATTTTTCTATGACATAGATTATGATTGTCCTGCAAGCAACATAAATTACAAAATTACTTAAAAGAAAGAAGAAATATATTTTTCTATTTATAATGCAAATGTTTTAAAGCAATAAAGAGCCGAAAAACTTTGGGTAAATTAAGAGAATATATGATGAAGAGAAATTAAGATATATTCCTGTTTTAGTGTAATATAATAATCTGGCCCCACCCGAAGAAGGAAGCTGATGCAAGCGGGGGCGTTTTCCGGCCGTTGAAAGGAACGGATGTTTGTTTGACCTTATTTCCGGCAGTAGCGGAAATGGCTACAAGAGGCAAACAGAACAGGTGTCTCTGAGAATTGCGTGGGCGTGCGTAGGCGAGGCAAAAAAAAAAAACCGGAAGAAAAAATCCCGGTTTGGAGATTATAAAAAGACTTCGGCGCACGAATTCACCAGACAGTCCGGACAGACCAGACCAGAGTAGCACCGACAGAGATCGGCCGGTGAAGAGAGACACTCCCGTCAACCCTTAGAAGAGCGCTCCCTCAACTCTCTGTACCCTAGGCTACACGGTTCATCGTCATCAATAAAAATATAACTCATATTTTTATATATATGCGTGTTTGTTGTTTGTCTCTATATAACATTAGTACACATGTTTTAAGAGATTTAAACTTCTAGTAATTATTGTTTAATAAGAGAGAATCTTTAGAACAAGGAGTAAACAATATATTTTTCAGTATATTGTATACCATTTTTTTATTGATTCCAATAATGAAGAAGGGAAAAAAAGACAGAAGTCTTAGGAGAAATATTAAAAATTATATATTACATAATTTAATTTTGAAAACAATAAAAAAATCTGTGTGCTATTTTTCTATGCATAATACACATGATTTTGAATTTCGTAATTAAAATCAAAAGTAACCTGCAAAGAAAATAATTTTTTATGGCATGATGTGCATGTTTCTAAGAACAGCGCAACAGTAATTACAATCAGCATACTTTACCAGTAGTCACAAGAAATATTATGCATATTCGACATTTTGGCAGTCATCTTCTGACTTTCTTTGGTTCTATCATATATATACTGATACGGTGCTGGTAGGAACACGTGGGGTTTTTTTTTTTTTTTTGGAAGGGGGATGAAGGAAAAGGATTGCTAAGGGAGAAAGGACGCTAACTTTTTTCCTTAGACTGAAGACGGGGAGAGAAAAAAGGTCATTTTAAATTCTATAGAATTTTTTTTTTTTGGTAGCTACAGGCAAAAACAGAAAAAAATTCAAAATATACTCACTCTGAAAGAAAATATATGTAAATAAAATATACGTAGCATGAATTCCAAAGATTTCAAAATCCAGCATCTCGTATGAAATAAAAAGAAAGCTTAGAAATACGTATTATGCATTCGTTTAAAACTTCAGACAACGAAGAAAGAATTCTGATGAGATTTTTCTGTGTAAAATGGTAAAGTTTTGATATTCAACAACATGCTTTAAATGAGGTATGTTGGAAAATTTCCTTAAAAATAAAAAGATTTGAGGCACCAGTGAAGACAAATGTTGAGAATGCAATGGACCAAGTATGTGAATAACTATGAACTTTTAAGGAAAATGGAAACAAAATGCCATTTAAACTTAAAATTAAAAAGAGAAAGTTCAAACCTTTTGGATACATAAAGACGAAAGATGGCTTAAGGAACGTGAAATTCATACTATATTGAAAGTAATAGAGATAGGAGAAAGCAAGCTTGCGGAAATGGATGGCATAATAGCAAGTGAGAATGATAGTAAAAAATTCAATTAAAAAAAAATTCCTGTTACAAAATGTAGAAAGTACAAGGGTAGCAATTCTGAGTATGTAATAACCACAGTTATTCCCCTTACATTAAGTGAAAAAAAAAAAGACCACTACTTCAGTAATTCTAATTGATTCTTACACATTGCCTACCCTCAACCGTGACAAAGCCAGTATTGATCCCCACCCCTGTTTATTTCACATTTTTACACACTGCATTATAATTTGAGTTTATGACTTTTATTCTGATTAGAAATACTGATTTTAGCTTCATATGTCAAATTTTTAAAATCTAAATTAGTAGGCCATCTAAAAATAAGTCGATTTAAGACGCTAAAAAAATCAAGATTGATTATTTGGTAGGTATCTCCATTCATTTTCGATAACCAACTTTTAAATTCAATTTAAAAAAAAGTTCTTGAAACATCTATTTTGACTTTTAATTGAAAGCTAAATGATTAAATTTAATATTTCCAGTAAGCAAAATGCTTTGGTGTATTTCAAACAGGATTGGAATCTAAAATTTTTCATTTTTTTTTTAATCTTTCAATTTTTCGGCTATTTTTAAGCGATCGACACATTTATAAACAAAAATTAATTCTCGGTTTTAAAAATATTCCAAAATAAAATATACATCAGTGACAAATCATTTTAGAAAATTAGCAAGTGTAATCTTAAATTACTCTGATTTACACAAATATTACTTCTTTATAGCATGAAATTTACAATAAACTATTTCTTAAACACAGAGATGAATTTCTAACTTTTTCATCATATTTGAAACGAAGTTTGCTAGAGATGAAAAGCCCTTTGTAGAACTCACAAAAAGGGTTGTCAGAAAATATAAAAGTGTCAAAATTAAAAAATGAAAAGAAAACAAAGAGAACAATGACGAAGACCAAATAATATAAAACAGAATCAGCAATAAAAGAAATTATATGCCTGACCACCAATGAGACCCAGTGAATCCTGCATATTATCAATATGGCATTATACGGGCAGTAGGCCGACTATATAAGAAATGAGAGGTTACTGCTTGAACTAAAAGCCATCGACACAAGAATTAAGTTTGTCTTTGTGGTTAACAGGGCAACTGAAAAAACTTTTGAGTCCACGAAATATCATTTGATGAAATCGCTTTTTGCTATAAGTATGCAAATATTTTCGATTTTGGGATATACATGCTGTTACTCATAAAAACAAAAAATACAAATAAAATATAACTGCTTGATTATGACCAAAAACATTTGGTTAAAAACGTTGAATATTTAGCCGTATTTTTTCCTCGAATGTAAGCCTGTTGCGGAGCCAAGGTAAAAGGATATCGACCCCACAATTATTTGTATGTGTGAAAAGAGCAAAGACAATGAGGTGACAGAGGTGAAGATGTAGAATTTATCAACGTAAATTTTTGTGAGAAAAACGACGAGCAAACAGTCGGAAATCGGGAAAGGTCGTAGGGTGGAACGTCGGCTGCGATTGGCAAATACGTTGTCGGCTGTAATGCCATTATTTGTTGTCGGCTATTGTCAGTCATTATTATTGGTCGTTGTTTAGTATTTACTTATATATACCTTCTTAGTTGATCTGTAAGTAAATTTATCTAGAGTATCAAGTTCTGATTGTATCCAGAATGAAGAATCAGCTTTTAATTTAGACAAGAGGAAATTAAGAAAGACTAGTTAACACTGTCTATTATACACCTATCTAATGTGACTCATGACCCATTCACTCTAAAAATTTTCTCAATCATCCCAAGAACACACATTTTTCTTTTCAATCCAAAAACATATCACAATACCACATCTTTGTAGGGAATAAAACACTGGGGATGTTAAAGTTCTTTCATTTATCCAAATATTCCCATTTTTTTAAATTTTTTCTTAAAATTTAGAAAAAAATTGCACATTAAACGAAGGGGAAGGGTAAACACAGCAATGGAATTAAAAGAAACAAACTGGATTAGTATGGCACGAGCAACTCACAAAAAGATGAGCGACTGCTATTAAGTAGAATCAAGAAGCTCATTCGCTCGTAGCCTGGAGGAATAAATCATATTGCAAATGCAGAATTATATCGAAAATAATAGTCTAAATAAAATGAATTAGAATATTTGGATTAATGATGCCATGGTTTTATCTTTAGAAATAATTACTTCTTTATGTAGCACAAGGCCGATGTGGTTGTGGAAGGGATGGCGAACAGTGTATATCGAGCTTTATTGTAAAAAAACATACAATTTTGGCATAAGGCCGAAATAGGGAGGGGGAGACAATTAAGGCTGGTCATCACTATCTATGTTATAACTAGCTAATCTGAAACATGACCCATTCACTCATGACAATTTTCCGTTCACCATAAAAATCCATCCATCGTCAACTAATTCATCATATACCAAAATACCACATACTTCCAGGGACCTTAAAAAGGAATTCCCCTATGAGTTTAGAAATTTGTTTACAACTTTGTATATATATATATATATATATATATATATATACGCTCTCACACCCTGATTGAACACTTTGGAAGAATGGTAAATTTGAAAAACAGTAGCTACTCTGGCATGTACGCATCGCTCATTCAGTAAACTGAATTAGAGCACTCCGGCTATTGGGCGCGTATAATGATAATATACGCACTAAAAAGTCTGCCTTCTTCCACCGAACGCCCATAGCCCAGAGATAGAATCGACGACTGACGCCAATTCGGTCGGGTTTCAATCGTGGGTTAAAAGGCACTCGGAGTCTAACCGTACTGATGAGCTGTGATACAGCGAAACAGATCTGTCTGCGGATGACAATATATATATATATATATATATATATATATATATATATATGATATGCAGTGAAGTGGCAGAGGACATTAAACCCAAAAACAAATACACAGATTAAAATAAATTGATGTTAGTTGGACCAGTCAAACTCACACAAATAAGAGACCGCTGTATTCTGTTTTTAGAAAAAATCAAGAGTCGCTCTTGCTAAGAAAGAGGGAAAGGATAAAAACAAAAATACGGCCATGCAAAAAGAAAGATTCTGACCCAGTCGAGTTGAAAGAGAGGGACTAAAAAAAGCCGGGATTTGGGATTCTCGACATGGATTATAAAAGAAGGGGCCGGGAACAGGCCAGAAACAACACGTACTCTCATTAACTAGGTACACAAGTAGAAACTATCTTTACCAGGGGAGAGTTCCACTGCCCAACACTGTATATCACACTCCTAACTAATCCGATTTATGACTCATTCATTCTAAAAAAGGATATGATCAGAAGAACTCACATCTCTCCATTCAATCCGAACATATAACCAAAACGCCTCATTTTTGTATAGGGGCTCACAAAATGCCTATGATTATAAACATTTCTGCATATATAAAAAAATATATTTATTCAAGTTAGTCTTTTTTCTTTATAAAAATACAACAATTTTTTAAATTGATTTCGATAGATTTCAGCGAAAGTTGCGTGACAGACGAGTCTGGTTCGCGTGAACGGAGCCAGTCTTGATTTTCTTATTTAGCTCTCCCTGTCACATCGGGACGATTTTTATTGTGGAGCCCTCTCCTGGTTAGGATAGTTCTTACTTGTGTAGCTTCTTAATGTGAGTAAGTGCCGTTCCCGACCTGTTCCCGGACCCTTCTTTGGATATTTTCCAAGTTGAGAGTCGCAATCTCTTTTTTTGTACATCTCGATTCGGTTAAGATTTTCCCATTGTCGTATTTATTTTTTTCCTTCCATCTCCTTAGCGAGAGTGACTTTTGATTTTTTTCTAAAGGAAGAATACAGCGGCATCTCTTACTTCTTTTTTGAGTGTTTGACGGGTCCTCCTAACATCAGCTATTTTTATTTGTGTGTTTGTTTTGATATTTTACTTTGATTTTTGTGTTCATCCTCTCCCTCTCATTGTATATCATTTACACATTTTTATATCCAGAACTTTACAATCATGAAAAAAAAAAAAAAACAATTCCTGGAGTGAATTTTTGGGCCCCTAAGAGTATGCGGTATTGTGGTATATGGTGGTTTAATGGTAATGAATGAGTTCTTTTTATAAATGTGCGAATCGTAATGAGTGATTGGGTCTGGAATCGGATTAGCTAGGTAAGTGACGATCAGACTCGGATTTTCTCTCTATCTTCCTCTTTCGGCCTTGTGTCAAAATTGTATTTTATATACAATGAATCTACATCATTTTTATATGCCTTGTTAATGGACACATAATCTATAATTAGTGTTTATGATGTCATAAAACAATATGGTGGCTATTAAAGTCTGTAAATTAAAATGATTATTATCAGCCTTGGATTTTCTCTCTATCTTCCTCTTTCGGCCTTGTGTCAAAATTGTATTTTATATACAATGAATCTACATCATTTTTACATACCTTGTTAATGGACACATAATCTATAATTAGTGTTTATGATGTCATAAAACAATATAGTGTCTATTAAAGTCTGTAAATTAAAATTATTATGAAGACGTCAAGCGGGAGAACGTTTTATAAAATTGAATAATGCTCTCCACTATTTTAAGTGGCACAGGGCAGGGTCTTATTAAGTCGATATAAGTCTACATCGTGGAAAACAATCTCAACTTTCGTTGAATTGGAACAATCACCAGCCTGTCTAATGAACAAATACAATTGGCTTAATCGTCTCTATCTCCGTGAATAAAATACTGATAAATGAACAAACAGACCGTGTAGTTTTGTGGCTTTGGAATAATCTCCTGTATCAGCGTAAATAGCATTACGATCTATTAGTTTTTCTGATTTGAAACAGTCATCTGCACCACTTTGCATAGCAGCCTGTCAGTTGTACAAAGAGACTGTTTAGACACGTGCCGTTCGAACAGTTACCTGCCCCACAGTGCATACCAGCCTGTCAAGTAATTAATACGCTGTGTAGTTTTGTGGCATTGGAACAGTTACCTGCCTCACGGTGCATACCATCTTTTCAATTTGAACAACTAGTTAGGTAGTTTCGTGGCATTAATAATCCTTTGTGTTTCTGTTATTCACAGTATAGCAAGTTGATAATCCCCCTCTCTATATGATTAAATGTTGTCAAACTCATAGATACGTTTTTCCCTTGTAAACCTGTCCGTCTATACGCTCATTTCAGCAGGTCAAATTAAGCTGATAAATTTTGCTCTAGTGAGAGTGTGAAAATTGATTAATCTGGTAAATTCCTCTATTTACTGTTAGAGTAATAGATAAGTTGCAGAGTAGTAATGAAGCCACTACAACACAAGAGATTAGTGGGTGTGAAAGAACCGGAAAACAGTCATTATTAAGGAACAAAACCACTAGAAGTGAAGCCAGGAAGACAGTATATAACGACTAACATTGCAACTAAGTTTTTAAGATAAAACTGGAAAACAAGAAACCGGAATAAATCGATGAGAACTCGACGCTAGTCTAGTACTATAGCAAAAAGCCTTTGTCTATAGCAGGTTACATTTGGGGTAAACAAATAATTTAGAAGGTTATGTTAAAGGGAAATAAGTCATGACTACCAGAAGTGGCTTCGCATAAGGAATAAAGGGTTCGTTTCGAAATTCCTAGTACCTGAAGAAGGCCTGAGCGTACAACGGCCGAAACGTCGTAAAAATGACAACAAAGATGAGAACAATAGCCCGAATAATGTAAGTTGTCTAGAGCAAAGAGCGGATCTAAATAACTACTTTGAAATTATTCATAGAAAAAGCATAGGTATACAACTTCGGTAGTTGAAAAGTAACTAAAGGTGGGACTCCAGAACAAGACCAGCAATATTGTTGATTTGTACAGGAACACCGGACTCTATGTAGCAGCAATATCCGAGGCATGTACGAATAGTACACTTATAGATATGTTAAGATAGATAGAGGAAAGAAAAATTGTCTAACACGAACCAGGGAACCAACTTTCTTAGTAGAAGATTTAGCAATGGATTCCCTATAATAGCCTTTCCATTTCATGTTAGCCGAGAAGTGTTACGTATCAGCCATACTGATGGAAGGCAGAAAGACATCACTCAGATGTTTAATAGAGAGCAGTTTTGTTTTGGAGGCAGTTAACAACTGTCTTATAAATTGCGAGGACAGAAAAATACTTTCCTTTCTTAATAGTCGTCACATTCGAATAGCACCGTATTGTTTCGAGGTCAGAATGTTTCTGTTTTATATATCTTCGGCTATAATGCGTTTATATCGCCATGGCTCGTTTCTGGTCACCAATGTTCTAGCTATATGATTTGTTGCACGAGCATCTAATCATATAGTTGAGACATTTTCTCGCGAAACTCATTTTGTCATTTCCGGTTTTACGAGAGGCAAGCCAATTTTTTCTGTTATCTTGGAAACATCACAACTAATTTATGGACCTACAAGCCCTTACCCGCTTCGCTTCACGAGGTACAGTGGCTTGCAAAAGTCTACACACACTTTGAAAAATATATTTTGTATAATTTAACAGGGAACAACATATTTTTCAATTCCAATGATTGTTAAATAATAAACAGGTCCATCACATTTTTCTTTGACACAAAAATTACATTTTAAACATTTTACACTGATTCTTAAAATCATATAACTTAGAAAAACGTCTTTGCAAAGTCTACACAATCCAAATATTATACATCATTGATGTATACAATCCAGAACAATCAAAAGTGACATGTGCATTCTACCATAGCAAACAAACTTGGCTAGTCTATTAGCCAATTTGCTATATAAGATGATTTAACTGCCTACGAAATCATCCATCACATGGTTTCTTGATATGCTGGTTTTAGGACTCTGATTGTAAACATAAGGTGTTTAACTCTGAAAAGAAAATGGGCAAGCCTCTGTCTCAGGACCTTAAAAACCTTATTATTCAAAAGTACAATGGCAATAATGGTTATAAAAAGATTTCTACACTCCTCATTAATCTCCTGATCACACAAGTGTCATGGACATTGCGCTCGCTTTCGACAAATGCTTCTTCGCAGACTTGTAACAACCGCTTTCGTAGTTGAGGAGTTGAGGGACACACTTTTTCAACGAAGTAGGTTGTATGCCGTACGCTAGGATGTCTACTTCGTCGCTCTAAGGCCCGGATACGATGAGGTTAGGGTTAGGGTTAGGTCTGTATAGAGAGTCAATACCACAGTTTGCTACTGCAGCGCAAGATTAAGACCTTTCATCGTGGCGTCAAGTTCCCTTATTTATATGCTGAGCACCGTTTGTCGGGCGAAGCCGACATGCGTCCTCTAAAATAGCGCTACGTCCTTCCAACACCACGCCCCTTGCCAGAGAGCTTGCATCTACACATGTTTAATTTTCCACCGGCCACGCACCAGTCACATCTGGCGGATCATTCTTGTACACTTTGATCTCCACT
Source organism: Ascarosepion bandense (assembly GCA_037127315.1). Classification (NCBI taxonomy): domain Eukaryota; kingdom Metazoa; phylum Mollusca; class Cephalopoda; order Sepiida; family Sepiidae; genus Ascarosepion; species Ascarosepion bandense. The sequence continues at coordinate 1,282,455 of JBBBDQ010001129.1, read as the reverse complement.
TCAGCCATCATCCGCTTGAGAGGAATGTCATTCACTGTGTCTTTCCATTCCTTCTTGACCATACTTGCTCGTCTCTTCATTACTCCAGTTACTGCACGGAGCCACCTGCAGACAGGGAAGTGTCCTACCAACTTCCCGCAAATGGAAAATTCGATATGTCTCGTCATTGTAACTGCGAGTTCTGAAACTGTGCTTCCATGCTTCCACCATAGGATTTTGCGCTCCCACCACCCCCAAACTTCAAGGCCCAAGATTAGAGCTCCATACTTCAGACGCTTCGTGTTTTTGCTGTCTAAACCGAAGGACTCTAGTCTCATCTTTACGATATCTGCAGAGCTTATTTCTTCATTTACATTTTTATCTTTGACGTAGGCTGGTGTAGCTCTCATCAGTGATTTCACTTACGTCAACACTATCTTGACGATGGCTTATATAATTTTTCGGTACTACATTGAGGCCAAAATTTAAGCGCTTCAAACATGTCTTTCTTTGACAATTATAGTTTAAAATGCCTACAGTGACTTGCATACACGTATCTGCATATCAACCAGAGTTACGCCACTGCTGCAATTTGGCGGCAGACTTATTCATTTGCAGTGAAGGCATATGCACGTTGGTTTAGTTCTCTGTAATTCATCACTGGTCGTCCTTTGTTTATGTTAGGCTGTACAACAGCCATTAGCGGAATCAAACCCTTGGTGGGTCCAAGACACACCTCTATAGACGGTATTAACCAATTGTTAGCAATCCACTTCTCTAACTCCGCCTCGTATGCAGCCCTGATTTTATTGAACACCGAATACGCCAGCGCAGCTGATCTGGTTCTTGATTCATGTCCCACTTCTAGTGTGCAGTCCAGGCCCTCTGTTTGTAGTCAAAGCAACGTAAAAGTCGCGTTCGTCAATCGAGTGAGCTGCACAGGACTTTTTTCCTCCGCCATTACGTTGACTTCGGCATTCGTTGGAAAAATGGTTGGGAAACCCACTCGTATAACATACGAGGCCTCCACTCTTGTGAATCATCTGCGACACTTGTTTAGTAACCCGCAGTACTCCCCTTTGGTTCAGATGATGTTGCGTCCATATTCATGGTTGCTGCTACGACCCGGCTTTGGCTTCTAGTAATTAACACTCTGGCCCTTGCTATCAGGTCTCCCATTTATATGGACTCAACGTTTGGCTCCTGTTGGAGTTCGACCGAGATATCATCCGGGAACACTATGACGAAAATCAGCTTTGCAAGCCTCTTCAGCCCAGCTTCCTCGAACCCGGCTAATCCAACCAACTGCCTAATCCTTTTCGCGCACATATTTACCCGTTCGCCTTCCTACCTGACCAGAGTCAGCTTTCCGTACGCTGCGAAGACACCATCAGTAAATTCGCACTTCAACCTCGCGTTTGTTTGATCCACATGCCATTGTATTCTTTGTTTTGTTTTTCTTTTTTGCTTCATCTCCGTGTAGAAGGCAAGTGCATCTCTCTTCAGGTTCCTCGCTACAACATCTATCATCTAAAGTCTCACCACCACCTTCACATTTTTCAGCTACGTCACCACATCACCTGTACGAGTAAATGGCTTTATCACATCGTGGTTAATTTGCACTTAGGTCATTTTGGCAACTTGTAAATGCCAAAATAGCTTATAGGTTGTGAGAGCAGCCAAATTCTTTGCTTGCTTGATAGTCTTCACTTTCTACTTACGAGAAGCAAGCCATATTTTTCTCGGCCAACTTAACAACACCTCACCTAAATTATGGACCTGAACGCGAGACAAATCTTTGCTCGCTTCGCTCCACGAGGTAAGACACTTCCTCCACTACTATAGGTCATATTTTGGATTAGCTGCTAAATTGACCTTATCAATCTGTTCAGATTTCTATCGAGATAAGGGTAATTGGTTGTGTCATCAGTATAGATATCAAGTTAAGAGCTGATTGAATAATTTAGTGTGGTCTTCAATCTTAACATCAATGTAATGGATATTTATTTGTATTTCTCATCATAGCAAGTTGATAATCATTCATCTCTACATGCGTTTCGCTTATCAAAGTGATGTTTTTTCTTGTCTTCGGTTGTAATCGAAGATATACATTTTTGTCTCCTGTTAACAAACTGACCGTCTATACGTTTATTTCAGCTTGCCAAATTAAGCCCAAAACTATAGCCGATGGTTTTGTTGAGAACTCAGATATCCAAACTTAGAAATACAAAAGAATATCAATGCCACCGAAATTATTTGGTTTGTGTGTTCATTTGATAGGTTGATATGTACTAGGATGCTAGCAGTTTATTGTTCCAATGTCACGAAACTATAATATTTTTTCTTTTACTCATGCAAGAATGAATTAGAAAGCACTGATTGTTCCAGTGCCATGATATTACACATTCTGCTTGTTTATTTGACAGATTGGTATACATTAGGATGCAGGCCTAATTGGTAATATCATATGCGCTTGGGGGTTAGCAATTGCTCTAATGGCATGAAATTACTCTGTATGTATCTAAACTGTCTCTTTGTTCATTTGCTAGGCTTGTATGAACGATGATGTAGAACATAAACGAAACTACACGGTTTTATGTTATGCATGGTGATGTGGCTGGTCGTTCCAATGTCAAGAATCTGCATGGTCTATTTGTCTATTTGACTGTCTGTTTGCATGTTGATACAGGAAGTCCGCCAGTTTATAGAAACTGCACGATCTGTTTGTTTATTTGATTATCTGTTATGCATAGCGATGCAGAATCATTATCTAACTCATATGTACTGCAATGTGCAATGGTTTAATCCGTTTCTTCCCTGTATAAAACAAAAATCAGATTTGTTTTCTTCAGCGTAACAGCAAGTGTTATTTCCCAATTTATTCTGTCTAGAAAGCAAAGATGACTATCATTCCCTTCAATCCTTTCTTTGTTACCTTGACATCGATGCTTTGAAAATAACATATTTTCCATTACATTCAAGACTGATTCAGCTCTGAGTTACTGAAGAAGAAATATCTAGAAATTTCTAGATATTTCAAGAGCTTTTGGTAAGGTAAGTTCTAGCTGTCTAAGTGCAGACAAGTCATCGTTGACAGATGCATTCGTCATAGATGGCAAAAATATGCTGTATGCATCCGAGAGATGCATTCTGTTATATCTGTGACGAAATTATCAAGACAAGAATAAAAATTACTTTGTGATTGTGAAAACATGTACAATTTGTCATACCTACAAGGTATATTTCGGCACCTCACTTCAACTGCGACATCTTAAAAAATTCTACATGGTAAAATGGAATGTTTTGCTTGTTTAGATAATAGAATTTGTAAATATAAATGCTTCCGAATGTTTCTAATTTAAATATTTTTTTAATTTTATTTTTTTCAAATCAGTATTATGAAAAATATGTATTAAATATTTGGACAATCGCGCATGGGTTAATGTTAGGCATGGGTTTAGCCTACAGTATCATGTACGTTTTCTATACTGGATTAGTAACAAGAGCCATATAAATACGGAATATTAGGATGTAGATTTATTGCGTATTGATATATCCCGAAAAGGAATACAATATAAAAAGATCAGTTGAAGAATGGAACTCCACACCAGGAATAAGAAATGCAAATATATTGTACTAAGGTACAATAACACACATATAGGCAAGCCACGGGTAGGAGCGGAATCGACTATCGAATAGGGAATGCCTTCTCCTAAGACCTTTTCTATCGTCGTACCGCTCGTTACCGTCTTTTATAAAATAAAGCATTCTATTCTCGGAGATGGCAGGATGTTATCCACTATAACACATATAAAATACAATTTTGAAACAAGGCAGAAAAAAGGGAGGGGGAAGGTTGAGGTTGGTCATCACTTACTATCTTATATCTAGCTAATCAGATTTACGACCCAATCACTCATTACAATTTGCACATTTATCAAAAGAACCCATCCATCATCAATTATACCACCATATATCACAATACCATATACTATAAAGGTGCCTAAAAATCACCCCATGACAAGGAAATTTTTTTATGATTGTAAGGTTCTACATATAAAATTTGTAAATGACCCGCAGCGAGTGAGGAGAGGATGAAACCAAAAACCAAAAACAAACTAAAATATCAGAACAAATACACAAATAAAAATAACTGATCTTAGTTGGACATGTCAAACACTCAAAAAGAGGCCACTGTATTCTTCCTTTAGACAAAATTAAGAGCCACTCTCGCTGAGGGAATGCAAAATAAATACGGACATGGGAAAAGAAAAATCCTGAAATTGTCGAGAGAGTCAACAAACTGAAGAGGTTGAAAATTTCGACTTGGATTATAACCAAAGAGCTGGCAGGGAACAACACTTAAGCAGCTACACAAGTAGGAACTATCCTAACCAGGGAAGGGCTTCACGGGAAACCATCCCGATGTGACAGGACGACCTAAAAAAATCAAGACTAGCTTCGTTCACACAAACCAGACTCGCCTGTCACCCATCTTTCGTTAAAATCTGTCGAAACCAATCGCTTTCTATCAGTTTTAAACTACATTTTAAGTTGATCCCCATAACAGATCCTGATGAGAATAATTGTGACCTCGCAAAACTTCCTCCGATCGCGTAGTTCAAATCACCATTCGGGCCGTGGCCAGTAGCGACAGAAACACTATCCGTTTCACCCCAGACTACGGAGGTGACACATTGCTACATTCGTATGCACGATCGACGATCAACGATCAACGAGCGCGAGTTTTAGGAGCGATAAGAACCGTCATCTCGCCGTCATTTCAGGGACAATGGAAGAAAGTGTACTAAGCCTTTTCCTCTAAGTCAAAGTCACATCGTTCACAGTCTGGCAAATCCACCAAGCTTCATATGAAGGCATTTTCATTGAAAGGTAGCCAATTTCTGAACAATCGCCAGGTTAGCAAAAACTTAAACCGAAATTCGAAACCACAATCTAAGAATTCGGACAGTATCGTCTGTCCAAACTAAAGGCCCAGGAAGATTAATCACCTTTCAGGCATTTAACAACAAACCGGACGACTTGTCGAGGTTAATTTGACAATTTCGTTCAAGCGCCTTCGGTACTACCTCAATGTCGCTGTAACACGGCACGAAAGTGGATACATCAGTAGCGTACGCGGAAACCCTGGCTGGAGCTCCATCGGTGACAGCAATTCCACGTAGGGCGAGATTACACACCTTGTCTCTCAGCCGGCATAGGAGAGGTTCCAACGCCAAAGCGTAAAGTAGGGGCTACAGTGGACAACCCTTACGAATCGATCGAGACAAAGCAAAAGCGTAGGACAGCTTCCCGTTCATTTGTATTACAGTACTGGGGGACCGATACAGGAGGCTAATCCACCGGCTGAAGTTGTGATTGTATCTGGCGGCCTGCAGGACAGCAGCCAGGTAGCGATGTTCGACCCGATCAAATGCCTTGAACATATAAAAATTGAACACCGCGGCCCGCTCGTTCTCTTATCGTTCGAGTCGAATATAGGTTGCTCTTATCTGTTCGTTTCTCACAGGACAAATCTGCTCGGGTCCCAATAGAATCTCAGTAACAGACTGCAAACACTCCATCCGGATTTTGGTTATAATCTTTAATTTTGTGTTTAGCAGAGTTATGAGACTGTAATCTTCAAAATCCCGTCCAACATACTTGGCCATAACAACGTGACCACATCCTTAAAAATCCGGCCCGGGACGGACTCCTGACGGAACCAGTTGTTGAACACGACAGCCAAAACCGGGGCAAAGATGTGGGGCAACCTCAAGCATAATTCATAGGCCAAACCATCAAGTCCCGGAGACCTGCGACTGCTGACAGTTTTCAATACCGCATAGACCTCGCCCTCTGTAATCTCACTATCGTAACGGGATAGACACTGATTTATCTAGTGTGAACTGCTTGGTAAACGGTGGTAAAAGACCTAATCCTGTCCTTAAGCCTCTTTCACCACTTACTCCCAATAACCTCTCCTACTAGTTCCCGCTTCACTACAGTAGTTAGTACGTCCAGCCATTTTAGACTTACCGTCTAACGCCACCTGGGCACAGAAAAGTCTGTTCCGAATAGCCTAAATAGGATCTGGGACAATCCAGCAGATCTATGTCAGCCCTTTTGACTAGCATTCTATCCAGGTAGGTAAGTACCTGGCTATACGGCCGCTTAAGTGCCCACGTCCACACCGTACTCCGGGGTGAATGACCTGGTATCTATCGACGAATTCAAACGACGATTTCCCTGCCTCCCGCGACCTCTCCTCCACTAAGGCATTCCAGTCTCCTGTTAAAACGATGCGCGTTGAATTCACCAGAGATCAACGTGATACGTTCCTTTCCGATCGTTTGATTCTTAAACCGCGAAGACTCGAAACGAAACACTTTCAAAGCAATATCGGCTACGATCAACTGGCCCCCGCGTCGACATGAACTACGTCCACCTTCGCATCCATTGGTAGACCTTATTCATGTCGACGCCAGCAAAGAAGCACACCTTGTCAGTCGGTCCCCATAAGTGGAATAAACGACGAAGTTGTTAGACAGCACACAGGCATCAACGTGAGTTTCCCGGATCGCGGTTACATCCACACCGAACGATAGGAGATTACGTTTCAGGCGAGCAGCCTTATTTCGATCCCCCAAACCATTCGCATTCTGGCTGGCTATCTTTATAGACATGATTTATGTTTGAAAAATAAAGCAAACAACCCTATATAAATACGGGACGAAATTGTTCTAGGCTCTCTGTGGCCATCTTTGACGTCATCCATCCATATAGGACAATAATGACAAACGTCCAAGGGATGTTAGTTTTACCGCCCTATATTACGAGAGGTGAAGAATTACCGGAACCTTCTCTGCACAGCATTTTGATATCTTTTTCAGTTCATACGATACCGACAGTAACAGTTGGACATCCAGAAAAGCACTACAGTTTCAGGAACTTCCGTGTCACTTACATGCGTAATAACGCCTGGGGCTTGGAGGAATTTACGGGGACTTCTATCGACTTTCCTTTGAACAACGGACCTAGGAGAGATTTCTTTTGGTTGAGCAAGTCCTTCTCCAGCTCTTTTCTGATAACATTACGTATTTCCTCAAAATACTTTTTCCTTTTCTTCTCCTTGGCAGGGTGTTGTAGGGTAAAAGCGGTTAGAGGACGCGAGGTAGTAGTTAAATCAAGGGAGGATATGTAGAGAGTAGGGAATAGATGGTGAAAGTGAAACGATTTTGGAATGTTTTCGCTTTCAGTTGGGACCGCAAGGACGGATTACGATCTAGTTCTGTCTATGAATCTTTCTTTCCGGCATCGTTCGGCCCACTCATCTTGCTCCTCATCTTCCTCATCTCTTCCCCTCTTCAAGGAGAAGTGCCCTTCTGGGAACATTTCCACTATCTCCATATCTGAGTCCTCACACTGTTGCTTCCTTTGTTTTTACTATTGATTCTTTTATTGTTGTTTCTGTTGATTATGTTATTGCTGGTCTACTTGTGCTTTGACTTTTGCTTGTTCTTCCTTCTTCTTTTGTTTTGTTGCCGCTTCTTTTTTCTTTTTGTTTCCCGTTTAGGAGCTGATGCAGCGGCTCGTGCTCTTTTTCCAGATCGGACAGCTCCTTGGGTTGAGTATGCTGTGGGACCCACTTTTAGAATTTTTCAATAATACTATGCGAGATATATTCGGATGATCCGTGATTACAGATGAGTCCGAAATCCGATATAACTATTAAATCAATGACCATTTAAATGTTTAGAAACATTTGGAATAAATGAAGAATAAAACGTAAAAAAGTGTGAGGATTTGTATGGAATCGGGATATAAAGGTCGTTTTGAACGGATAGGCTTCCAGATCCTTTCACGCAAACGCGGGTATCCCTTAAGGCTCTATTCTTGGTGGGACGCTGTTTCTGGTCTTCGCTAATGATCTTCCGATGTCATCAGTTCCCAAGGAGGCATCTATGCAGATGGCACCACCTGTCTCAATAAGAAATTTGCCATGGTTGATACATTAAACCTGGAAGGCAGGACATTACTATTAAATTTGAATGCCTCCAAAACAAAAATACTCTCCTTTAGCGACTACAGAGAAACTTTCCTGCACATCATATACATGTTGGTGCAAGTTTCCTTGAAATAAACACACTGCGTTTCATTGACCTCACTTTTGAACCGACTTGAAGCAGAATAAATATATAGGAGTTATAGCTGCATCTTCTGCTAGGAAGGTTGAGTCTCTGTCGGAGTAGAAAATTTCCTCGTCAGAATATATCTTGTACATTTATAAATATTCCATTCGTCCTTGCATTGAATACTATTGACATATATGATTGGGTGCTTCTGTTATTCATCTCGAGCTTCTCGACAAAATCCACATAAGTATCTGCAATGTAATCCGTCCTGACTTGGCATCTCGACTTGTTACTTTCTCACTGACGTGGCGTAGCTTTTCTCTGTCTTTCCTACAAATATTTTCATGACAACTGCTCTGATGTCCTTTTTCCATTAGTGTCCCGTCCAAGTAAATTTAAGCGTGCTACTAGATTGGCATTTAAATCCCACCTTTTTATCGTTGAAATAGTTAAATGCAAATATCACTTCTACTCGAACAGTTTCTTTCCTCGTATTTTGAGCCTGTGGAACTCTCTTACGTTTACTTGTTTCCCCTGATATCTACACCCCGCCCAAATTTACATGCAACGACAGATGCCATCTTGTATCTTCTTAAATCTTATTTATATTTTATCGTTTTTTCAGTAACCACTGCACCCAGTCTTTTCTCTCACTGTAAACCCCTGCGCACTAGTGGCGGTCCCGCCTTGTTTGGGGTGAAATGATTAAATAAAAAAAATATTATAAACAAAAACAAACATCAAGAATTGAATAATGAGGAATAATACGAAGAAGGTGTCAATAATATGATACTAAGGTATGTTCTTGGATGTTGCTGAATTGTACTTATGAATGCAAATAATCTTTTGAGCCTTTGAACTGAACGTAAGGATAACTTATTTTGAATGATCGAATATTTGTTCATTATTAAGATAACACATATTTTGAATGTAAAATTTGGCATTTTGCCAGGTAATGGCAGTAGATGAAGAAATATATTAACCTTTACTAATGCTTTTTATGAAAAGACTGATTCATCTTCCACAAGAGATAATCAGAAATGATTATTAAAGGTCATCGCACTTGTGAATCTGAAATGATGTGATATGTGCAAGTAACTCTTGCTATATCAATTTCACACATAGTCAACGAAGCAACGCATGACTGTCAAGCGGTTTTTATGAAGTTATTTTAACTGCTCCAGAGATTGCAAGAAAAAATTATTCAAAATACATGATACATACAAGTTGTAGATTCTCCGACTAAACCAGTTCTTAATGTAACATTTTATGTGGTTTCTGTACATCAGATTTGTTTTTTGTTTTTTTTGCATATTGGTATTTTTATTGTTAATGCAGGTATTGTTGAGAAATATGTTTTATTGATAAGGGTGCAAACTGGAACTTATTTTCCCTTGGTTCTTCTTTCATCGAGAAACACCCTAAAAGAAGATTTGGGTTGTTTAGCAGCCTAGCTCGACTTCGGCACACCTCTCTCTTTGCCTGAACTGTATTATTCCCCAACTACAGGTCCAACATCAATTCCTTTCGTTCAGGAGCTACATCAAAAAATAACTTACCATGTATTCCTCCTCGGCATCAAACACCAGACATTTACGCTACTCACCAGTTGCGAAACTGCAAATTTGGTTTCGTAAGAAACGATGCTGTTAAACGATCGCTTACAACCGCGTATTTAAGACCTTTCAAATACTTAATCACTGACAAGTATCTCACGATCAGGCCGGATGATCTCACAGATACTGTCGTTGCTGATAGTGTTAAACCAGCATTATTAAAAAGGATACATTCTGCAACGGCCTCTGTGTCTGATGAGCCACTTGATGCATCTGCGCCTCCTGAGAAACAAACCAGTTTCGGGCGGAAGGTCACTTTTCCTAAAAAATTTTAAATCGTTTTATATATATATATATATATATATATATATATATATATATATATCTCATTAATTGATACCATCAATTATCTAGAAGAAGGGTCTCGTTGAAACTCATGCCCGAACATTATGATAAAGATTAATAATTCTGTGAGTAGTTTTTATTGATATTTATCAATGGTCAATCGAAGCAAATAGTTTTCTTTCTGTTCTTGGCTGTACAATGTCCAGTTGTATCATATTTTGTAAATTAAAATTACTTTACGATTGTTCATTCGTAACCGAAAGTAGCTTTAAACACGTCAATGTTGTAGCATTCCCTAATTCTAAAATGAGTACGCAGAAACGAAACCAGAAGGAGTAGGAGAGAGGACAGCCTGCCAAATCCTGGGTGAAGATGATGATTTTGAAGTATCTGATGCTGCAGGAGCAGCCGCTAAAACCAGTCCTTGACACAGTCATCAACAGCAGTGTCACAAACAAAGTAGCCACTAAACCATCATTTAGCAATAGCATCTCGACAAGAACAACCGCTACATAGCCATCATCATCTTCAGTTTGTGCTACTACAACTAGTTTCAACACACGGTCTCCGACCGCATCCTCGCCCGGACCATAAGTTTTATCCTGCTACACTGATATACTTTCCTTTTTGAGGGAAAGCTGATGAATTCTAGCACGACCAACCAGAGTATTTGAAAGACTATAACATTTTTGTGTTATTTTTTTCTTGTAAGTTTGAATGTGTTATAACCTAATCTCCTCTTTCTCGTTATCCTTGTCTTTTCAGCGCCATTACAGCGCCATTGCCTTATTTTAATATTTGCAGGGTGTCGTCTACTATAGACACCGGGTTTCTCGTGACATTATATATTTGCTTATCAAGATATAGTTTTTGGAAGCAGGCCTCTTTCTGATATTTGCGCATTATTACTTGAATTATGTGCTAATTTGCTTCTGTTCAACTTGTACAGCGAGAATATTTTGAGGACCCTAGATGATACACCAGGAATTGTTATTGAAGGTCACAACTTGAGCAACATAAGGTATGCAGATGATACAGTGCTGATTGCAGACACGGAAAGGAAACTACAAGACCTCCTGCTGAGAGTGGGGAGTGACATAAAAGGACTATAAATAAACTTTAAAAAAACTGAATGTATAGTCATCAGCAAAAAAAGCAACCTAAAATGCAAAATACAGTCGGGGGATATCAGAAGCAAGCAAGTACAAAGATTTAAATACCTACGAAGTGTTCTAACAGGAGAGGGAAAGTGCGACACGGAGATCCGAAGGCGAATCGACATGGCAAAGGAAGCGTTTCAGAAGCTGAGTAAAGTACTAACACACAGGAAAATTTCACTAGAAACAAAGAAAAGAGTGCTGGATTGCTATGTGATGTCACTTCTTCAATACGGCAGTAAAGGATGGACAACATCATCGAAGATGAAGGAAAAACTTGAAGGAGAGGAAATGTGGTTCTACAGAAGGATGCTGCGGATATCGTGGACTGAGCATGCAAGCAACGATGAGGTGTTGGAAAGAATGGCAATAAAAAGGAAATTAATAGTGAGCATCAGGAAGAGACAACTGAAGTTCCTGGGACATGCAATGAGGAAGAAAACCTTGGAGAACCTGATACTGACAGGCCAGATAGAAGGAAAAAGAGACAGAGGAAATCAGCGGATAACATATTTACAGGGCCTGATCAGGTGGATGACGGAACGTGGATTGCGAGGTGTAACAGGAGCAAACATACCAAGAGCCACCTGGAATAGGAAGACGTGGTGAACCATGATCGCCTACGTCCTGAAGGGACAGGGCACATAGAAGAGAGAAGAGCGACTTCACTTTCAATTCCTGTCTGATCATTACTCCTTATTTCATCGCTTTTAGATTCTGTCCCATCACCCTGTTCAATATACCGCCTCCAAGATAAATGTCACTAAAAACTGAAGAACTGTTTCTGATCATGAATGCGTCTGATTTCGGGATTACACTCCTGATCAAATTTTAAGACCACTTAAAAATCTTTAAAAAGAATTATTTTTTTACGGATAGATTTTAAACTCCTCCCATTTAAGGTTACCAATGCTACAATCTAAAAGGTTATGGAAACAAAAAGCTATATTCCAAACATTTTATTTAGAATTTTACATTTTTATAAAATGAGGCGATTTACACATGATCAAAATTATAAGACCAGAGACAAGAAGTCTACGAAATTGTACAAAAAGTATATGAAAACATTCAACAACCAAATTTAATAATGAGTTCTACCTCTACTGCTTTTGATGACTTCAAAAATTCTGTCGGGTATGCTAGAAATAAGCGTTTCCATTAGGGTGCGGGGGATGTTGCTCCAGCTTCTGAAGACGGCTTCACGAAGTTCATTTTTTGTTGAATATTGTTTGCCACTTCGATAAACATCTCTTGTCATCCATCCTCAAACATTTTTAGTTGGGTTCAAGTCTGGTGAGCATGCAGGATGTCCCAAGAGATGGACTCCATTTTATTGTAGAAAATCAAGGTCCGTCTTTGTTGAGTTGAGCGGTAATAAATACGAACAACAGAAAATTATATTAAATAAATGGATTACGGAAGAAAATAGTATTTACAAAGTGGGGTTAGTAATCATACAGAAACAAGGTATTAATTGTACGTCTCTTCGTACGATGTAGAGTCCGATTATAATCACTTCCGGTTGACTACCTGAAGTATCCGACTGACTTGTTAGTACAGTTCCAATCACTCTAGCACTGGTATATCGCTACAGTGACATTACCGCCAACTATATTTAGTTGTCCCTCCCACTAAGGGCAACATGTGACACATGGTCAGTTATAAGTGGGGTTTTCAGGCTATATGGCCCGGCCAAAAAATGTCTGTCTATTTTTACTCAGTCGTGATTCTACCCTTCGGCGGAACCACGACTGGGTTATTGCTCTCTGCTCGGAAGCAGAGAGCGCCCTCTACCCGAAGGCAGAGGGCTGACAGTGTCGCAGTTGCAGAGGCAAATGCCAACTGACATTGCCGGCAACAGCCCCGAGGTCTTGACACTACCACTATTTGTAGTGCATGGAATAGTTCATTTATCATTAAAAGGGTGGAGAGCGCCCTAACACCCACCTCCTAATATTTTTCATCAATTCTCATATTTCTTTCTTTTCGGATCCACCACCAAATGTTGCGTTGTCTTCCTTTTTCTAGTAGATTTCCGCTCTGTTACTTTTTCTCTTGCGGCATTTGTAGGTCGAACGTGCCGTAAATATCTTCTATGCTATCATCTACCCTTGACAGCGTGTCTATAGCTTCTTCAGCTAATCTTTTTCTTATCTGATTCACGTGTCGTCTGTGGATAATTTTTTTGTCTTTAATCATATATAACATGTTTCCGATACGTTCCTTTATTATTCCCGGAAGCCAGGAGGCATTATTATTTTTGTAACTTTTGAAATAACCTTTTTCATTTTTGTTGAACTTCCTTTTTGGAGGTTGAGTTGTGGGTGTAAGTGCTTTTTCTCTTGGAATTAATTTATCAAACGCCGATCGCACCTTTCTCGCGAACATCAATTCTGCAGGTGACAGTGCTGAAGGCGCTGCTGTATTAGGGGTTATCCTATAAACGTGTAGGAATAATTGCAATGCCTTCTTAGGAGGTGTCCCAGACGACTTTTTGAATGCCCTTTTTAAGGTGTCGACAAATCTTTCATTATAAACATTTTCACTCTTTTCGTTAGATTGTTGAACTTAACATTTAAAATTAGTTCTCCTTCAAACTTAATTCTTTTCCCTGTGACAGTTCTGGCAACCTTCAACAAAGTTGGTTCGTTCAATTTCTTCCACTTTTTATAGTTTATAATCGAAATATCAGATCCAGAATCTAGCTGCATGTTAATTGGTTGATTTAATATTTCTACTTGCAAATATTTTCTCATGTTCTGGTCCTGTTCTTCTGATCTTGTAATTTTTACGTGACTTTTACTTTTTAATTTGCATTTAGACTTTATATGACCTCGTCTATTGCAGTTGCTACACGTTTTATTTTGAATGGACAGTCACTACTCCAATGACGTTCACCACAACCATAACAAGGTTTGGGGGGAGTCTTTTTCCATACTAACTGCCACTTGTCGTTGGTGAATGATACTTGCGTATTGGTGATCGAGACCGAACACGTGTCCTTCTAGTAACTTTTTTTAGGCTTGCTATATCGGTTCCTGAATTTTCTTTGCATCCTCCTTAATACTAACACACTGTTGGCAATAGTTTGCCAGCTTTTGTAACGTAATACTTTGCCCATTCTCTAGTTTTGTCAGTGTCCTTCTTCTCATATCTGCGTTTGTGTCAGATACTAAACCAAGCATAAACGCTAGACATTTAAAGTTATCTGCCGTCAGTTCTGCCAATCTGAAATCATCACAATTTTTGTTTACTACTGACGCGAACGTTGTATAGTCCTCATCATTTTTGTAGATTCAAACAGTTCCACCTTTTGTGAAATAAAGATAATCTCGGACTAAACAATTCTTTCAACAGACTTATTGCTTCATCGAAATCCAAGTCTCTTGCTTTTCTTGGCAAGATGAAATCTGTGAATTTATTGTGTTCATATGTCCCTAATTTCCTTAAGAGAAGTCTAAGTTTTTTCTCATTCGGCCACGATTTGCAATATATTTCGTAAAAACTTGGTATCTATGATAGTATCTCTCAAACGTACTATCCTCGTCGGGATTATAAGTGAAATTTTCAATCGTAGTCCATATTGTATTTTGTGAGAACGTGTTATCATCAGTGCTTTTATTTTTCTCGATAATTATTTTATGCAAGAGTTCCTGCATCTCTACACATTTCCTAGCGTTTTCCTACTGAAATTTTTGTTGTCTTATATCATTTTCAAGTTGCATTTCTTGAAATTTTTGTTGTTTTTTCTCATTTTCAATTTGTCTTTTTTCATTTTCAATTTTCATTTCCTGCAATGTTTTCTCATTTTCAATTTGCATTTTTTGTATTTTTTTCTGTAATTCCAATTGTTGTTGTGTTTGATATTTGATCAGTTCAAGTATGGTATTTTGAAATTGTTCCATTATATGTTTTTTTCTTTTTACAGCGAATAACTTAATATCAAAAAAATTTCTTTCACAGAGGGGAGGGTCACAAGTTTCACAATAGAGTTTTTCCAACAGAAAAAAAAAGTTAAGCGTGACTTACAATTTTTCTTGCAGCGAATGTGGCTTTCCACGTAACTTTACGTCTGTTGTCGATTGTTGTTACGACTAAAAACTTTCCGTGTTGCCAAATTTTCGTCGTCAATAGTTCCGTTGCAACGAACTACTTAACGTTTCTCTGTGAAACTAGATCCACTGTAGTACGAAGGACCGCAACTGAGTTTTTTTTCTTGAGAATGTCGAATATTTCGTCACACTGTTGTGTCGTGGGCCAATTTTGAAATTTTTCTTTCCGTGAGTATGTCGAATATTTCGTCACCACTGTTGAGTTGTGAGACGATTTTGAAAATTTTTTTTTATTTTATTATTTTTTTTCTCGTGTGGATGTCGAATAATCTTCCTCGCCACTGCTGAGTTGTGTGGTAATAAATACGAACAACAGAAAATTATATTAAATAAATGGATTACGGAAGAAAATAGTATTTACAAAGTGGGGTTAGTAATCATACAGGAAAGAAGGTATTAATTGTACGTCTCTTCGTACGATGTAGAGTCCGATTATAATCACTTCCGGTTGACTATGGGAAGTATCCGACTGACTTGTTAGCACAGTTCCAATCACTCTAGCACTGGTTATCGCTACTGTGACATTACCGCCAACTATATTTAGCTGTCCCTACAACTAAGGGCAACATGTGTCACATGGTCAGTTTTAAGTGGGGTTTCCGGGCTATATTGCCCGGCCAAAAAATGTCTGTCTATTATTGCCCAGTCGTGATATTACCCTTCGGCGGAACCACGACTGGGTTATTGCTCTCTGCTCGGAAGCAGAGAGCTGACAGTGTCGCAGTTGCAGAGGCAAATGCCAACTGACATTACCGCTAACTATATTTAGCTGTCCCTCCCACTAAGGGCAACATGTGACACATGGCCAGTTTTAAGTGGGGTTTCCGGGCTATATGGCCTGGCCAAAAAATGTCTGTCTATTTTTGCCCAGTCGTGATTTTACCCTTCGGCGGAACCACGACTGGGTTATTGCTCTCTGCTCGGAAGCAGAGAGCGCCCTCTACCCGAAGACAGAGTGCTGACAGTGTCGCAGTTGCAGAGGTAAATGCCAACTGACATTACCGCTAACAACCCCGAGGTCTTGACACTACCACTATTTGTAGTGCATGGAATAGTTCATTTATCATTAAAATGGTGGAGTGCACCCTAACAGTCTTGCAGCGTGGATTTCAGCATTATTCTGTTGGAATAACCATCCATCCACACACAAACGATGGCCCTCCATCATCAATGATGCTTTTTGTAGCATGCTAACATAACCAGCCGCTGTTTGACAACCCTGCACCACCTAGAGCTACATCGGCTCTCTGTAAGAAAAGGCCCCCATACCATTAGGGACCCTCCACCACTATGACGTGTGGAGAAAATTTCGGGAGGCATGTTTTTGTTATGCCAATATCGTTGGAAGCCATCAGGACCATCTAGATTGAATTTTTTCTCATCAGAAAACAGGACTTTCTTCCACTTCTCAACTCCTCCATGTTTGGTATTCACAACCAAACTTTAAGCGGTCCACCTTGTGACGTGGAAGCAACCGAGGAATTTGTTTACGCTTTTTAATTACCATGTTTTTTTGTCGTAAGTGTTGTCTGATGGTTTCGGGACTGCAATCAGCATCTGTGACTACCTTAATTTGACTAGAAAAAGTCCCCCCTCTTTCATAACAACCCGTCTTATTCTCTGACTCAATGCAGGAGAAATTTTTGGAGGCCTACCAGAGGTTTTTGCTATTCCATAATTCTCACTGTTCTTTAGAAAGTTGCAAATCACAGTTTTACTGCGATTTATCTTAGCTGTGATCGCCCGCTTTGACAAATATTCTCTGAAATAATTGTATTTCAATAATAGGCAAATTTAGACAGCTGAATGAACATTTCTATGCTATCATTTGTCGTACTGTTTTCGTGAAACTCATTCATGAAATAAATCTTCGTTCCATATTCTAAAAATGATTGAGCTGTATACATCTATTTAAGGGTTCTTCAAAATTAGCTGGATATAGGTTACAATTAATTTTTATATTGAGTTAAATTCTTGTTTCATTTTGAAAATATTATTGGAATAATCTTTCAAGCGTTGATACGGTATCATGTTCCTTCCAATATTGAAAGAATAATGATAGTAGAAGCGAGTACATCAATCTGCTTGAAAATTATTATATCCTTCTGCATACTGATAATCGTTGAGTAACTATTTTCAAATTCACCTGAGTGCACTTTGTTTTTGTAATAGTATAAAAAATGAATGAACGTATAATTTCTGAAGTAAATTTTAAGTAAGTTTATATTAAACGTCTAAAATAATGATGAGTATAAAAACTTTCAGAAGGCGTAAATATAAATGAGTTTGCATGTTTTTGTGCGTGTATAAACTGTTTGTACACTGAAAACAAAACTTAGATATACATCTATAGTCATCCGCAGGCAGTCCTGTTTTGGTGTATCACAGCTCATCAGTATGGCTAGACATCCGATTTCTTCCACCGAGGATTGAAACCTGACCGATTTGACATTAGTCGGAGATTCTAAGACTAAGTTATCGGCGCACGGTAGCGTGAGATTTTAGCGTGTTCTATACACTATGTAAACACACGCCAGTAGCGGAGAGTGTTCTATTCATTTCTGAAGATTGATGCGTAAATAGATATAAGTAGCTACTGATTTTAGAGTGTATCATTTCTCCAGAGTGCTCCATTGACGTGCAAGAGCGTGAATAGTCATTCGCAGACAGTTCTGTTCCGCCGTATCACGGCTCATCGGTACGGTTACACACGCACACACACACGTACACACACACACACACACACACACACACACACACACATATATATATATATATATATATATATATATATATATATATATATATATATATATTCGTTTCGTTAAGAACGACCAACAAGAAATATTTTATTAATTTTTTATTTAATTTTTCTTACATGTTTCCGTTTCTCTGGAGATAAAATGTGTAAAAATGTTTCATATTTTTCGATTTTCCAAGCGCTTCCAGCCACTTTGCTGGGAATTCAAGGATATTTTTCGCTGTTTTTATTTTATCCTCATAAGTTCTTTTTAACTGTAAGGTAATTTTTGTATTTTTGAAATGGCATGCACAGCTGGGCATTGAGTTTTGTTTAATTTAAAATCTACGTTTCCACTGTTAAATTATTCACATTGTTTGGACTATTGTCAAAATCTTTGTTGTCATGTTTAAGGCCATTGTACTCTCCGGCCTTCTTCAGTTGCTAAGTATTTAAAACCGAACCCTTTATTTCTATCACCGAGGTATATCATTCTCATTCCATAGGCAATACTACTTATTACCCTCTAAGTTAACTTCTCTAAGTTATTTGCTGTAGCCTAATATTGAAGTCACAACTCTTTGGATCATTTCACAGGAACTAAACACTAGGCTACGTATACTTAAGGAGATCAGTGTCTGAATTTCTAGGTCTTATAAACATAATGTCTCAGAAAATATTTGTTACTAGAGCTCATATTGCAATCTTTAACGCTAATGATTTTCTCTATGACTGGTTGACATATTGTATTCATTTCTATGCTTGGTCGGCTTAGGAAATTTTTGTGGCTCAGCATATACACTGATTCTTTATGTTTACGTAACTTCCAACTGATGTTCTTTATAAATTATTTCAACTTCATCCCATAGGGGACAGTGATTCTTTTTTTCCCTCCTAATGTAGCCAGCTACACATGCTTTTTCTATCACCCCTGGTGTTATGAGTTTGCTATGTTCTTTCTGTCTTGTAAGCGGCCTGTTTCTCCTTTATATATATTTTTTTCACAGCTTCATGGAATGGAGTACACACAATCCTTAGTCATGTTCTCCTCTATTGGATCTGTATCTGCGAAGTGGAGAAACACTTTTGAGGGTCGACCTTATGTTTTGCGGGAGATAACTACATGGCTACCACAATGGTATCGCACGTGAAAATGATATACCCCAGAGAACGAAATAAAAGGTTTGGTTCGAAATACCTAGAATCTGAAGAAAGCCGGAGAGTACAAAGGCCGAAATGTCGTAAACATAACAATAAAGATGAGGACAATAGTCCGAAAAAAGTAAATAATTGTTGTAATATAAAAGGTTACTGTGTGAGTAATAACCCAAACAGAGGTTGGAAATAAATAGTAATACAAGACTCGCAAGCTGCGTTAAGTAAATGACCACTGCTTGTAGAGAACTGCACCCACAAGACGAAGGAGAGCAAGCACTTGATCGCCTTCTTACGTTTCTTACAGAGAAATACAGACAAGTGATAAAGAAAAAGAGGAAAGACGTAAACAGCATATACCATGCCAATTAAGGACATCCATAGGCGCCAAGTTCTAACCGCCGCACCGTACTTTGCCTGTATTTCTGATCAGTTTTTCTTCAGCTTGAGGTTGCGCTCAAATCACACTTCGAGAATGGGTACAGGGCCATTCCCTTCAACCAAAGGGCCTCAGAAGATCGACCCCGATGCAGGTACCTAACCGCAAGCCGGAAGACTTGTTGCGGTTAATCTTGGCCTCCGTTAGCTTTTCGTACCGTTAAAGCGACTTCAGTACTACCTCAATGTTGCTGCAGGATGACACGAAAACAGATACGTCATCGGCATATGCGGAAAGTTTGGTTCGATTCCCACCACGTAGGGCTGGACAGCATGCTTTGTCCCTCAGCCGGCGAAGGAGAGGCTCCAACACCAAAGTGTAAAGTAGTGCGACAGTAGACAACCCTTACGAATGATTGAGACAGTGCAAAAGCTTTCCGTTCACCTCTACCACAGCACTGGGGAAGCGAGAACGGAGGCTAATTCAGCGGCAGAAGTGGGTGCGTATCTGGCGGCCTGAAGAACAGCAGCCAGGTAGCGACGGTCAACCCTATCAAATGCTTGAGAGTGATCCAAATTGATCAGCGCGGTCACTTTGTCGTCTTTTACACTCACAAAATTCGTGCGGATTAGATCCAGCTTATTCTGAATTGTTCGGCCTCTCACAGCACAAGAATCTCGGCAAGTAAATGCAAACGCTCAGATAGGATCTTGGCCATAATCTTTAACTCTGTATTTAGCAGAGATATGGGCCTGTAATCGTCTAAATCCGGCTTAACATCGTTGCCTTTTCTCAACAGTATGACCAAACGCCTGGAGATCAGGTCAGAGACGGACCCCTGGTGGAACTAGTTGTTGAACACGACAGCCAAAATGATGTGCGATAGCCTCAAGTGCAATTTATAGCGCAAACCATATAGGCCTTCTCCAATGTCGTATAGTCCTCGCCCTCTGTGATCTCACCTTCGAAGCTAGCCGCTTCAGTCAGGTAATTGCTGCGAAACTATTCGTCACAGAGTCCAGGCTACTTGGTAAACTTGCTTTCAAAATGCCGCCGAAATGCCGTATGTATGTCCTCGGTCGATCTCAGAGTACACTCCTTCATCTTGAATGCATCGATCGTCACCTCGACGAATCTCTTCCTTGTGCAATTCTGCGCCTATTTTCAAAGCTTCGGAAGACTTCTTGTTTAACTTATGTCTGACCTATGTAGCACTAGTTAGCCAAATGTTGCCTGAACTCTAGCTAGGGCTATCTTTAGGGGATCTCCTTCAGCAGCCACCCAGGAAAGATTATCCTTGAGAGCCTTTACATTGTTAGTCCTACCTATTGCGGGCCGTTGGCTAAACTCGTTGAAGAACCTAATCCTATCCTTAAGCCTCTTCCACCACCTATTTCCGACAATCAGTTCCACTAGTTCCTGCTTCACTACAGTAATTAGCTGGTTCTGAAATTCCTGCCTGTTCTGTAAGGACAGATCGAACTTCAGATAGCCAGCTATTCTAATTTTAGTGTCTAACGTCACCCGGGAACAAAAGAGTCTGTAGTCCGTGTAGACTAACCAGTTGAATGTCGAACAATTTAGCAGATCTATATCGACCCTTCTGACTAACATTCTATCTAGGTAGCAAGACACCTGCGTAGACGGCCACTAAAGATCCCACGTCTACATCTTCTCTCCAGGTTTATCGTCCCAGTATCTATCGATGAAACTGAACTCGCCGATGAAAATGATCAAGCTACGATTGCCCGACCACCTCGCCTCCTGTCTACCTTGGAGTTCAGGATGGCATCCAGTCCACCACTATGTCTAAACGCTCTGAATCTAACAGGAACAGCCCCAACTGCAAAAAAGGAGACACGCTCCCCACGGTCGTTTGGAGCATAAACTGCAATGATTCAAAACTAGTTAATTTTCACCGCAAACGGCCCTCAGTACCAACATGAAAAAGCTTCACCCTAGTGACCAGGGTGCGGAGAAGTATGGTCTCTTTTACATCTCCTTGGCAGTGTGGACGAGGTGGAAGTTGATGAAGAAGTGGGTGTAGCAGCTGGATTGAAGGAAGATGTGGAGGCAGATGGGGATGGAGCTCATGTAAGTGAAGTGGGAAGGATCTTGGATTTAGGAGTAATGTTTTCGCACTCTGTTTTGGCCGCAGGGTCGGATTAAGACCTGGCTCTCTCCACAACCCTTTTCTTCCTGCTTCGTTTAGCCGGCTTTTTCTTCTAGATTGTTTTTTTCTACTCTTACTCGTTGCTTCCCCTTTTCGAAGAGAAGAACCGTATCATAGCCATTTTCTCCACCTCCATGTCTGGGTCGTGTTTCTGCCTTTGTTCACTATGTTGTTGTTTCATTTTGTGTTGCTGAGCATGTTGCCTTCTGGGCTGTTCTTCCTGTATAACACTACGACTAAGGCGTGGCCTGACTAATCCTTCCTGACCATTAATCATTCCATTCACGTTGTGTTTGTTTTGATCTCGGATCAGCCAAAGTAGGATTACCAGTTATCACCTGGCTAGGTTAGTCCTAGCACACGAAGGGTCGAGTATATTGTAACACTGGATTTAATCAATGCGAAGTACGGAATATAAACAGTAAAACACTGCAACGTCACGGCTGTATTTTTTTATATAAATTCATATACCGATTATATACACAATAATAAACAAGTCAAAGTCTCCAGTGGCAATCTGTGTCTTACACCACTGATTTACTCCGCTTAAGCCTTACCAGTAATAATAGTTGCCCAGCCAATCCTCACTGACATCTACCAGGACTTCTTGTACGGTGATATTCGTTTTCCTTGTCCCCATAAACTCCGTTTTGGAGTGGACGGATTTGGTAATCAGGGTGCTGCCCGCTAATGTTTTCGCCTCATTCTTTATTGCTAGTAAAATATCCCATAGGGGTTAGCCATACAGGAGATGATTTTATTTTTGGATACTATTTTGAGGCTTCTAAACGCCTCTTCCATGGATTCACGACTGAATCCAATCAGTCTTCTGAATGGCGTGTAGCTCGTTTTTATTGACGTAGTCGTCGTATCTTACTTTCAGGGCTTTAAAGTAATTAGCACCCTATTCCGATATTTTAATGGTGCTGTCGAGAGGATCCACATGGTATTACCACGGTCAAAAGAGTGTTACCATTTGTCTATATAATATTCAGCGTGGAATAAACACAACAAAGTATTGTGACATACTATTCGCAGCTGGCTGGCACCGGTTTATCAGATTAGTTGGCATATATGCGGCGTTTTCTTGCTAAAAAAGATTCAAGTCTTGCAACTTAGTAATCGCAGCATGTAGGTGAAATCCCATTTTATTTTTAAAAACCTAATAAACAAAAAAATAAAAAAATTAAAAACAAACGGAAAGAAAAACAGGAAAAAAAAAGAAGAAAAATAAAAATTGGTGTAAGAAAATTCAAGTATGGCTCAAAAGCTAAAAATGATATTTAAACAGAAAAAATAAAACAATTAACTGAATATTCAAAATAAAAGCAGTTTTACAAAAAAAAAAAAAGACAGTAAAACGAGAAAAAAGTTTAACGTAACGTTCTAACAAAAAAAAAAAATCCTCGTCAGGCAAAACTTTGCTGAACGAGAAAAAAAAACAAACTGTGCAACTCATGTGTAGACAATATGAAAAATAATTATTTATTTTTGTATAAAATACAAAAAACGAAAACAAAACAAAAAAAAAACAATTGTAGCAAAAGGCCAGAAATGGGGATTGGGTAAGGCTGGTCTGAGTTTCACTTTTAACGCTGAACCAAGCACACTGTACAATATCCCTTGCACCAAAACATCTTACTACAAACACCGTAATGCCTCAAAGACTGCGAAAATCTAACTAGTCCCATATGTACAATTTGTTTATGGAGAATGGGGAATAAAGAATTGAAAATTGAAAACCCCGATAAATATTTGTACAATGGATAATACTATTTGCAAAAACTAAACAAATTTTTATTAGTAATACCCCCCCCCCAAAGCTTAATCGTGATAAAATTATCAGTTGGCGGGACGAAATTTTAGCGGAATGAGTACAAATCAAACAGTCATTCGTCTAACCATACACAAAATCAGAAACTCCCCCAAACACAACGAATAAGAAATAAACACACTCGAAAAGAAAAAGTGCCCCGCATCCACCAGGGAACTAACATTTCTGGTCACCTAAACGGGAAGGAGATGGGGGAATTATACTAAAGTGCTGTAAGACAAACAAAAAACATGTGATGATTTCAGTTGAAGCTGAAATGTAAAATAAATAAATAAATAAAAGATAAATAAATAAACAGTGTATTGTGTCAAAAACGTTGGTTTTCAAGATCACAAAATATAAACAATGAAATATAATTTAATTAAATTATTCGGCCAGAAGCGATAAATGCAGAAACAATATTCAAAACAAAATATAATTTACATTAAATTATTTCGCAATTATAAAACAATAAATAAAGAAATTAATTATATTTTAGTAGCCGACAAGAAATTGGTTATCATAAACAAGAAATAAATAGTCATTGCGTCAGCGTGTCAAAGTTGGAAAAAGTCTGAGCAATGAAATAAACAGTAATGTGATTACGTCAAAATGCAAATGGCCAAAGACAGCAATTTGTGATTAGGCCTGCTCGGGAATGACGTAATTGGACGAAGAGCCTGAACTTATATATAAGACCGGGTTTTTGCCGGGCCGCTAAAAAGGAGACAGCAGAGAGCTGATAAACTTGGGACGCGAAGAGAATTCAAGAAATGACACCTCTAACCGTCACTCCCTCGTATGTGCGTGTTTCCTTTGACTAATCTTCTTTACACAACCATCCCCGCAAAAAATAAACTGAATAAGTGAATTTTTTTTTATATAGACACACTGTCCGTCGTTATATTTCAAACCGATCATCAACATTGGTTTGCAAGTTATACAGCATACGTTGCTCTGGTATACGTCACGGGTATACCACATATATCGAATTGGTGCGCGGTGACTTTCTTTGATTTTTTAATAAAAATCTTAGAATGAAAACAAACTTGGTGGCAATCTGCGATAACAATAGACGATCGTGGTAACAAACGACAACCAAGACAGGTAGGTGGCTTTTCCTTGTACAGAGCTCTACTCTGGTATTAATTGATAAAACGTTCCTAGTTCAAACAAGAGCTAAGAATAGAACAGCATGATTTTTAAATTTTGTAACAAATCTAACCGGGGAATTAAAAAAAATGCGGCTTGTTCGGTGACGAAGACATTTATAAAAGAGGCAGTCAATATTATCCAAAGAAAATGGTGGGTATCAGACTTGACTGGAAGAGATGCAGAAATATTTTAGAATTGTGCGCGTGGCAGACCGATATAAATATCAGGCAGATCTCCTTACAGCTAGAGATACAGCCCATAAGAAAGCGATCGTATCGCACACCACTCAGAGAAAGAAAGATGATCTATTCAGTAGTTGGTGAAGTGATGCGGGCCGGCGTAATTTAGAAGTCCAATGGCCCGTGGGGTTTTCCAATAGTTTTAGTGGAGAAAAAAGATGGCAATAAGAAATTTTCTGTAGATTTAAGGGTTCTCAATACAATTACAAAGAAATATGCTCGTCCTATTCCAGTTATTAATGATATATTAGCATTACCTGGGTCAACAAGGCACTTTTTGAAGTTTAACTTTGAATCGTGATATTGGCAAGTTAAATACCATAACGATGACAAATAAAAATGCGCATTCACTTGCCACAGGGGGTCGTTCCATTTTAATGTTATGCAATTTAGGCTTTCAAATTTCCAGGAATTGATGTCATTTGTTTTATGGGGACCGGCAGGTTTTGCTCTAGCATACCTAGATGAGATTTTGTTATTTCAAATATGGTGGAAGACCACTTGAAGCATACAGACATAGTCTTCAGTAATTTACGCAAACATAATCTCTCAAGTTGAAATCAGCTAAGTGTGAGTTCTTTAAAATAGAGACTCAGTACTTGGGCTTTAAAATTAGTGAAATGCGCATACAACCAGATAGCTATGAAGTTCAGCCAAAAAAATTAGTTTAATTTTAACTACAGTTAGACAAGTGAGGGCCTTCATTGGCATAATCTCATATTATCGCCGCTTTATTAGAATTTTTCTCTTATTGCTGGGCCACTAATAAAGCTTACAGTAAGTATGCGCGATTTCAGTGGGACAACACTTGCCAGGCTGCATTCAATAATCTAAAAATAAGAGCTCGCGGATATGGTGATACTAGCCTATCCAGACCCGAATAAGGATTTTAGGTTATATATTGACGCCTCCGATCAATCAGTTGGCGCATTTGCGCATTGGTTTACGATAAAAAGATTAAGAGCTAGAGAAACCAATTTATTTACTTTCTTGTAAGTTAAATGACACTCAAATAAGATAGTCGACTAAAGAGAAGGAGGCTTATACGATACACTATGCTCTTCAGCAACCGAATCACTACATCCAGCGTTAAGCATTCACGATCTACACTGATCATAAACACCTACAACATTTACTTAATTTGCTTATACAAAACAAAAAAGATACAGCTTTGTGTTCTGAGCATGGCTGCCTACTATTACAGCGTATCTCAAAGGTAAAGATAATGTTTGAGTAGATCTCTTATCGCGTGCTGTTGACGCAAATGAGGGCGATGTTGATTCTCCAGTAGATATGGGCAATAGGGATTTCGTAATTAATACGATTAATTCCAATTTAATTGAAACAAAAGGAATTTGCATCCTATGAAAATGTTAACGACTCATCAGAAACGTAAGAACGTCCCAAACTGCAGGGGACAGACATAATTAGGGAGAAAGTGTCGGACAAGGACATTCGTGACCCGAAGAATAGATTAAAAGTGGTAGGGCTACCAAAGCGAAACGGAAAAGGTACAAAGTTATGGATTAAATAGTGTACTATTTGTCCCCGCATCAGGTTGTATATTCCGTCTCACCTTACAAAAAGTGTGTTGGTTCAATGCCATGACATTTTTTTTAATTTGAGTAGATAGACCTTACTATTGCCCGGTTCATACTCTACCTCTTTCTATTAATCAGGAGTAGAGGCTCATCTCTTGTTTCCTGTTTAGGGAGGGGTTCCCGGCACACTCTTTTTTCTCTCTTTAGGCCCCAATAGTAGAGTTGTCGAAACTTTTCTACGATGTGGTCGGAAGATTCCAGCGACTTTCCATTATGAGTTTTCTGGTTGCTCTTTGAACATAAATAGGGGTCCAAAATGACTTACTTTTTTATCGTCATTCCCGTTGAAATATGAAAGCGGTGGAAATTTTTAGAAGATATCAGTAGTCTCTCTCAATATTCCCCATATTTTTGGGGAGCCTTGATCTGATCATACTACTGTTAAGAACCTATTTGCGTTTGTTGATTCCTCCATATCTTTTTCACAGAGTAGGAGTAATTCAGTAGTTTTCAGTTTTTTAGTTTTTCGGCTATGCGTGAAGGCTTTTCACCCTGTTCTTGTGGTAATCGGCACACATCTTCCAGTAAATTTTAAATCAGTTTAGTCTTCTTTTTCGTTTCATTGCTGTCGGAGGACCCGTCACTTTTCTTCGAATTCGACCTTTACGATAAATTCTTTGGTTATGAGGTCACGACTGCATGCGTCATCATAGTCGGCAGGTGTTGGTAACAGTACATCCCACGTAAAGTCCGCGCCCCTTTAATCAAAGAGGTCAAAATCTTGATTACTGATTTTTTGTGGTGTGACACAACTTGCGTATTTGTTTGTCCATTCACCATAAAGACGGACACAATTCTTTTTTCGAAGTTCTGGTGATTTCTCGGTTACTTCATCGACCTTGCTGCTTTCGTTAGTCTTTTCGGTCGTTTTCTCGGTTTCTTCCATATCAATGTTTTGACTATTATCGGCCACCATACATTTTCTTTTTGTTTCATCGTCTTCCTTTAAATTTTCCGGTTGGTTTCTATCGGGTAGGTCTGTTTTAGAACCAAAGAGGTTCTTTTTGATAACGGACCGATTTTTGTAGGGCATATTTATTTTTTCTTTAAAAATTTGGTTTTCAACTGAAATGGAATTAAATTTACAAACGAATTGTTGAACAAAAATACTCTGATTGGATTGAGATCTTAATCTGTCAGACTTTATCAATGCTAAAATGTCTTACATGGTAAGAAAAACACCACTCTCTCAATAGAGTCCAACGTATTATATAAGTACTGGGATTTGCCCATTACTGTCCATAGGTACGTACATAACAATAATGCAAATATTATCTTATCTCGGAAGTACAAATTCCACTGTTGAATAATATAAGGTTGATGGTAGGAGAACATTCCTGACATATAGTGTCTCACTTATAGCGAGGTGCTTTTGATATTGTGATTTAAATAGTTTTTTTTTATTTTCAACCAAAACTTTTCTTAAGGGTTCTTGTAAATTATGGGTTAATATATGTTTTTTATTGCACTATTATTATTAAATAGGTGGCATGTAAGGCGTCTACACAAATACCCACTAAAATAACAGTCATAGTAATAAAAAATGAATATGTATGTAAAATCGGCGAAATGGGTAACTGTTCTATTGAATCAACATACATATCTAATCTTTGAAATGTCAGGAATAAGTCACATATGAAAAACGAAAAACAAAAACGAAAGTAATAGCATACAATGCGGGCACACAAAAAGATATAACTAACGCAGTTATGTATAAAAGGCAATTATATAGTAACAAATTATCTAATGTAAAAAAAAAGATGTGCAAAGTTTGAAAAATAATCAATCTACTTAACAAAAATTACGTAAGTGGAGAAACAAGAGACTAAAGAAAGGAAACTGAAGATTTAAAAATTCAATTTAAGGTATTAAATTAATTAAATTCGGTGTAAATTAATTTATTGTAAATTCAATTTTGTTTATTTTGTTGATTAGAAGTGGAAAATTAGCAATTCAAATTCAATGAAAGACAATAATCAGGATGTGTTTATTGATTTTTGATTGAATTTTGCTCTGAAAAATAATTTGTAATTTTCAAAATATTAATCATGTCTGTTGATATTTTAATTACATATTTTATAAAAACAATGTAATTAAATTCTATATAATATGCTTATCATAACAGAGTTTAATTTCATTTGTCATATTTATTAACAGCCAACTTGCAAGCAATTTGTTTTGTACTTGACGCCGTTTTTCTCATTTGTTCAATACTTTTATTCAATTATAGCCTTGAAATTACATTGAAAAAGTTGTTTCAGAATATGTCAGACAGGAGAGGAATAATCAGGATCACATCTAGCAAGTTTACTAAATTATACATGCATAGTTTTTATTCTCCATAATGGAGATTAATATTGCATTTAAAACTCTTGGCGACCGTAGAAAATAAGAATAAAAATAAAACTATCGGAACAGTAACAAAGTTTTCATAAAAAAGACGGGAATGTAATACTTAAAATAATTGAATAAAAATTTAAAAACAATGCAAAACGTTTCTTTGAATCATTAATCAAAAATAAATTATTACGGATATAGGTGCACAAATCCTGTTATAGTAGGATTGTTTATTTTAAGCAAATAATGCTAACAATCAAATAACAATTGAACAATAAATTGATAGAAACTTTACAGCAACAGAATACTAACTTTTATTTAATTTAGTTTTAGTTGAAAATATAAATTTTATTTTCATTTAGCCTTAGTTTATTTCCAGTATCTAAATATTTTTACATTGTCATTCTTCTAAATTTCGACAGAATAACAAAAAATGTTTTCTAAAACTTTATGCGTGTTGTCTACCTTGAAATGAGAAAGAAAAAACGAAAACAAAAAACAAAAGAGTAAATAGCTTGATTAAAAGCTACATTACTAAAACGTAACATTTTCGTATGAATTTTATTTCGTAATTATTATAAAACAGTAAAAAAGAAAAATTTCGAATATTTTTAACTTCTGAAATCTTTAACCAATTTATTTATGAATGGTCGTTGCATATTAGAAAACAAAATATTATTATTTACAATTTCATTTTCAGTGGTAAAATAGCATTTCTTGCAACATATTTAACTATTTATCAAAACATCAAAGAAACTAATGAAATTCAAAAATAGATAAATTTCTGTAAAAATATTAACATTTCTTTTAAAATAATGAAGACTAGAAACTTTCAAAGTGTATTTTTTTAATTTGAGGACTGATTGTACTAATTGCAAAAATCACTGTTTATGATCTTCAACAAAGTTTCATGTTGTGTTTAGTGAGAGCAAAATCTATAAAAATGAGATCATTGAAAGAATGCAGAACTTTAGTGTCCATGAAAGAAACTTGCAATTGTCGACATAACTGCTCATTAATACAGATTCATTTTCAACAAAAAATATTACTAAATAAATTATTTTGATTAATGTTGAAACTATTTCAAAATGTCAATGCTGTCCCTTTGAGCGTTTCTCTGGCAACCCTGCAGTGTTAATTAGAATTCATGAACAATCAGTTTTGCTATTCTAAGAATTGATTTTTTCACAGGTGCGTAGCGCGACAAATTGGGTGTGTTTAATGTCAGATCAAGTTTGCTATAAAATGCGCGGAAAGTTTGCTTTCTGTTATCAGTTACCTAGTTCAGCACTGACCTAAGCCACCTTTCCTACTTTCTCAGGAGTTACTTAATCATTTGATATTTTCGGTCACTCCCAATGTATTTCGATTCACAGATCGTTGATTAATAGGCTAAAAATGTGAAGACATTCATTAAAACACAACTTTTGAATTTTACTGCAAGAAACCTTAATACTATTTTATTGTGAGTGTGTTAATTTCCCCATAGATTCTTTCATTTTATACTTTTTAAAGTTAACATTGTATAGCCTACCATACTTTTGCAAGAAAACATTAAATTTAATCGTCTTTTTTAATCAATGTTTTAATATGGGTATAAATAATGCCATTGAATTTGCAATTAAACACACACACACACACACACACACACACACACACATACACATATATATATATATATATATATATATATATACTGGATGCAATGGGTTAGGGTTAGTCACCATTACATATTTTTAATTTCACGCAGTCGCATTTTTTGTGTTGTTGATGGCACCGCATATTTGGGTATGTTGGGCACTATCTGTGAGAAAAGCAACACTACAACACAATTTATTCTTCCAGTAATGTGAAGACGGAATGCTGTAATGCTTGGAATTTCGCGCCAGAAGCTCCAGTACGAACATTTAAGAGAGTTTGTGTGTCAGTGCGAGGAGAGTGTCAGTACAGGTGATTCGGAAAGTGTTAGATGATTATGAAGTTTTTTGGAGTGGTCACTAGTGATTGCGACATTATGCCTTCATTCATCTTACCGCAGGGCCTCACTCAACACAAAAGCATACATCAAAGATAAACTAAAGGCAAGGATTATGGCAGCATTCACCAATTAAAACAACGAGACCGTCCAGAAGAAATGCAGTAGATTCCAAAGTCATCTAAAAGCCAGGGTTGTAGCCAAGACGATTTCGTTGAATAAATTTACTCTTTCTTATTTCAAGATATTTTTGTAATTTTGGTAATATGTTAAAATGAGATTTCAGCATTATTTTCATTTTTGGATAATTTAATCTATTTAGTTTCCGAAATTGGCGGGCAATGTCTCAACTTCAACTCCCAACACTAATACAATGTAAAGAAAGCAAAAGTCATAAGCGGCGACCCAGAGATATACGAACAGTAAATGGTCAGTATAAGTAGTATCCTACAACGTAATAATTGTCCAGGGTACATGACAACAACTTCAACGAATATTGGAGGGAGGGTGCATGAGGATAACAACTCTCAGAAAACAGCGTCGGTCTGTCTACCACATGTAAAAAGATTATTGGAGGAAATACAAACCTCTGTGGTCCATATAACATCAGGACGATATTCAGAAGAGGTTTTACATTTAGCAAGTACCTCTCTCGAGTATGACCCCCAACAGAGGAAGACCTGACTAACGACTTTGTGTACGACATTCCATGTAACTGTGGAAAGAACTAGAAAGGAGAAACAGGCCGCCCCCTTAAGGTAAGGCTACAAGAACATCACAAGTGGAGATAGAAAAATCAGGCGCATCTGACAACATATAGAGGTAAAAAGTGGACTAATGCACACTATGGAATGAAGTTGAAATAATAGATAGAGAATGCCACTGGAAACAATGTAAACTTAAGGAATCAGCACATATGCTAGGCTACAAAAATCTCCTAAGCCGACCAAGCATAGAGATAAATACAATAAAAAAACATGTGTCAAAATTTTCAATATGTACTCTGAAAAAAAAAAAAATAATAGAGAAAACCATTAACATCAAAAACTGCAATATGAACTCTGGTAAAATGGAGTTATTAAACATTAGGTTTATATGTCACAGAAATTCAGTTGGTGTTGTCCTTAAAGACACATGACCCAGAGGATATAGACGTTGATGAGTTCCAGTGACTTAACCCAAAAGGGTTGTGAGTTCAGTACCAGCCTACAATAATTTAGAGTAGGGTTTGAGGAAGATAATGCATAATTACCAAAAGAGGCTTCGCACAAGGATTGAGAATGATATATCCCAGTGATTGTAATAAAGGTTTTGGTCCGAAATTCCTATCAGGTAAAGAAGGCCGGAGTGTATAACGGCCGAAACGTGATACAAAGAGTAACCAAAATGCGGACAATAGACCGAATAATGTAAATAATGGAAATATTACCTCGTCTCCGAAATATAGACAAATTCTTTTCATACAGGAAAAAGGATCATAAAATATATGCAAATTCTGAAAAGCGAAATTTCGGTACATCCTTTTGTTAGTTTCGTTTGTGGAAACTAAACCTTTTTTTACTTCTAAGGTGAACTTCTGGAAAATGTATTTTTGCAATTTAACTCTACTTTATTTCTTGGAAAGAAAAATACATGTGTCGCTAATGGATATGGTGTCAGTGCTGTTCGTAACTGGTTCACGAGCTTCAGAAATGGAAAGTCAGTCTTCACACATTTCTACTGGAATTGGCTAATTTTTACCTGAGAATAAAACATAACGAAAATTTCATAATTATCCCGGATATCACAACCCCTCTCAAATACACTAACAAAGTGCGTTCTCTGTAAAACACTATATATATAACAATCGGACAACCAAATCATTCTACACCTCAGAGACCGAGTCATGTGAAATATAAATTACAAAGGCAGAATTCAAACACATGTTAGTACTCAGTATAGCAAGTCCATCTAAAAGCTTATGGCCATCACTATTACACTTGGTACCAAAACCAGACGTCACTACCTAGCGTTTATTTTTTTTTTAATCATTTCACTCCGAGCAAGGCAGAAATGCCACTGATGAGCGGGGGGGCTACCTAACTGTAAAAATATAAATTAGAAAAGAGTGAGGAGTACAAACTAGTTAGAAAGGAGCAATAGAAAGCTGAGAATGCAGGTGCGTTGACAGATACATAGGTGGGGAGAAAGGGAAGGATATACGGGGGTGGGGAGAAAGCTAGAGTCCAGTGGTTAATAGATGAGTATTGACATTGCATTTAAATTTCTGGAGGTTGTAGCCGTCAGGAAAGCAAGAATATGGGAGCGAGTTCCACAGGCGGGAAGTGCGAGAGAAGAAGCTGCAGGAGTAGAATTGTCGTCTGCATTTGGCTAACCTAACCGTGAATGGGTGGGACCCAGTTGCCAGTTTGGTTGTACGAGTAAACACCTGTTGAGGA
This sequence comes from Ascarosepion bandense, assembly GCA_037127315.1. NCBI lineage: Eukaryota > Metazoa > Mollusca > Cephalopoda > Sepiida > Sepiidae > Ascarosepion > Ascarosepion bandense. The sequence goes on along the minus strand of JBBBDQ010001129.1, from coordinate 1,249,166 downwards.
GGCACCAGTGACTTAAGTTCGTCCGAGCAGAAGCCATGAAAATATTTATAGAACAGACAAAGGGAGGCCACATTTCGACGGTGAGGAAGTGGCTGCAGTCGAGCCGACAGATCAGTACCTATCACATTACAGACTCTCCTTTGGAGCCTGTCGAGAACACTGAGGAGAACGGCAGGGGCGCTTGACCATAAATGGCAGCAGTACTCCATGCACGGACGGATGGTTGACTTGTATATATGCAGGATGGATTCAGACGGAAAAAACATCCTGGATCGACATAGTGACCCAACATTCTTAGCAGTAGATTTGGCTATAGATTCTACATAGTAGTTCCATTTGAGGTCTGAGAACAGGGTAAGTCCGAGGAGGCGTAGTGTATTGCTCTCCGGAAGAATCGCTTGGTCCATGCTTATGGGAGGCAGGAGAGGTTGCCTGTGATGGTTGACAGACAAGAGCTTGGTCTTAGACGCATTGAAGTTGACAAGCCACTTGTTGCCCCAATTCACCACAGAGTGTAGATCCCGTTCAAGGTCAGCAGCGAGATTATGTCTGTCTGCCACGAGAGGTTTCTTACTGGTGCGTGAGTATATTGTAGTGTCATCTGCGTAGATGCCTACGTGGGACTTGATCTCATCTGGGAGGTCGTTGATGAAAATAAGGAAGAGCGTCGGGCCCAGGATAGAGCCCTGTGGGACACCAGCATTCGTGCTGTAGGATGAAGAGGCACGCCCATTCAGAACGACCTTCATTTTGCGGTTATTTAAAACAGATTGCATTAGGTCAATCAGGCGACTGGTAATACTGTAACGCCGTAGCTTGCATATGAGGCCAGAGTGCCAAACCCTGTCGAAAGCCTTGGAGATGTCCAGAGCAACCGCTCGAGCCTCGTCAGACTCATCAAGCGTCTGGAGCATGTACTCCTTTACGGGTGTTAGCAATTCGTCCGTGGACCTGGCAAAGCGGAAGCCATATTGCCTGTTAGAGAAGAGTTTGTGGGCACTGAGATGTTGAACTATTTCAGCATTGATTATGGCCTCGAATACTTTCCCGAATATCGGTAGAAGACTGATAGGGCGATAGTTGGATGGGTCCGAGGGTTCACCACAAATCTTAAATACAGGAACGATTGAAGAGAACTTCCAGCATGCAGGAAAGCAGGAAGCAGAAAGGCAGTAGTTAAACAGTTTAGAGAGGACAGGGAAAAGTTCAGGAGCACACCTCTTAAGGGCTATCACCGGGATTCCATAGGGAAGTCGGGTGGGTGTACTCAGGATGAGTCAAACGTGGAGTTGGATGAGAATCTGCGGGCAAAGCACTCAGCTTTGTCCGTAGATGACGTGAGAACCTCAAATTCATGAATTAAAGGAGGTATTGAGGATTTCCTATTGCTGAACACTCGTTTGCAAATTCTCCAATAGTCCTTGGAGCCGAACTTGCGGTCAGCTATGCGGTGTCGCATTCTCTCAGCAAACAACCGTTTGGCGTCGTTTAGGGTTCTCTTGCACTCATTGCGAGCAGACGTGAACAGGCGCCTATTGTGATCAGATGACTGTCTCCGCAATAGACGGAAGTAATGGTTCCTGTGGGCAATGGCGGCTGAGCAGGCCGGAGAGAACCGAGGAGAGGAATGAGGTTTTAAGCAATACTTCTTAGTGGGTATGAAGGCATCAATGCCAGCTTTCACCCATGACGAAACCTTAGTGGCACAGTCATCAACTGATAGGTCTGACACTTTTCCCCAAGGGACGCCGCAGAGGAAATCGCGAAAGGCATCCATGTCAGCTTTTTGGTAGAGGTATGAGGTCCTATAGGTAGGGGGCTCCTGGGGGGAGTGAGAGTGGAAAGAATTACTAAGAGAGACTACAGCGTGGTCGGAGTTGCCGAGAGGGCAAAGCTGCGAGACTTGACAGCCGTCAGGCGCAGAGGTTGGGAGGCCGAATTCGAATTCCAGTTGAATCAACATTAATTCAAAATTAGTAAACTTCCTTGATGTAACACTTGACTTAGTAAATAATAATTACCAGCCATACATAAAACCTGATCTAGATTCTATTTCCGTTGATGTATCCAATATTGTTACAAATTTTTTCCCTTAGTTTTCGCAGTATCTCAGTATCTCTAAAACAAAAAAGGAATAAGAATAAAAAGAAAACATTTTATATTTTTGATCTAACTTAAAGTGACCTCTGAGTGTAATTATACTATTTTTTCGATTCAGAATTCATATATTTTAATTTTATATATATATATATATATTAGTTGTTATGAAAATCATTAAGCGTGATGAAGACAATTTATCTAGGAGAAGCAAACTATGATATAAAATCAATGTTAATAGTGCTTGTTAACCATAACAGTGGCTATCTATCTCGCAGAAGGAAGCTTTGATACTCCAATCAACCGCATTGACCTCATGACAATACCCAAAACTTTAGCTGCACTTAATCCGTTGCAGGCGATATTAAGGAACGCGACTCTAGGTATATAGACTGATCGATCTCGAAATATCTGATACTTTTACCTTCAATATATCATATATATATATATAATCCATCGCTAGGGGATCTGGAAAATAATCATTTCTTTGTATCACTCCCGTATGTATTTGCTTCCTGCTATGCACTATTTTTACAAAAAGTTAGATGACACCAATATGATGCTGTTATATCTGTTGGAACTGCCTAGCTCCCACTTATTAGTCTTAATAGGACACAGAAGTGTTTATGTTGACTTTGATAATGAATTAGTTTCCGCTTTTCCACCTTTTTTCACGGATTAAGCATTCACTTGCTACCCTATCGGTATTTCGATTACAAATGTACCGACGAGCTATATTCCTAGGCTCCCAGTTTTTAGGTTTACGTCTAAGATTCGCCACGTGCCACTGGGACGTATCATTCTCATTCTCTTCGTATTCCATTGACATGAAAAGAAGTTTCATTCGTAGAGATTCTACGCAAGAACTGATACTTTATGAAACAGACTCCTGAAAATATGGTAATCATTACAATATTAACCGCTTCACGTCTAGGAGATAACCGTATCTTTTCTACATAACTGCATAAACTAAACTTCATACCTACTTCTCTTACGCCCATGCAATAATATCTTTTCGAGTGGCTCTTAGGCCATGCATTGTGCAAAAATTAGTAAAATAAATAACCCCCTATAAAGCTTAAAATGGACTGAAAATTAATTTTGTACAGTTGGAAATTAAAAAAAAAATCAATGTCCAGTCAGATTCAGAATATTAGAGAATACGTTTCCTCGAGGACCTTTGCAGGAAGGTAAATTTTGATGGTGTTTGTGTACAAGAGGTACTTCGTCTTCGTACTGATTCGATTTTGCACTTAGGATACGATTTCTGTTGAACTGCTAGGAAGGAGGAAGTTAGTTTTTGGGAAATGAAAGTACGTAAAAAACAAAACCTAATATTAAAACAATATAAACTTATCAAACAAAATACAAAATAGTTAAATGATTTAATTGTGGAGGAAATCGCATTTCAGTGCTGATCATATTAATCTGAATTCGTAATTTAATTAAGAAAGCGTCAGAATACTTGTTCAAAATTGGTAGTGAAAGAAGTTATACTGGTTAGAACAAGCAGAACAAGAATTGCACTTTCCTTAATGAAGTTTCTGTAATATTTTATTACACACACACACACACACACACACACACACACACACACACACACACACACACACACACACACACACACACACACACACACACACACACACACACACACACACACACACACACACACACACACACACACACACACACACACACACACACACACACACACACACACACACACACACACACACACACACACACACACACACACACACACACACACACACACACACACACACACACACACACACACACACACACACACACACACACACACACACACACACACACACACACACACACACACACACACACACACGCACACACACACACACACACAAAAGATAATTTATGTTCAATCAAATACTGTCAGTAGAACTATCACAGTTAAAGACTTTCAGTTATCCTAATTCAATAACAAAATGATTTCTGTCTGAATTTCTAGAATTGGGAATTATCATTTATTATATTATTTACACTTGTCGCCGATTATGCTAACCGACTCCGCGGACTTTTAATCAATTGCAAAGTGACACTGGAAAGGCAACGATGACAAAAACAAGATGTGAGGTGATAAAGTTGTTTTAGTCTGACAACTTTTATTTGCCTTGTTTACAGTTCAAAACGATCTCTTGGGTTGCAGCGGAACTGTTGTTAGTTGAGCGGTGTCTACCGCTCGTAGGCATGAGCCATCGGTGAGAACGGTTAGCGGTTATATGTCAGGAGAGTTGCTGATCGTTGCTGTACCGGGTGGATAGGGTTGGCCCGTCGCGTGTTTGCCCTAGGTGGGTTGTGTAGAATGCCCTATTCGATCTGTTTTACTGGTGTGTAACAGTCGGCGGTTGATCCATTAAGGTTGGTACACTGAAGATCACTGTTGTGTTGTTGATCTGGACTGGTTGTTGAATCGGGTTGGTACATATCTGATGAAGATAGATTTTCCTGACATGAAAAGAGCAGTTGTAGAGACTAGAAGAAAAACCGTTGGTTGTCCTGAAGACACTTAATTTGTTGTCCGGAAAATGACAGTTACGGTAGAAGAGCTAGACAGCCTCAGTAGGCGTGGTAGCAGGTCGGACACCTCAGACAGCATAGAGGCAGATCGAAATCGTCAGGCAGCATAGTAGCAGGCATCAAAATTCGCCAGCCGGTTCTGCGCTCGCCCCCGCTTCTGACCGGTTTGCCTTTAGGCTGCTTCTTTTATACGCCCCTGTATATGTCACAGTCTTTGTGAGCTTAGTTTTCGTTTTACTGAGTCATAGTCACGTGATGTGAAAATAATAATCATGTGTTTAAACCTTGGACCTGCAGCATGTACTTGGACTCACTATAAATCGGACAAGTAATTACCGAACAGTGCTAAATAAAAACTATGCAATAATCCATAGGGATAGCAAAAATAGTACAATCTACTTCGTTGATTAAATAAGGCTTCAGTTCGAAATTTTCTAAAAGTTAAACGGATTGAAATCTGATGAAAGCCAGCGGAAACAACAGCTGTAACGTTGTGATAACAACAAAAATGAGGGCAAAGCTTGTAAATAACAATAGGATGCTTGTGTGATGGTAACAAACAGGATATTAAGTGTGATTGCTTGGGTGAAGATGACCAGGATGTACGCTGTACGGATGATTGACTGCTTTCGTTTCTGTGCTACCATCATCACCTGGCTGGAGCGAAGTGATAAAAAATGAGTCAAATTAGAGAATTATGGATTTAGCACTCATTTATTTTAACTCTAGAGGAATAAATTAGTTTACTCATAATCCTTGAGATTTAAGAATTTGGTGCAATGTTATTTTTGGGAAAATTCCATGAGAAAAAAATTCCTTGTCATTTATAAATATAAAAAACATAGTGACAAAAGCTACTCTTGATTTTTCCGAAAAAAAAACCTTAATCTGGAAGCGGATAACAGTAAGACCATCAAGTAAGATAATGTAATTTTGTCAGATATGACATTAGCATCTCATGTCTTGGAAGGATTTATTTTTGTCATGATTGATAAAAGATATAAGATAATAGAAAAGAGTCAATGTTTGTACGAAAATAAAGAATCCAAATAAAGTATCACTTGATTTAGGAATACGTGTTTTTATTGATAAAGTTGTAATGAAACAGGGTTTTGGAACAAACCGTTTCTTTTTGTATACCAATACATATAATATTTTCTTTATTGAAGTAAACTCATCTCAAATATGTGTAGTTAAGTTGAAAGAAAGGAGGAAGTTGACTAAAAGGTTTTCTGTGAATCTAAACTATCGTCAATATGTGTAATTTTGATTTTATCAAGCAGAATAAAAATTGTTTCTGTTCTCTGACCTAAAATTTCATGATGATCACTCTTATACATAGAATATTTTCGGTATTTCAAGCGAAAATGAAAAGTCAGAAACGAAAGAGCACTTCATGAAAATACTTGCAATGTAGGTGACGATTATATTGTAATTGCTGTATAGACCAATGTTAAAAAAAATACACTTCGAATAAATGTAATATTTAATTAAAGATATATTAATTTCAGCTATTTATTCCATAGTTGTGCAAACCTTTCCTACTGCCACTTCTCACATGTTTGAACTGTGATGTGTTTTATTTAAGAATTTTCTATTACAAAGCATGAAAATTATCAAAACAATCAGTAATTTGATATTTCGAGTAGAATATTTTAATAAAATATTATTTGGCTTCGTGGTAGATATTCTTAATATCAAAATTTTGTAATAAAGTTAATTTTCTAGAAGCATTTATCAAGTTATCCAATAATTCTACTGATATATATATATTACTATCGCAAATATATTTTTCATAGGCTGGTTTTTGAAGACAAACACAATATTTAAAAAAAGCATTTCACATTACAAGAAAGTGGCTATTTTATATAGAGTGAATTCAGGCACACAAAATGTATTTATGATCAACACTTTTCACATTTCGAAATTCAGGACATTTCATACAACTGAAATATTTTATATTATCCTGAAAAACTGCCTTAAGACATTTGATAGAGTAGGTTTTCTGTATACGAAATTTGTAATAAAGAAAAATTCAAATCAAACGAAATTAACGTAAAATAATGAAAACATAGAGCACTATTTTTAAAACTTGTTCTTTTGGCATGAATGTACTATTGTCATCGTAATATATTATTTGCACTGACCGGTGACACCTACGGTAGTACAAGAAAACTGCATTTTACTCTATTAAATAGTTTGCCTATTAATATCACTATTGTTTTATAGGTGTGTTATCTTTGCATTCTTTGGTATTCTCTTTACAGATTAGGCTTCGTAAAAATAGACACAATAGTACTAATAGATAACCAGTTATATATATGAATATGTAATATAACGCACACACTCATAATTGTTGAGTGATGCGAATTAAGGCATTACAAAATACTTCCAAATAATCAAATAAATCTTTTAAAATATTTATTGAAATAAATAAATGTCATAGAATAATTTCTAGATGAATAAATAAATGTTTTATAAAACTTTTCCAAATAAACAAATAAGTAAAATCGAGAATACATCAAGAACTAAACACCAACTAATGGTAGTTTCTCTCTAAAAACATATCTGTATTGATAATATGATAGCTGATTTGAAGAATATGATATACTGAGTCAAATTAATAAGCATTCGATAAAACAAGTAATTTCTCAGAAAATCTATTAAGATGACTATTTTATATGTTAAAGTTCAATGAACATTTACATATCATTTATTTAAAGCATTAGTGGGAAAAGCACAAAGCCTGAAAATAATTAGTGTAAACAAAATTTTGTACGTTTTTTACGTTGTTGCAATAGTTTACTTTTCATTGATCAAACCTAGACAAAGTTAAGATTAATAAATAAGGAAATAATTTCATTATGTGAACTTACGATTGTTATATTTTGTTTTAGTTTGTCTATTCAAAAAAAAAAAAATCAGATGTAGTTGCTCTTCACTGGTTGACTGTAAGGGCATTTTCAAAAATGTGGAATTATGTTCTTTTTATCAGGATCCCTTACAGTTTTGCGAACATTTTGAATAATAGGAATGTTTACTATAAAAAACACAGAAAATACACTCAAGCACACCTTTACATACAAAACATTGCAGTTGTAAATTTAACTATAATTATTAGAGATATACTTATGTTATTAATTGTAAAGATTTCAATTTCGACATTATTTGGAAAAGACGATAGTAAATTGAAGAAAAAAAAGAAACTAAGAAGACAGAAAACGCTAATTTTCGATAGACTGAAAGATATATTAATGACCAGGAGAAAGAAGATAGAAATGCAAATGGCGATTAAATTTTCTCGTCTGTAAATAAAGAAACCATGTGGTTTTGCTCAAACACTGAGATAAGTAAAACCATATTCTAAGGAATTTTAATTACTTTTAATATACTTATGACCCGAAGAGAAATAAGGGAAGAAAAAAGATAATGAAGGTTTTAAAACCAAAGAAACCATTTTTTTCAAAGTTTGAGATAAGTGATGACGTATTCTAAGAATCCCCGAGAAGAAACTGGATATGTTTTTTTACAACTGAATACGAAGTGAGAGTTCGGGATAATATTGTTACTATCATTGTCAATTGATAAGAACTTTTAAGACCAGGCTGTCATACAAACGAAAATAAGAGAAAATTGTAAATAGATTTTTGTCTGCCGAAAACGCGATAAAATGTCTTAAATTAAGCAATTGTCCCCTTTTTGTTACTTGTTGACAAAAGAGTTGACGAGAGGAATCGATAAATCCGAGATGCAAAAACGAACACACACAAAAGCACGAAACGGAACTTTTGAAGCGATAATTAAAATTTGCATGTTTGGACTAAACCACACGTCTCCAGGCGGTTATGGCGAAGGAGGAAAGAAAATAAACGGGGTTGATCAGATGACCAATGAGGAAAAGGCCTCGGTGTGATTCCAGGAATGTTGGAGAGATGTTCGGAGTCTCTCAAGCACTAATGGTGAGAGGCACTCATGCAAAACAGGAAGAAAACGAGGTTTGATCAGATGACCAAAGGAAGATCTCTGTTTGGATGCAAGTCTAATCTAGAGGTTTCGATCAAATGAGACAAATTCGACGGCAGAAACGAAGAGACACAGACCGGAGACTAGACACCCGAGGAAATCCAGAGAGAAGAAACCATCTCTTCACATGATCTGATGTGATTTGTTGCCCTTAAGAGAAACCACAGACTAAGCCTTTTTCCAGAAGTTTCGTTAAAACCCAAGACAACAACACTGTGTCATGATAGTCGATATAAGTATATATAGCTGCATGAGTCATCAATAACTGTGTTAAAGACTTTGTAACCAGGAATTGTGTATAAATACTTTTCCTTTACCCAAGTTTACTTATTTATCTTGTTAGTTTACGCTGGCCGGACCAAACCAAGACATCCATTCCAGTCGACCATTCAGACCAGACTAGTCTTGCAATCAATCAACACATTGTGAGGCGAGACACCGAGGCGATCAACTCTACAAACCAGCTGAAGGGAACGAGTCTGAATACAGAATTATTGGGTGGATAACATATGATTCCATAACGACCATATACGACCATTTACTGAGTAATTACTTTGAGTAAATGTATATATTTTATATACGTTTTCAGTTGAGAATTATATAAACTCTAGTAACTGAGTATTTTCGATTAATGAAATTATACATTTGATAATTTAAAGAACTTGTTTCTCGAAACACTGAATCAATCATTTAATTAAGATTAATAATTTTTCAATGGCATTTTGTCTACATATATATGATTATATATATATATTACAATTATCTTAAGGGAATGTTTGACAAATATTGTAAATTTTCAAAGACTATGTATAAGATGCTTTCAAAATGTTACTATGACATACTTTATCACATGGCACAAGTTCACTTTGAATGCATGCAATATATTTTCCTTAAAAAAGTTACTAAGACTTTATTGTATCACGATTTATGCAAACTATTTAGTAAATCATCTTTCATTGTATCATAAATACTGATCAACTGTAAGGAAATAATGTTGAAGAACCAATTATAAAGACGAGGATCAGAAACCTGATTTATTAAGTGTAATTTATATACTGAGGAGTACAATTTGTAATGTTTAGAACCATAGTTTTACGAGCTATAAATGCTCATTATTTTGTCTGGTTTCTCTGTCTATTAAACCATTACATTGGAAATTAATTAGTTGTTTTCAGTCTGTTGCAAGTTCCAATTTTGATTGTCCTGAAAGAAACTCAATTTCAAATAGATTTCAATCATCACTCATGATGTCGTATGGAACCCCAAATTTTGCAAAATACATATATTCTGAATCAGAAATCTCATAAAATTTAAATAATATTAATGTTAATATTTTAAGATTGGTTTCAATTTATATAACCTAAATAGAAAGTGATTAGCCGTTTCTATTCTTTTCCTATTTCTATTTACCAATCTAATTTAATTATGACAGAAAACCTAAAGTGCACATAGAGTATCCAGTACAGATCGAACTCAATACAGTAGATTTGCGAGACGAGCCAGCTAACTCTGATACTTAAAGAAGAAGTATCAATGTCGACAATTTAAGGTAGAATTTCATGATTGACATGCTACATTCAAAAGAAGTTGGATAATATAATATAAATAACATTGTTTTAAAGAAAATAGCTTTTTAAAATTAAAATTGCACTTATATTACTTCAATGATTCTAACAAAGTACATCGAAATTAAATGATTTAAGTAACTGGAGATATATTTTTGATTAAGTTTCTTTGCTGAAAACTGAATACAACTTATTTTTGTTCCATAAATTCTTTATTAAATGTATATTACATTATATGATATATCAAAGTTCTACTCTCTTGCTTGATGCAAGAATGACGATTTGCAGTAACGCTCAAGCGTCTTTCTATGAAAATATATACATTTTGAAAATTTTACATTTACGAAGTGGATTAAAGCTTTGAAATTCTCGAATCAGCGAATTTGAATTATTCGTTAATACATTTTATGCTACTACCAGTCAAGTCTTGAGATCTTCTTCCGATAAATATAAGGAAATACACAATATTACCGTTTTATTAATTTGTCAAAGAGAGCTAATAGGTCTGATAATATGCCACTCAAGTATAAGGAAATACACAATATTACCGTTTTATTAATTTGTCAAAGAGAGCTAATAGGTCTGATAATATGCCACTCAAATATAGGCACAAGCTTGATTTAATATTCTAGAGATCCCATAAATATCTAAAGATATTCTACAGTAGCAATCCTCATTTATAAGAATGTTATGACTCGACACTTACTAAAAAACTAATGTTTGTTTACTGGTTTTTTTTTTTTTTGTTTGTTTGTTTCTATCTATCTATCTATCTATATATCTATCTATCTATCTATCTATCTATCTATCTATCTATTCTGACTTATTTATATAAACCTACGTAAAATATGCATATAAAAATAGATGCATGTATATATATATATATATATATATATATAGGTGTGTGTGTATGTCTGTATGTGTGTGTTTGTGAATGTATGTGCATATATTTATACGTTTGTGAACAACTTTATATAAATATCTATACAATATATCTGAAAACATTCATTTATGTAAGCTTATCCATGCACGTTGGTGTATATGTAATCCTATTTCCAGATGGCTGGTATTAATTTTTTTGTTGATTGAAAAAACGCTCAGGGAGGAGTATAATTCTCACGATGTCATAAATTAGGGCCCCAGCAAAGGACGGTACTGGAGTCTGGCAGGAATTAAAAGATTTGCTCAGTCTAGAAGTCTCTGGTTGTTTGCCGACAAAAGTACGGCAAGAGAAGCGAGGAGGACACCCCTCAAACTAACTCAGTTAAAGGATGAGACCCCCGGAGAGTTGGAGTCTTGAGTAATACCTATTAGGATCATACAATCATGGATGAAAACGTTATAACTTCCAATTTTGAAAATTGCGTGTTCAAAAAAAATTCTTTTACGTGAGCCTTCTTAAAAAAACAGTAAAAATCAACCACTGAAGACACCACATCGTAGAAACCTAGGTCGAGTAATAACTCGTTTACAAATTATATATATGTATATATATATATATATACATACATATATATATGACATAACGATATATATATATATATATATATATATATATATATATATATATATGAGACAACGATATATATTTTTATGCATCATGTAAGACTAAGTGGTAAAAGTTTATCTGCGACGCGTTTCATCCGTTTGAACTTCATCAGACTGGATTTGTTGACGTTGTTGTGACATGCACATGAACGAGAGTCGCTGTTAGTTTCAAAATATTTTAAATTATTATTTTGAAATAATACTATGCTATCTAGTCAAATTCATTTATGTAACCTTTTTTTAGCGTTATATTTGTTTTTAATTTACCCACATTGTGATAAAAGAAAATCTGCCAAAAATGTTGTAACACTGTAAGAAGTAGGAGATAAATTTACTGTGGCTGAACAAGGGGTTAAATGTTTTTTTGACATTTTCGCCCTAGTTAAGTACTTTCTCATGTAATTTGAGTAGCTTCTTTGTATATCAATATTGTGGTCAGTTTCGCTGCGGTGAATCCCCAGTGCGTTTTTTTAATGTCTGTTTTGTGTTCATGTAGTCATTTCTTTAAACTTCTTGAAGTTTATCCAGTATATTCTTTCTGTTGATAGAGTAAAGTCTCCCTTCAATTTTCGGCTTGTTGTTTTGTATTGATTAATTCTTTCATTGTTTTAGATGTAGTTATGACAAATTTTATGTTGACTTTATAGAGGCTCTTTTTATGTTAGTTCTTAATTTATGGGTAGACGAGGCATCCATAATCAGGATATTACGCCCTTGTTATTTTTTCTGGACTATTTGTCTCTGCATTAAGGATTCAGGAGGTGAATATTTTCTGTTTCTTAGCATCATCCACCAGATAGCCAAGGACCAAAACATTTGAGTAATTTTGAAGGAGGCTATGTAATATGCACCATGATAAAGCTACGGCTATATCTCCGGACATTTCAGTCCAGATTAGTGATGCCATCTCCTATGTCTGTAACTGTCTCACTACCTAGTTTTTTTTATCAAAAACACTGCTATCTATATATGCACACAACTAAATTAAAGGAAATCATCAAACTCAATCTAAGAAAGTAAACCTGACATTTATCTCTTACATCATTGTGAAAGGACTATCTTCTAAACTAACTCTCTAAACTAATTCTAAACTGTTCCTGAGAACCGATGTCAATGAACGACTTGGAATATAACAAAAGCAAACCTTTGTATAAAAGATATATTCACTGTGATTATTCTCTCATCATATGACGTGGCGTAGAGTGGAAGGTATGTTCGAAGATGGCAGCATATACGCTAGTCCGCGGTTTTCCCTGGTCTTTCTCGATCTTAGTTCAAATACCGATTCTTGACCGACTGCTTACTACTACTAGTTTCTGTCTCTTACATCAGTGATTACGTCACATCCTCACACATTGTTTAGATTATTCCAACTTTGACACGCCGCAAATGCGTGCTTATCTTATTGTTTCTAACAATCAGAACACACTTCTCTTCTAAAATATAATTCATTGTTTTATAACCTGAAATAATTTATTGTAAATTACATTCGCTACTTACTGTCATTTGCTACGCAGTTTTCAAAACAAATTTCCTGAAATCGAGAATTTTGTTCGCATTTTTAATTTTAACAACAATCAATTATTTATAAAAAAAAAAATTTGCTAGCCAGTTTGCATATTTTCCCGTTTCATAAAAATACACTTCTTTAGAAAAATTAATCACCAGCTCATATATAGTCTATATATCACAAATATGCACAAGCGGTTCAGGCCAAAATTGAAAACAAACAAATTAGATCCCGGGAGTTCTAGATCTTAAACCAAATTCTGAATAGATGCAAAGCGTCTGTGCCTCCTATTATGAATGGACACGAGAGCATATTATCCTCGTTAGATGTGAAGCTCTTTGCCTAGATGTTTTCCCATGACTCAAAGATAGATGAGATAGGATTCCCGACATACACGTCTTGTTGTATACTTCCGTTGAAAAACAAGAAGGAACGTGTATATATACAAATATAATCGTATATTTTTATTTTTCGACGGCTACAATTATGTGGAGTAAGAGAGCAACCGGAGAGAGTTCGCGCACAAAAAGAAGATATCTGGGATTCCATTTTTCCAGCTAAAATTCTACACGCCTCTTCTTCTTGAACAAGTAATCCTTCCCAAGACTGTGAAAGATGTCATGTGTATGCTCGGTTTTCAAGAAGGGAGTGGAATACTAATCCCCTTCAATCAGTCTACTCAGTGTAATTAGCAAGTTTTCTGAGGACAATGAGCACTATAATAGGATCAGGCTCTTGAGCAGAAATCAATGCATGTTTCGATCGACCCAATCCCGCAACTGATGTCCTGTCATTACTGATAGAAACAGTGAGGCTCTAGATAATAGATACATTTTCAAGGGTTATCGCTTTAGGTATTTCAAAGGCATTTCATAAAATGTGGCATAAAGAATTACAGCAAAAACTTTCTATCTATGGAATCACAAGAAGAGTCTTTTTTGTCATAAAGTCCTTCCAATCGGGTTAGTCTATTAAAGTAGTTGTTAACATTCAGTCTTCCGAGGCCGTGGCAATTAAGACCGGCATCTCTCCCGCTTCTCGGGCCTACCCAATTTTCTTCTTTCTATAAAGAATCAGCATAAGAGCATGCTCCGAACATCTATGAATAGCTATGCTGATGATACAACAGTAAATGGATCATCCACCAATATTTAAATAATTGGCAGCTGTTCTGTCCTCTGACCTAGGTCTAACATTTGAATAGGGGGAAACTGGTTCACTTTACTACCTCGAAAAAGCTGAGATACCATTTTCGTTCCGTTAGTAAGAGAACAAATAGATTTATTACATGTTTGATGTTAAATATCTGCGTAAAATCCCATAGCTAATATTTGCTAATTCACGTAATATTCTTTTTTTTCTATAAATAACTTTTGTTTTTATTCTTAATTGTGTTTCTCCTTCTTATTTCTGTAAACACTGAACATTTGTTGTTTTTTGTTTTCGCTCTCTTGTTTACATTGTTAAATTTTAATATGGGACTTGTTGTTGCTTGTTCTCGAACGGAAGATATTACACGATAATAATCTACCAAGTTGCTTCTCTCTTTTGTTGTTTTTAGTATTATTATTCCGTAAACGTTAGGGATTGTAGGCCTCAACTATATGGTCCGCGTACTGGGTGGAAAGATCTTTTGTTCCCTTGGACACTTTCATTTATAGCAACGCTGAGCTGGAGATGAAGAAAAATTGAGCCCTATGCCCTTGTACATTTCGATGACATCATCAAAATCGTAATTTCGACAACGCATCAGAAAATAATTCATGAAGGTGAGAGATGTTTCTCTTATCAACTGATTCTGTAATTTACATATCAACTGATGGTTAAAATTGGGGCGGAAAGGAAGCAACTCTTCATCCAAATTCTGTGCCAGTTTTATTTGAATATAACTAATTTAGAGTGGCATATTTGGCTAGAAAAATGGATTTTATCCCTTGATTGTTCATATCTTAGTTCAGAACAATGACAGCTTAGCTTAAGTATTGTTATCCTTAGAATTTGAAATTAACTACTGTCTGGAAACTCACTGCCTCCTTTCACTTTACTCGTCTTTTATTGTTTAATCCTCCCGCTCTCCAGTAGGTGACAGAAAATTCAGTTCTATTATTCAGTTGCAGGATGTATTTCGGTTTCGAGAGCGATGTTTTGTTATTGCTATGGTGTCTAAATGTGTGAGTGATTGTATCTGATTAATTTGAATTATAATAATTCCGCAGTATTAGCTACGGTTTTTGCAACGATTTGAATTTTCGGGTTAACCGAAACTAACATCATTTTGTTTAGTTTTCAAAACAGAATTATATTCATTGGAAATAATCATTGGCTATATTTGTTAAAGTTTTTGACCCCGTCCCCACAAAGTCTTTAAACACGAAAATAGGAAGGATCTCATATTAGAGAAAATATGATGCTATGGTAATTTTGCAAAAGACTTGTGTGAATGAGATCTTTCAGCGAAAACAAAAATATTTGAGTGATAGGTCAGTGATTGTCACAAATTAATTTAGTTATCGAAAAAAATTGATAACCAGACCTTCCCTTTTCATATTTTACCATTGTTGGCACATTTCTACCTGCATGTACTAAATATATTACACTGAAGCATGTTGTTGCTATTGGTGTTGAACTTTGTGTCAATACTGTTTATATTTACATATATATTATCCAAGATATGGAGACCTTTAAGCTCTATGAATGCAGCATATCGTCAAACGACATTTTATCACACACACACACACACAGCACCACCCTCTACCTAGGGTGACATCTCTCGAATCCCCTGATCGCCCATACATGTGTTTTCGTCTTTTAGTTTTAAAATCGGTTAGTTATCTTTTCTTTCTGTACCGTTCCCCTTTCTCCCCCGACTGCTCCCTGCTAGACAGCATCTCTAGCAGTATAGATGAGGCTACTTCCTCCCACCCATTCGCTAACATGTTTGTGTTTGGAGATCTTAACACCAATCATGCCAAGACTCTGTCACTGATTCTGCTGGCATTTGAACTTTGTTATTTCTCACTCTCTTAGGTAAGTGGTGGATTTCCCCACACGCTTTACCAGTATCCCTTTAGGACACGCTTCTCTACTAGATCTCTGCTTCACCTCTGTACCTGACAGTCTCGCTGCCTCCAGGAGCCTCCTACCAACAAAATATCCTACTGCCACCAAAGAGCAGACTGGGATTCGTTCCGCGATTTTCTATGCGACGTCCCTTGGGAAAAATGTTCAGGCACCCATTTGAGGACTGCACTTCTGAGATCTCTTCCTGGGTAAAAGCTGGCATTCATGTTTTCATACCGGACAAGAAGTTCAGCCCTAACCCTCATTTTTCACTCTGTTCTCTCCTGCCTGTTTGGCCACCATTACCGACAGGAACCACTTCTTCCGGCTATTTCGTAGCCATGTATCTGTCCATAATAAGCGTCTATTTGTCTCTGCTCGTAATGAGTGTAAGAGAGGATTTTGAATGACGCTAAGCTGTTGTTTTCTGAGAGAATAAGGCAGCGCATAGCTGCCCACAACTTTTGCTCAAAAGACTATTGGCGGTTCTGCAAACTTGTGCTGAACATTAGCAAATCCTCCATTCCTTCGTTAATCACTAAGTTTGAGGGCTCCACGGCATCTATGGAAAAGACTGAGTGCATTGCTCGCAGATTCTCATCCAACTCCACATTTGACTCGTCTGAAGAATCAGCAACCAACTTCTCTCTTAGAACTGAGGCTTAACTGAGAAATGGTCACATCATTCCCTCTCTGGTATCTAAGATAATTTCAAAACTTGGCACCCATAAGGCAAGCGGAGGTGACGGAATCCAGGTCATTTGTCCTAAAGAAATGTGCCCCTGAACTGTCCTCTCTGAACTCTATAAATACTGCCTCTGTACTTCATGTTTTCCTGCCTACTGAAAGTTTTCTGTGGTTTCTGTATTTAAGAACTCAGAGGAACCCTCTAACCCATCCAACTATCGCACTATCAGCATCCTATCAATTTTCGGACAAGTGTTCGAGGCTATTATCAATGCTAAAATAGTTTAACATCTTACTGCCCATAAACTATTTTCAGCCAGATAGAATGGCTTCCGCTTTTCCAGGTCTACTGATAATGTGCCAACGACCATCACCTACTACATATACAAGCCCCTCTACAAATTCGACCAAACTCGTGCTGTTGGCCTGGGTATCTCAAAATAATTGATAGGGTTTGAGACGCTGGCATTTTGTCTAAGCTACAGAGTTATAACATCACTGGACGCTTACTTGATTTGATCCAATCCTGCCTATCAAACAGTATGAAGTTCGTCTATAACGGGCATGCCTCCACATTCTACCACACGAACGCTGGAGTCTCCCAGAGCTCTATCCTAGGCCCTTTCTCATCTACATAAACGACCTCCCGGACGTGATCAAATCTCAAGTAAACATCTACGCTGATGAAACTACCATTTACTCTCGCCTCATTTGAAATCTGACGAAGCGGCAAAAGATAACCTCGCTGCTGCACTCGAGAAGGACCTCCACTCTGTGATAGACTGGAGTAAGAAATGGTTTGCAAATTTTAATGCATCTAAAACCAAGTTACTATCTTTTAACCACTGCAGGCAGTTCCTCCTACCCCCTATCAGCATCGACCAAGCGAGTCTTCCTTGAAAGCAATAAACTGCGCCTGTTTGGTCTCACGCTCTCTTCCGACCTCAAGTAGAACCATTAGATTGAATCCACCGCTAGTAAGGTTGGATCACTTTTACCGGCGGGATGTGGCTTTCCTCTGTCTAGTCTACAAATATTTTCATGCGGTCGAACATATATCTTCAGGCAACATAACATAACCATTGAATGAATTGTGCTACTGAGATCACGTGACTTTAAATATTTAGTATATAAAGCACTCAGACAGAAATGATCATAAATATTTAGTATATAAAGCACCCAGACAGAAGTCTCAACGTGTTCTATATAGTGCATCATTTCCGTGTTGTGCGTCATTCAAGAGACTGTTTCTGAGTGAATTACTCAAGATAATTATTCCGAGAGCATTATTATATATTATTGGAAGGATTCATTTAGTACGTTGACTTTATGCAAACATATCCAAATAGTATAAATCGGTAAAAGCGAGTTGCCAAATGTTCCTTTCAGAATAACGTTTCGAAAACTAACATTATCAGAGATACTGAGTTGAGAATTGATAACCATAGGAAAATTAGGAACAACATAAATCCAATGATAGATCTCTAAACGATGCCTATATTAATGCAAAACATCTCGAAGAGTGGTCGTTTTTCGAAATTTAAATTCAAATCTTAGGCTTTTAAATTGTGTGCGTTCTTAAGGACGATAGCATTAGACATTTCAAAGATCTTTGACAAGATTGAGTATAGAAGTTTACTGCTAAAGCTTTCTAGTTATGGAATCAATGGAAAAGTCTCCTTAATTATCAAGTGTTCTCTAACGGACAGGTCTCTGAAGAAAGTTGTTAGTGCCTAGACCTCCGAAGCCCAAGCTATCAAATATGTGTCTCCCAAGCTCGCTCTTTGGTTCAACCGTTTCTATACTATACATAAAAATATGCCTAACAGTATACACTAATGATTTGTGAATATTACGGCTTATAATACAAAAGTGTAGGGCTGCAACTCTAAACCTAAATGACAAGAGATGCTGACCTAGATCTAACAGCGCATTAAGGGAGAAACTAGCTACTCAGTATAATTACTTCAAAACCAAACTAGTGATGTTCCATCATCACCAGGCTGACGTTAAATCTATCGCAACTAACAGGTGTTCTCTCTGCTTTGAGCGCCTATTGGGACTTAAATATAACTCAAACCCCAAGATGAGCTTGCACATAAGATGTATTGCTAAAGGCGCCGAAATAATGATCGGTCCCCTCTACTGCTCTAATAACTGATTCCTCGTAGTATCCTCGATCTTTACAAGAGGTAGATCGAAAATGGAGTACTTTCCATATATGAGCCACCTAGTCTAGTTTTCCAAGTTATAATAGAGTGCAAAAGAGTATACGCGTTCTTATGAGAACACTCGAAATGTCGTAATTTTCTCTCTGCTCTATTGTGATTTCCATGGAATGTCATAAACGAACTACATTCCTTGGTTGTACCACTGATGACATTCATAGATAAGACCGGTCATATTACATTAAACGTAGTGAACTACCTTCATTCTTTTCACATTTCATTGGCGAGATATAAGTTCCACTCGAACAGCCATGAAACCATGAAACACTGCTTTGTAGAACCATCGCCTAAGAGGATTATTTCCTGATCCCTACAATTGTTTTCGGTCTAAGGTTATCTCGCTCACATATTTGCATACATTTTGCCTCTCTAACCCTATACCTCTAATAGTAATTGGTTCTCGCATAGTGGGAAAATTATAGTCCAAAAGTCATTATATGAATCGTTCATTCATGTGCGAATACTTGTGTTGATAAAAAAAAAATAACACTGATTTCACTCGATTACTTAGCTAGGGAAAAAAGCTATGATTCCCAAAAATTATTGCATTAACATTAAGTGTAAAGAAATGTCAGGGTTAATCTTTTGATAATGTAGGTTCATTCCACCTATGGTTTCTTTTCAGGCATTCTTCTCTATATACTATACCTCCAGAGGAAGTAGACGGTCATGGCTCGATACAATATTTTATCCTTTGTAGCTATTAGTGAATTTTGTATTTTTATTACTTCAAAATCTTGTTTCTTTATCTATTTACTCAAAATCATTAAGTACGTTGTGCATTGTTTATCTTTTTCCCTCTTTCTCTCAACCTGTCTTATGAGCACCAGATTTTTTAAGATTTTCTTTCTCATTATAGACGCTAGAAATTTCATCTGTCTTTTCCTAATGCTAAGTTTAAGTGTGTTTTTAATGTTTTCCATAGAATCTCATCGTTGCTCATATATTCAACCAATGGTATTCTCAGTATCCTTCTGTATAACGGCATTTCACTTTGATAAAATCTGTTCTTCATTTGCAAAGAGATTTTCCATTATTCACGACCATATATGAGGAGAGTTATCACGTAACAGCTCAGTACTCATTTATTTAATCTAACGAAGTTCTTCTGTCTTTTAATACTTTTAAGTTTGTTTTAGAATGAACTTTTGGTTATCCAAATAACCCTTCGGATCTCAGTGACACATTTACTTGTTTCTGTTAGAATATATTTCTGATATTAAAATCTTTACACTTGTTTAATAAGCAATAATAATGTTAGACAAGCTCTAACAAAATCCCAGAAATAGAAATCTCCACGAAGAACAAAGCATCTAATTTTAACTCTGCATCCATCAATCTATAAAGTTCTTGCACAGGTAATATCAAAGCTAATTAATAATCCCAATCAAATTCCAGGGTGGTTTCCTGAAAGTATTAAATATCCTATCAAAATGGGTGAATGTATTGTCTTGGTGTAAGGAATTCTGTGTTATGTTTGGTTTAGTAATTGTTACCTAAGTTTAAGATAAGACAAATAGAAAACCAGCTTTACCTTATTCCACTCTTTTGTTATTGTCCCACATTGTTTGTATTAAGTAAAATAAATATAACTGTCCTCTCCAGTACGATTTCTGGAAGCTGTTCTTGCGGAATTCGGTTTCGAGCGTACTTTCGCACCTGGATCTGCCTTTATCTGTGATCGCCGGTGTGCTGGTAGAATTGAACGGAGTACGATCGGAACCTTTTGTGTTGGCTCGCTTTATTTATCAAGATTTTCCGTTTTCTACTTTGCTTTACGTTCTTGCATTAAAATGCTTCTTTCACAAGTTTTTTTTTTTTTATAAGCATTTCACCCCGAGCAAGGCATGTCACTGCCACTACTGTGCAGGGGGCTACGTAGAGTGGAGAAAGGCTGATTAAATATAGGAAATGACAGAGGGTGGGTGATAGGCGGGTAAGGATACCGAGAATGAGGGTTGGGTAGATGAGAGTGTTGTGAGAATAGTTGGGAGTTAGTGTGATAGGAGGTGTCTATTGACCCTACATTTAAACACCTGGAGATTGTAACTGTCTGGAAAGCAGACTTGTGGAAGGGAGTTCCACAGGCGGGAAGCGCGAGAAAAGAAGCTGTTGGAGTAGAATTTACGGTTACATCTTATTTGTTTAACTGTAAAAGGGTGGGACCTAGTTGCTAATCTAGTATCTCGTGTAAATTCGTGCTTAGGCGGCACCAGTGATCTAAGCTCATCGGAGCAGAAGCCATGAAAATACTTGTAGAAAAGGCACAGGGAAGCCACATCACCGGTGTGAGAGCGGCTGCAGCCGGTCTGCCAAGTCAGTATCAAACACGTTACAGATCCTCCTTTGTATTTTGTCAAGAAGCCCAAGGAGAGCAGCAGGGGCACCCGACCAGATATGGCAGCAATATTCAATACACGGGCGGATGGTAGATTTGTATATGTGCAGAATAGATTCAGGTGGGAAAAATTTCCGGGCCCTGCACAGGGAGCCCACTTTCATAGCAGCAGATTTGGCAATGGATTCAATATAGTCATTCCATTTGAGGTCCGCCGAGAGTGTAAGGCCAAGGAGGTGTAGTATTTTACTTTCTAGGAGGCTAGCCTGTCCCATGCTAATGGGAGGTAGATGCGATTATCTATGGTGATTAGTTGATAACAGCTTTGTTTTGGAGGCATTGAAATTTACCAACCATTCCTTACCCCAGGTCACTACGGATTGGAGGTCCCTTTCAAGTACGGCAGCGAGGTTCACTTTGTCGTCCAGACCTGGTTTCTGATCGATGCGGGAGTAGATTGTTGTGTCGTCGGCATACATGCCAACTTGGGATCTAATGGTGTCGGGGAGATCATTAATGTAGATCAGAAAGAGCGTGGGACCTAGGATAGAACCTTGAGGGACGCCCGCGTTCGTCTGGTAGTTTTGGGAGGCATGCCCATTTAATACCACCTTCAATGTGCGGTTAGAGAGGAATGACTGTATGAGGTCAAACAAATGTCCAGTTATCCCATAGCTCCGCAGTTTGCACAAGAGGCCAGCATGCCAGACCCTGTCGAATGCTTTGGAGATATCCAAGGCAACGGTTCGGGCTTCACCATTCTTGTCAAGTGCCTGGTATATGTACTCGGTAATGGTCGTTAGCATATCAGCAGTAGACCTGGTGAAGCGAAACCCATACTGTTTGTCAGAGAGAAGCCCGTTAGCCATAAGATACTGAATCACCTCGGCGTTGATAATGGCTTCGAAAACTTTGCCAAAGATTGGAAGGAGACTAATAGGACGGTAATTGGCCGGGTCTGAGGGTTCGCCAGAATTCTTAAATATAGGAACTACGCAGGAGGACTTCCAACAGGCAGGAAAGCAGGAAGCAGATAGGCAGAGGTTATAGAGTTTAGAGAGGACAGAGGAGAGTTCTGGGGCACATTTCTTCAGTACTATGACTGGGATTCCGTCACCGCCGCTCGCTTTGTGTGGGTCAAGTTGCGCAATTATCTTGGCGACCAACGAGGGTGTAATGTGGACGTTATTTAGTTGAGCCTTAGTTCTGGGTGGGAAGTCTGGTGTAGGTATTCCTAACGAGTCCAGTGTCGAATTGGTTGAGAATCTACGGGCAAAGCATTCAGCCTTGTCGGCTGGGTAGGTGAGGACTTAAAACTCATTGATTAGTGGGGATATTGAAGTCTTGTTCCTGCTGAGCACGCTTTTGCAGAGACGCCAGTAATCTTTGGAGCCAAACTTAGAGGATGCTATGCGTTGCCTAATTCTGGTAGCAAACGCCATCTTGGCTCCGTTCAGTACTTTTTTACACTTGTTCCGTGCTGAGGTGAAAAGGCGCCTGTTTTGGTTCGACGAGCAGCTTCGATAGAGCCGGAAGAAATGGTTCCGGTGGTCAATAGCGGCTGAGCAAGCGGGTGAGAACCAGGGGGACGAATTTGGTTTTAGTTGGAATTTTCTGGCATCGATGCCAGCCTTAACCCAAGAGGAGACTTCGGAGGCACAGTCTTCGACAGGAAGATCAAAGACGTTGTTCCAGGGGACGTCGCAGAGGAAGTCCCTGAACGAGTCCCAGTCGGCTCTTTGGTAGCAGTATGATATTCTGCTGGTCTGGTTTTCTTGGGTAGAGTTAGTGCGGATTGATATGTTTACGGAGACTACAGCGTGGTCAGAGTTTCCGAGGGGGCAGAGTTGCCTGGTAGTGCAGGAGTCTGGGATGGAGGTAAAACAAAAGTCGAGTAAAGAGTCCCTTCCGTTAGGGTTTTTAGAGAAACGCGTGGGGAAGTCCACCACTTGCGTTCGAGCTTGGGCTATTGAAAAGTGCATGGTGCGGATCCCAGCAAGGTCGGTGGCTGAGTTTTCAAGCCACTTGGTGTGTTGGGCGTTAAAATCGCCAAACGCAAATATATGGGCAGATGGGTGAGAAGAAATGGCCCTGTCGATGTTAGTAGAGATGCAATCAAGTAACGTACAGTCAGAGGGGGAGGGGGAGCGGTAGAGGAAGAAGAGATAGCTAACTGAGCTTAGAAGTGAGAGACGGAAGCACATGAAGGAATGATCAAGGGATTCA
Source organism: Ascarosepion bandense (assembly GCA_037127315.1). Classification (NCBI taxonomy): domain Eukaryota; kingdom Metazoa; phylum Mollusca; class Cephalopoda; order Sepiida; family Sepiidae; genus Ascarosepion; species Ascarosepion bandense. Next base: position 1,225,322 of record JBBBDQ010001129.1, on the reverse strand, counting down.
AGAGATGTGACCCTGGCTAGGGGGAGTTGTTCGCTGACATATACACCAAGCCCATGCATATGAACATTGGAGTCCTTCCTGAAGAGAGGAAGGTAACCAGGAACGAACAGCTCTGAAGAGGGGATAGAAGGGTCAAGGTTAGTCTCACATATAGCTAAGATATCGGGTGAGTTAGTTAGAAGGAAAGACTCTACACTATTAAAGTTACTGCGAATACCTCGTATATTTGTGAAGGTAACGCAGATAGGTTTGGGCGATTTACGACTAGCTGGTTTAGGCTTGCTATTTTGTTTGTTTAATTTCATGCTGGTTATAGTTGTGGATAGAGAGAGGTCTAGAGTAGGGTCAGATGGTCGTTAATTGCAGCAGGTGAAGGATGGTGAATGGCGCCGCCTGCAGCATAATGTGGCCTCGGGGTTGCCCATCGGAAATTCATGCAGGGACGCCCGTCCATGCGCGAAATTGCACTACAGGAACCCCGATATTATTCAACTGTTGATCAGAGCAGCCTCTACGCAAGAGTTCGGGCTCCTAACTACCAGTGGGAAGCAGCAACCAGGAAACTGCCAACCCGGTACCCTCAGAATGAAAAGACATTGCCACCATACTCACCAACTGCAAAAAGCTTCCAGCCGAACCGACAAAGACCGAAAAAGAGAGAGATGAACCGGGAACCCCTTCCTAAACAAGAAACAAGGCGATCACCTCTACTCCTGTCCAAAAGAAGGGGGTGGAGTGTGAGACCGGGCGATAGAAGGTGTTGTATATCGACAAACAACAAACACACATATATATAAAAAAATATAAGTTATATTTTTATTAATGACGATGAACTGTGTAGCATAGGGGACAGAGAATTGAGGGAGCGCGTCTCTAATGGGTTGACGGGAGTGTCGTCGTATCTGTGGTGTCTCTCTCTCTCTACTGCTACTCTGGTCTACTCTGGTCTCTTACTGGTGAATCCGTGCGCCGAGGTCGTTTTATAATCTCCAGAACCGGAACTTTTTCTTCCGGTTTTGCCTCGCCCACGCACTACACGTAATTCTCAGAGACACCTGTTCTGTTTGCCTCTGTAGCCATTTCCGCTACTGCCGGAAATAAGGTCAAACAAACATCCGTTCCTTTCAACGACCGGAAACACCCCCGCTTGCATCAGCCTTCCTCGGGTGGGGCTACATTGTTATATTACATTCCTCGCCCTCCCATTTTCCAAAATGTTCACCTAAGAACATTTTAAGCGCAACACCCTCACACTCCTCCCCATGCCACACAAGCCCGACAATTGTATAAAACATGTGCACGCCAAAACAACAAAACATGTGCATGCCGCAACAAAAAAAAAAAACAACAAAAAAATATATAGGGGAGCCTACATCGGCAACCCAACAATGTTCGTGTCCATCGTGAAAATTGTTCTACCAGCTCGATGTTTCATTGTTCCTTTTTTTTTTTTTTTTTTTTAATATCCATTTTCACAGAATTGGGCAAGGTTCGTAAAAATGTTCATTTTCTTTCTCGACTCTGTCCATAAGCGTAGACGCCTCGATGCATAACCACATGATTATAGGCGGTAACCGCGCCCCAGTTTCTAAACTGACATCGAGTAAATGACCTTTGACCAACACCATGCGTGTTTCTGCTCGAGTTTATTGTTACACATGTAACTTCATTTAATTTAATTTAATTTCAAACATACTATGTTTGAACACAGAAAAATGGCCATTATCTGCAGTACATATCATTCATAGTCTGACCGAGAAATGTTCAATAGAAAATGAAGAAAATTACCCTGATTCCAACGTTAATCCGCATGCAATTTACTTGTGGAGGATTAGAGGTTTCATCTATCTTAATTTAGTCTAAAAAAATGGACCCGTGACTCGTAGTTCCTTAGTTTGTACAATGTTTTCTATTCCTTGAACTACTTCCTCTGGATTCGAATCCAAGCATATCTGATTTGTTGACATCTCTCTGTTTAACGCAGAGACATTTGAGTGTTGAACACCCGTTGACCCCGGAGTACTATTCACAACGGATAACTCCCTTTCCTGTCCCGAATCACTGTTGCTTCTTTCACACTTAAAAATCCACTTCCTAGCTATTATTCCAAGGATTATCATAACGCCGACTATGCCAGCAATGACTCCTATCGTCAACTTCTTCGGGAGTTCTTCATATCCTTCACTAAATCTTTCCATATCTATCTGTTCCAAGGTATTTACTAGTTTGCGGATAGGAATCTCCTCCATATCGCGCAATTCTACCGGCATGGTGTCCACTGAAAAATTGGGAAATTTCTGCGTAATTGGGGACCAACCCACTGAACCAGAGACGTATAATTTACTTTATGCTTTAGATACTATTAATAATTTTCCACGTTTGTATCTTCCTAAATATTTCACTTAAACTATCGTTAATCCTCCCACTGCTTCTTTCCCAATCCTATAGCATATCAGCCAATAAGTCTACAAGACTTTTCAGTTGTTCTTTCTTTTTGTTCCGATCAACTGTGGAATCTGCAGGTCTATCCGTGTCAATATAAAGTTTTCAGAAATTAATATATCTTCAAAAGATATTTCCCAAGTCACATAAATGAAAATTCACAGAGGATGTTGAATTGATGGGAACCTGCACAAAAGCATAATTCACAACCATAGAAATGTAAATCATTTTGTAGTGTACAGTCATTGAAAAGAAATCCAAAAAAAAAAAAACCTAACACTGCACAAACCAAAGAAAACATTGTTATCAACAAGTTAATCCAATTATCCACTTTAAAGAGTAGAAGAAACTTCCTTTACATGATTTTACATTTCACTTACTCAATAAAAGTAAGATTAATTAAGCAACATACCAGTAAACTCACTTCACATATATGGTAAGATATTAACAAAAAAAAAGTAAATCATTAACTCAGATGTTTTATACTTACAGATAGGTAAAAATCTCAACTTTATTCCTCCCGTCAACCCCCCTCCTATGCGCTCTCCGCTAGGCGTACTACTCTCTACATGTAGTCCCGCACCCCCTCCGTTCTACCCTTAATGTGTTGGACACCGAACAATCCATATTTCTCATTTCTACGGTCAGATCGGCAAAAGTATGTTGTTCCATTTTTTTTTTCTAACTAGACTTACTATAAACATGAGCAGAACACACACACTATCAAATCAAAGAGTCACCTACCTTGGCTGATGTCTATAGTCGTGCGGCTGCTATATATTTTCGTGTTCTTTTTTTCTTTCTATCTGGTAGTTTTAAATCCGTTGAATTTTCAATCGTCGCCGTGGTAACCAGCTCGTATCTATCTGTTTTGTTGTCTCAAAACAGCAAGTCACTTAGGCACCAATTACACGTCTTCTATCTGGTTGTATGACGACAAACAACAAACACGCATATATATAAAAATATAAGTTATATTTTTATTAATGACGATGAACCGTGTAGCATAGGGGACAGAGAATTGAGGGAGCGCGCCTCTAATGGGTTGACGGGAGTGTCGTCGTATCTGTGGTGTCTCTCTCTCTCTCTACTGCTACTCTGGTCTACTCTGGTCTCTTACTGGTGAATCCGTGCGCCGAGGTCTTTTTATAATCTCCAGAACCGGGACTTTTTCTTCCGGTTTTGCCTCGCCCACGCACTACACGTAATTCTCAGAGACACCTGTTCTGTTTGCCTCTGTAGCCATTTCCGCTACTGCCAGAAATAAGGTCAAACAAACATCCGTTCCTTTCAACGACCGGAAACACCCCCGCTTGCATCAGCCTTCCTCGGGTGGGGCCACATTGTTATATTACAAAGGTACTATCTAATCCAATTAAAAAAAAAAGAATAAATGTGTGACTGAAGTTAACTAAGTTTTAACTTTTAAAGACGAATCTTGTCTAATGCTGAATTTTCTTACTTGAATATAACACCTCGGTCATTTACTCATTGACAGACAACGTTTCAGTTCTTGTGTTAAGAAGAACCGAGATTGACTAAATCATCAAAGAGATCAGAGGGTATAAGACGGTGACAGTGACCAAAATCAACCGCAATAAGTCTGTTGGCTTTTGATTGGGTGGGTGTAAAGAAGTTTCTTTTCGAAGCCTTTCTTCTGGACGGACGTACCAACTGATGGACGTGAAAGTTTGCTGACTTTGAGTGGTATTTTAATGCCGGTTAGTCATCATGATATCAGTAGATCTGGAATAAACTTTAGCACTCAATGTAAATTTCAAGTCTTAGACATATTTCATTGTACATGTCCATTTTTTATTTATTTAACTTTTTTCAACTTGGAACTTTGTATCTACCATTTGGTTTGTCATTTTTCTTTAATTCCGTTTTTGTAGAGAACTTGCTTTCACATAAATTCTTCCCCAAATAAATCGACCTTAGGTCATATTTCTACAGCAATACATTATTATAGAATATACTCAAGAAAGCTGTTTCAGCAGTGGCCAATGAGATCCATGTGTATCTAAGAATCATCTGCGATAGTTTTTTTATAATCTTTTCACCCCATGCCGTTGGTGCACAAGGGGTAACAATGAAAAAAGAAGGAAGACAAGAAAGAAAACAGCACAGGTAATGTTGTAGAAAGGGTAAGAGAGAAAGGAGGGCATCAGGGAGATAGATGATAAAAAATGACGTTTGGAGATTGTAGCTATCATGGAAGCAAGCTTGAGGAATGGAGTTCCACAGGCGGGAGAAGTGCGAAGAAAGATAGTGGTCGAGCAAAATTGGTGGTTACATTTGCGGATTTTGACAGAAAAACGGTAGAACATAGTTGACAATCTATTTGCACGGGTAAACACATAAGGGCGAGACAAATACTTACAGAAAAGACAGAGTAAAGCCACATTCCGTGAGAAAGAGGCTGAAGGTGAGCAGCCCAATTGGGACAAGATACATCTGGATTTTGTCAAGAGCCCTGAAATGAACAACAGAAGCACCTGACCAGATATGACAACAGTACTCTATGAACGAACGAATGGAAACATCTTTTCTTCAAGATGTTTTCTGGCGAGAAAAGCTCCCTAGCTCGGCAGAGCGACCCAGCCTTTTTAAGTGGATGTGGCTATTGATCCGATATATTCATTGCACTTGAGGTCAGCCGAGAAGGCACAACGTATTGCTTTCAGAGAGACTAGTGTGACCCGTATTAATGGAAGGTAGGAGAGGTTCCCTGTGATGGTTAAGGAAAGGCAACTTTGTTTTGGAAGCAATAAAATTTATAAACCATTTCTAAAAACTGGATGCCATTTCCAAGAGCAGATGCGAGATCTACTTTGTCAACCCTGGCATATTTCATATTCAGACGGGAGTAGAAGGCGGTGTGTATCTGCATAGATGTCAAATTAGGAACCGATGAGATCAACAAGACCCTTGATAAATATCAAGTAGAGCGTAGGACCTAGGATAGAGCTTTAAGAAACACCCGCATTCATATGAGACGATATAAAAGTATACCAATTTAGAACGACCATCATTTTACGATTTGACAGGAATGATTAGATTAAATCGAATAGTCGTCTATTCATACAGTACCCCTTTAGCTTTTTAAAAAGCTAGCATGCCAAACCCTATCAAGTGATTTCATATCTAGAGCCTGATATATGTTCTCAGTGATGGCCGTTAGTACATCAGCAGTAGATTTGGCAAAGCGGAAGCCATACTGCTTATCACAAAATAATTTGTTGGATGTGAGATGCTAAAATAATTTAGGTTAATAGTTTGAAGGATCGGAGGGCTCTCCAGAGTTTTAAAGACACAAACTACAGAAGAGGACTTTCAACAAGCAGGGAAACAAGAAGCAACAAGGCAATAGTTATGTAGTTTGGAGAGCACATGAGAGAGTGCATGAGCACATTTTAAAGGATGATGACCAGAATACCGTCACATCCACTTGATTAATGGGAGTCAATCTTGGAAATAATGTTAGAAACCAGAGAGTGAGTTATGTATATATTACTCAGTTGAGCCTCAGTTCCAGGAGGGAAGTCGAGTGTGCGTACTCAATATGAGTCAAGTGAAGAAGTGTAAGGGAGTTTGTGAGCAAATCACTCAGATTTGTCCGCTGTGGATGTGAGAACCTTAAAATTATCAAGTAATGGAGAGATAAAAGGTTTGATGTTGTTCAGCACACTTTTGCAGAGCTACTAGTAGTCCGTACAGTAAAGAATATTTAATCAATTCATTTCGCATGTTAGTCACTTTTAGTAAGTTAGATGAAATACTCAGACCTTTATTAACGTAATTCTAAAGTTCAAGGATTACGATAAGAAGGTACATTTTTCAAGGGAATTGCTTTCTGTTCTGTCTATTCATGTTAAATATTTTCTTTTATTTTTCGACGTTTTAATTTCTTATAGATTACTAGAATAATATATTTGAAACTGAGAACTGCATAAAGAACTTATTATTGTATTTGATCTCTTTCTAAGTAATCTTAAAAAATCATTGAAGTGTTCCGTCAGAAAAAAAAAGTTTTATTGACAATAAATAGATCATGTTATGCAAGAAGGCCAACTCTGCCCTAGCCACTATTACGGGATTTAATCAACTGATCATCTTTGTCCTCGCATGAGGTTTGCGCTGCTAATCTAGCTACATTAAGGAGACGACAATAATAAAAAATGAACGACCTAATTTTGATTTTAATTTATCCAGAAACTTATCCAAAACTAAAATCCCATCAATTTCCACTGTATCATGAGTAGGTATTGGAAATTTCGCTCACCAAATAATAATGCATTTCATTTCGAGTAGCCAGCCATCTTACCCTTAAGTTTATCTAAGTTTACTCGAAACTTGACGAGCCTATGAACCAAGCTAACTATCAAGTTAAAACTTGGGTACCCTTAGAGCCGTACATCGACTGTCTTATCTTAGACTCGGTCGAGGTAGCAAGAAAGCTCCGTAGAAGACAGGCTGCCCGCCCTTGTTTGTCCAAGTCCGACCTATCTCAAGGAGTTGTTCATTACGATACTTATTAAGATCAAAACTGTCGATAAAGTCCCTGATTTTTAGTACTCGAATTTGCACGTATGCGATCTATGTCCGGCTTAAGGACGGTATTCTATTCACCCGCTTAAAACACTTCATGAGATGTCGTCAACAACGGCGCGTATCTTTTCCCCATCAAAAGTCCTGACATTCTTGTTTTGACTATCTCTATTTTTCACTTCTACTGACCGAAAAGCTTCTGATCTACGTTTAAATAAAAAATGCAAAAATATTTTTCCTTTCTATTTTCTTCAATTTTCTACTAAACTTTCTGTTTTTCAGATTTTACAAGCATACGAGTATTTTATAAATATTTGTAACTCGAGCTAGTTAGTCTGTTTTTCAGATTTTATAAGTATTCTTAGCCATTAATAATAATTTCTTTCGCTTCGTCGTATTAAACTTAGGATGACATTTTTTTCATATGCAAAAATAGTGTTCTTTTTCTTTTCATGCAATTTTGCAAGGTAGTTACGTGTTTTACATGTATCTTAAATAGGTCAATTACGGGTTTACAAAACAAATCAGGCTGTTAAACATCATCATTGGGTGCATAAATCTCAATCAAACGAAGAATCTTATATTTTGTAGCAACATCCTGCACGCAATACCTGCCCGCTGCATCTGCGAAGAAAAGAGTACATACCGCATCTAAAAACTTGCTCACCATCTACTTGGACTCCACTTCCACCCACATTGATTATTCATCTTTTATTAAAAATAAAGTATTACATGTATGATATTAAAACGAAATTGGATATTGATACACAGAATAAAAGAAATGAAAATCAATGAAATCAAAGAAAATATACACGCATTTAAAATATCTCAGTACTTCTTTATTTCAGTTGCAATTCACTCAAGTTGTGAGTATTTATTTAAATATCTGATTTTATTAGAATTACGAGTAAAACTCTATCACAAGCAAGTGACAAATGACTAACGTAAAAATAGATGCCAAATTTATTTCACAAAATCCTTAAATGTTTTCTTTTTAATCGTTCATTCACAACAATCGAACTCCAATGTCTGGATTCAGTAAAAGTAAAAAAATAATAGACTTAACTACAAAATCAGACATTTTTATATAAATAATTTATTTATAATAATATTTTATTCAGTAAATATTTGCTTAACATTTAATTATTAGCATTAGGTGGTAGTTTAATCAATTTCTTTAATTTTTTCTGTTTTTTTCTGGTGGCAGAAATAATCATTTAATTAATCTAGCTGAAATAAAGTATCATTTATTCAACATCTAATTATATATGCGGACAAAAGAATACACGACCAAATTTCCTGGAGCTGTTCACTTTCATAAAATATATATATATATATATATATATATATATATATATATATATATAGGACCTTGAATAAGTCCTTGCTGTTTTCAAACAGAAGGCGTTCCCAGAATTGCGTGTAGTTTCAAATCGTAACGTATCTACAAGAAAGTACACTAAGCAAGCTTGAAATTTAATGTATGTCATTTCGCCGAAGTATAAATAACTTTGTTTACATCGCGTTAGTCATGTTGGATTTCGTAAAAAAGAAAGAGCATTTGCAAGGAACTTTACTGCACGACTTTATACAAAAGAAATATGCAGCTGAAGTATAAAGAATTCTTTTTGAGACTTACGACAGCGAACATGCTCTGTCGGAAACAACAAGCAGAGGCTGGTTTATGCATTTCAAAAAAATTAATTTTGTTGTTGAAGATAAACAATGCATTGATCACACAACAGTTTCGAAAAGTTTGAAAGGCATTAGAAATGGTTCAAAAGCAAGGACATTAGGTGCCGTACAAATTGAAGCCATAAGACGTCGCACGGCGGCTTGTCACATGCGAACAGCTGCTTCAACGGCAGGAAAGAACAGGGGTTTTGCATCGAATTGTCACCAGTAATAAAAAGTGCGTACATTACGATAACCATAAGCGTAGAAGATTGTGGGGTGAGCTCGGCCATGCATCAACATCAGCGGCAAAACCGAATATCCATGGTTTAAATCTTCTATTCTGCATTTGGTTGAATCAGCTGGTTGTAGTTTATCATGAGCTGCTCAAACCAACCGAAACCATCATGGAAGATCACTATCGACTACAAATAATGCGTTGAGCCGAGCATTGAAGTAAAAACAGCCGCTATACGAGCAAAGAAACGACAAAGTGATTTTGCAGTATAGAAACGCTCGAACATAAATTCCAAAATGGATGAAAACATACCTGGAAACGCTTAAATGGGGAGTCTTACCTCACCCGCTGAATTCATCAGACACAGGCTCGTACGATTATCACTTTTTCTGATAGATGCTATACGGCTTGGCTGGACAGACGTTTCATTTTTGTGAAGACGCCAAAAAATGGTTCGACCCGTGGTTAGTCTCAAAAGATATGTCGTTTTTTCGACGTGGAATCAAATGCAGCCACAAAGATGGGAAAAGTAGTGGCTAGCAATTAGAAAATACTTTCAGTGGCATGTTCCTTACTAATTTTTGTAATTAAAACATTACTTTTTATGAAATATCAGCAGCGTGAACTTATTGAAGGTCTTAATATATATATATATATATATATATATATATATATATATATATGATATGTTGAGTTTTGATAATTTTAGTTCCAAGATTGTTGATTTTTCAGTAGTTTTACTGATAAAAATTATTTTGGCAAGACGATTTTTATTGAATTGCTCGATATTTGAGTGGAAATAAAGTGTTAATAGCTAAACTTATATATATATACGGATGTGCATACATGGATACCTTTAATTTTCCTAATCTTATTTGTACCTATTTTTTATTGAATTGCTCGATATTTGAGTGGAAATAAAGTGTTAATAGCTAAACTTATATATATATACGGATGTGCATACATGGATACCTTTAATTTTCCTAATCTTATTTGTACCTATTTCTTTGTGCGTAAATATGAAAACCGATACTATCATATATATTCATACACAATTTCTAAGTCTCTCTCTCTCTCCCACATATATATATATCTTATTTATCTTAAATGTAAATATTTTGGGACATCGTTATCAAACATTTGACGGTTTTCGTGTGGACAATGAGAATAACATTTGGTGTTTCACAAAAGATTTCCAGTAATGTAGTGTAATATACGCATCACTATCAGAAATCAATAGAATTAAGGAAAAGAAGATTATATATTCGGTCTTTTAGGATTTTAGAATAATTGAATTCTATTAAATAGGGTACAAAACATATTTCTTACACCCATTTCTATCTGCAGCCAGACTTACCTAAAGTCTATAAAAAAATAATACGTTGTACTAGGGTTTACCCATACTTGATAGCCGATTGCGCAGGTCGTATATAATTAAGGTTATCTTCTAGGCTATAGTAAACGAAAAAAGATCGCCAAAAATCCCCCCCCCCCTGTAACTCTTCCTTCCCTAAAATTATTTCTCTTTCTCACTCAGTCACTCTCTCTCTCGTTATATATATATATATATATATATATATATATATATAAGTTAGGGAGATTAGTCTAATTTTAAATTGGGGTGATTACGCTACCATGATTTTGACGTTTTCGGTTTGGGCAAAGGATCTGAATTTAAATCGCCCAGTAGTATAGTAAACTAACCTCCCCAAATTAAATAAATAAAATCTCTGTATGTTAAAGCTTCATTTCTCTTCAAACATATATTGAGCTCTTTCTAATACAACTTTGTACCCGTTTAATTTAAATCTTACCTATAGTTTAGTATATATATATATATATATATATATATATATATATATATATATGTTTCAAATTTCCTCTATATATAGTGGAGGAGTGTTTGGTATTGAAGAACATTTACAGATATAAGAATCAACTCTGAATGGGGACAGCCAGTTTTATGCATCAGTACAATCGTTATGTAAAATTCCGCTACTACTTTGCTGCTGTATATATTTAAAATTGTGTATATACGTCAACAGAGATTTCAATAGTGCAGAAAATGGATGCTGAACAACAGCAAATACTCTATCCCTCCCCTAATCAATTGAATTTGAGATCCTCACTGCATCAGCGGTCAAGGCCGAGTGCTTTCTGCGCAGATTCTAATCCAATTTCACATTTGACTCATTTGGAGTATCCGCACCCGACTTCCCTATTAGAACTGAGGCTAAACTGAAGGAAGTATGCGTTACCCCGACACTGGTATCTAAGGTAATATTAAAACTCGACCCTCATAAGGCGAGAGGAGGTGATGGAATCCCGGTGATTGTCCTGAAGAAATGTGCCCCTATCCTCTCTAAACACTATAATTACTGCCTTTCTACTTCTTGTTTTCCTGCATGCTGGAAGTTTCTTCTCTCGTTTCTGTCTTTTAAAAGCACGGAGAAACCCTCGGATACACCCTACTATCGCACTATCAGCCTTCTACCAATTTTCAGGAAAGTGTTCGAGGCCATTATTAATGCTGAAATAGTTCTACATCTTTCTGTCCATAAACTATTCTAAGACAGAGAGTACAGCTTCCGCTTTGCCAGGTCCACGGCCGACATGCTAACGACCATCACGGAGTACATGTACCAGGCCCCGGAGAAGTCCGGCGAGGCTCGTGCTGTTGTCCTGGACATCTCCAAGGCTTATATGCAAGCTAAGGGGTTATGGTATCACCGGACGCTTGCTTGATCTGATTAAATTTTTCCTATCTAACCGCATAAAGAAAGTCGCCTTGAAATGGCATGCCTCCTCATCATACTGTCCAAACGCTGGTGTCTCTCAGGGTTCTATCCTAGGCCCGACGCTCTTCCTTATTTTCATAAATGATCACCCAGACGTGATCAAGTGTCAAGTAGGCATCTACGCAGATGACACCATAATATACTCGAACATCAATAAGAAATCCGGCGAGGCTGACAAACATAACCTCGCTGCTGATCTTGAAAGGGATCTACATTCTGTGGTGGAATGGGGTAAGAAGTGGCTTGTAATTTCAATGCGTCTAAGACCAAGCTGTTGTCTGTCAATCATTACAGGTAACTTCTCCTGACTCTCATAAGTATGGACCAATCGAGTCTACCCAAGAGCAATACACTGCGCCACCTCGGCCTTCCCTCTCTTTCGATCTCAAGTGGGACCATTACATTGAGTCAATAGCTAAATCCACTGCTAAGAAGATTGGATCACTGTGTCGGGCTGAATCCATCTTGCATATATACAAATCAACCATCCGTCCGTGCATGGAATACTACTGTCATATATGACAGGTCAGACGCACCCGCTGTTCATCTCAGTGTTTTTGACAGACTCCAAAGAAGAATCAATAATGTGATAGTGTTATATATCGACAAACAACAAACACGCATATATATAAAAATATAAAGTTATATTTTTATTAATGACGATGAACCGTGTAGCATAGGGAACAGAGAATTGAGAGAGCGCGCTTCTAATGGGTTGACGGGAGTGTAGTCTTATCTGTTGTGTCTCTCTCTTCACCGGCCGATCTCTGTTGCTCCTCTACTGGCGAATCCGTGTGCCGAGGTCTTTTTATAATCTTCCAGAACCGGGACTTTTTCTTCCGGTTTTGCCTCGCCCACGCACGCCCACGTAATTCTCAGAGACACCTGTTCTGTTTGCCTCTGTAGTTATTTCCGCTGCTGCCGGAAATAAGGTCAAACGACATCCGTTCCTTTCAACGACCGGAAACACCCTCGCTTGCATCAGCCTTCCTCGGGTGGGGCCAGATTGTTATATTACAATAGGTACTGACTTGGCTACTCGACTCCAGCTACTTTCTCACCGACGAGATGTGGCTTCTCTCTGTTATATAAATATTTTCATGGTTTCAGCTCCAGCGAACTTAAGTCACTGGTGCCCTTGCAACAGGTGTTTACTCGTGCAACCAGACTGGCAACTGGTTCCCACCCATTCATAGTTAGATCTATCAAATGCAGACGACAATTCTACTCCAACAGCTTCATTTCTCGCACTTCTTACCTCTGGAACTCGTTTTCATATTCTTGCTTTCCTGACGGCTACAACCTCTATGAATTTAAATGCAATGTCAATACCCATATATTAACTACTTGACTCTAGTTCTTTCTACACCACCCTGTTTATCTTTTCCTTTCTCTCCAGTTTTACAACTGTATTCACATCTGTATTCCCATCCTTAACTGGTTCGTCTTTCTCTTTACTCTTCTCCTATCTAAAGTTTTTTACTCTTATGTAGCCCCCTGAACATCAGTGGCTTACCGCATTGCTCGGGGTGATACGATTGTAAAAAAGATGCTGAGTCTTCCAGGTTTTATTTGTTTAGAGCTGATTGCCTACAAAGCAATATAATATACTTAACCAGTGTAAAAACTGCACATAACAAAGTAACATATACATAGGGTGTAAGTGTAGGTCCCAGGAAATAGCGAGATTGTGCGCACAATTTATCTTTTAATGCCAGTAAATATCTGCACCACACCATTTATTATAAAACTTTAAGGGAACCTAAAAGCAAAAAAAGCACAAACAATATATATATATATATATATATATATATATATATATATATATTACAAAACTATCATGGAAATAAGCAGAACAACTGTCTGCATCAGAAATTCTAACGCTATAAACGTTTTGGAGAAAATATCGATATTCACCTTTCAAGACTAACACAAATTGTGAAATAAAAGATCAGAACTTATCTCAAAATGCAGCCAAGGAAACATATTTTTGTTACGTTACTTAAAAATCGAAAACTAAAAATGTAAAATTTAACTAATGTTGTAAAATTTAAATAAGAATATATATAAGAAAAATGCAAATATTACTTTTCTCCTTTATTTCTCTTTTTTTTTTTCGGTTTGGTATTTTTACATGTCTGGCTTTCAATAGAAAACATTAACACATTACTGACTATGATTCATAAACACATCATTCTTTAAAGTGTCATTACCTCCAAACTTATTTAATTCATCTCATTGGATGACCTCCTTATTCTTATGGTTTAATTTTATTAATTTTATTTTTGAATCTCCTTATCTCTCTATATATTACCTAAGAAATTAAGATTTTACTGTCTGACAACGGAGATTTACCACCGAAACTTTATAGCTAGTTATTTGCAGCATGCTAAAATAATAATAGTAATAATAATAATAATGATTACAATATATTTATGCTCTACTTTTGTATTGGGCACATTTTAAAAGTAAATACCTTACTGTGGAATGTACTTCCATTAGTAACCATTACTTAAGATGAGCTGTATTTATAGGATAAAGTACTCAATATCAGTGATAGAACGTATGTAAATATTAATGTGAACATCAGTGGTGATGACTGCTCCTAGTAGAAAACGGTCTGCCACCTCTGAGTGTTGATTTCAATGTTCCCTTGTGTGTGTGTACTATAGATACTACTGAAATAAATGTTATACTATAGATAGAAATATCATCATAAACTACATCTGGTTAAATAGAAGTGAAAATTATAAGAAAAATTACATTATAGAGTCGTTTATTCTGGACCATCGAATATTATATATATATATATATATATATATATATATATATATAATAGGGATGTAACACTATATATTTCAAATAAAAAGAGAAACCCAAAGTATTCTATTTTAATTTATTTTTATTTTATATTTTGCTACACGTGTTTCTGGACTCACGATTTTCTTCAGGCAGAGAGTGGTTGTTAGTCATCGTCTTGTTTGTGTGTGATAGTACTTCACATCTTATACTTGTGAGGAACTTCTTTTTGTTTTAAAGGTTTATAAAACAGTTTAGGATGGGTCAAATATCAGGCGCAGGAAGGTTTTGTTTATATTTTACTTTTTTTATATTTTATTCATACATAGACACACACACACACAAATATATATATATATATATATATATATATATATATATATATATATATATACTTCTTATGTCGTGTAGAATTTTGTGTGTGTGTTACTGTGCTTGTTCTTGCTAGTGTTTGTACATACTTGTGTGTGTGTGCCTATATATGAACGTACGAGGCTTGTTTGGTGTATCTGGTCGTTCTGTGCGAGTGTTGTGTGTCCGTGTGTGCGTTGTGGTTTATTATCGATTAAAAATTTGTTAAAATTTATTTATGAAGTTTTTAATTGTATTGGTAGATAAGAATAATTGTTTGTCTGATATAATGGCATAATTTTCAATTTTCCTTGATTGCATTTGAAGATGTGTTGTGATACAAAGAATTTTCTGTTGTCTGATAATTTGATTTTGCTTTTGTGAAGAGAAACTCTATTGTTTAGTGCTTGGCTGGTCCTGATATAAGATGTATTACATTTTGTGCACGTAAGCGCATATATATCATTTTTGGCCTTGCAGTTCAAGTTTTTGCTTATTGTGAATGTCTTTGTGGGTTTTTCAAAATTGTAGGTGTTTCTCTCTATAATGATATCACAAACCCAACGTTTTTTGTTACATTTTGTAACCCTCTTTATTGTGCGTTGGCTAAATTTGGATGAGGTTAAAACGCGGAAAATGATTCCCTCACAATTATAAGAAAATGTGAACTACTACTAAACACAAACAAGACGATGACTGACAACCACTCTCCGTCAGAAGATGGCCACCAGACCACAAACACGTGTAGCAGAATATATAAAAAAAAATAACTGCACACAAACAAATGTTTAATTATACTTGTATATATATACAAAGACTGTATATAAATATCTTGTTCATTGTTTTCAAAAATCATTATTCATGTTCAAATATTTTCCTCTATATATTATGGAATATGTCTAATCATAAATCTTCTGTAACTCAGTATTAATTTTGTAGAAATTTACTGCTTTAATTGGATTTCTTCTGGCTAGAGTTAATACTTTTCCTTTTTTCTATTTGGAGGGTAAAAGAACCTTCTTGAAATCAAAAGCTTAGCAGCAACTGTTAATGCTGCAAACCTGTCCTCAGTGTCAATGATTTTTAATAGAAACTTGCTTTTTTTTTTCAAAAGTAATTCTAATGAAAAATAATTTCTGTAGATGGTATGAATATTATGCTTATGGATCTTGATGAAAATCAATATACATATTTTGTTGGAGTTCAGTTATAAATCTGAACCCGCTTAATTCTTTATCACCGTCTGGACGAATTGGGGCTAAAATATATTATAAATAAAGCTAATTATCATATGCGATAAAATTCGTAGGAAATGTATTAAATCTTTTATTAGTTTTATGAATGATAACTGTCATTCAAACGATTACATTTTGCATTTGAAATAAAAAGAGAAATTAAAGTTTTCTTGAAAATAATAAATAATCGTTGAAGATGGTATTTGTAAATCGTCAGGCAGTCATTTGTTTAACAGAAAAAAATAATTATGTTAACATCAATGTACCGAATAATAACATACATCATTATTGCTAATGAAAAATTAGATGATTATGCCTTTATTTAGTAAATTTTTTCCAAAGAGCCAATAATAAATACTTCTAAAATAGAGACATACCGCGATGCGGATAAAAAACATATTATTATATTAGTATCAACATGAAACTATAGTTAAATTATTTTTTTTATGAATATCGTCTGTCAATGAATTTTTATTTCATTACAAAAACTCAATTTCAGCTGCAGCAGGTGAGAAAAGCTTTAATACGGATTTTATAGATGTTGTTTTAAGTTACAACTCAACTAAAATATTTAGTATTCATTTAAAATTGCAGCAAAAGGCTGAGAAACAGGTTCTTTCATGTATCCTTATACATCTCTAGCAGAATGACATTTTCCTTATGTTTTTGCTATTTTTTTTGTTGTGGGATTAGAAATTATCAATATACCGAAATACATTCGGACTATAGTTCACAACTTCATCATTATATATTTTGTTATAATGCAACGTTTTAACCAAGTATTCATCTGGTTAATTGTTTGGCTGATATTTTGGGTATTTCTGTCATTACAGTTCCCGTTTGTTCTTGTTGAAACAGTCCTAACGATTGCGTAAACTTTCACCAAATTACCACCTCTATCCCTGATATTAAGCAATTTGACACATGAATATAGCATACCATTAAACTATATATATAAGTGTGTTTGATTGAAGACGAAATGTAAACATCTTAGTCTACGCAGTTCGTTCTCTCAGGAACTTTATCCAGGTAAATTTAATAACTTTATTTTGTAACAAGTATTAATATGCAAGTTCAAAATGCATTGATAATGTCCAACAAATAGGATGCGACAATTTTTTTAAAACTTTATTCATATTGTGCTTTTACATATATACTCCATCTGAAATTTTATATGAACGCGTACTCTCACACACACACACACACACACACACACACACACACACACACACACACACACACACACATATATATATATATATATATATATATATATATGATAAAAATATAGTTTTAATGTATGCTATATACAATCTAAAAAGTGCTCAATACCAAGAATACACCATATGTAAATATAAATATAAAAGTGTACATTTGGTCAACTCCAAGTGGCAATAACATTTTTCATGTTTGAACGCAATTTTCAGGACATGCCTGTTGCGTTTTGCCTCTACGATTTATATTTGATTGTCAATAGTACATTATGAGTAATAAGGTCAACTGCATAATCCAAACGTTTATTGGATAGGCGGTAGCAGTTATGTTTGAAATTATTCGAAGGTCCATTGAAGAGGAATAATTGTGGATCTGTATGATGTTGTCTTTACCTATTTTGACGTGCTGTTAAATTCATACTCTTTATTATAATTCGTTATTTATTTGTTATCAGTTATCAATATGATATTTTATGTTTATAAGGACATTTGGATTTTGTTTAAATATATATATATATATATATATATATGTATATATATATATATATATATATATATATATATATATATACATAATGTCTGTGTGTGTATGTGTGTTTGCGCGCGAAAAGTTTGAAAGTAATATCTTGAATTTATTTTTTCCTCGGTAGGAACCAACAAAGTTCTCTAGTTGGTTGAAGTTTACAAAACAGCACTAAACCTAACCGATTACTTTATAACGCATTTTTGGAAGAACGCCGGTTAATTTTAACCTTGTCTGTCATAAACGGCACGTTGAATGATAGAAAAAAATATAGATTAGATATTTACAAAAAATGCAATGTGGTCGTGATATAACTTCGACTTTTTCAGTCACTTTAGTTGCGACGTTATGACAGAGTTGTTTTCATTTCAGTAGTGAATTAACAATTATTTTATAGTTACATTCAGGGAAATTGAAACTTCATATGGTGTTAATATTGTTGATATTAAATGTGAAAAATAAAATATTCCGTTAAACCAAATCGGTAGTTAAATAAAATTATTCTATCTTACATTTGACACATTTTATTGGTTAATATTATCAATGCGATTATTTTCAAATTGCACATTTAAATGGATAAAGGATTATATTCAGGCAAAAAAATCATAACAAAGTCATTTGGATTTTAAATTAAAATGGCCGTAGATTTAGTTTCGTGTAAAATTAAAGCCATGTAATACATGCTTATCTTGAGCTGATCCACATTTATACATGAATGAAATTCAGTAACTGAATCTCACTTGCAAAATTTTACATTTGTTTTCTTTGTTTATAGAGGTTTTGTTTCCGTTTTCATAGAACTTAGGTTTTGCTTTTTGAAATTATTGTTTTAAATAACAACTCATTGAATATTAAGACGACGTCGCTAGTAAGATTTATTAAAAACACAGATGGTAAATTGCTTCAAGTATAGGCGTTACTGCATAAGAATATCCATAAAATATTTCTGAAATGTAATATAATGATTTGATGCTGATGATCATTTTCTTTTATGATATTTAATGCTGGCTTTGAAAAAATCTAGAAATAATTGTCTTTTGTGAAAAAGTTGGCGTTTTGTTGAAGCCTTCAGTAGAGGAATGAATGCTTTTTCTCTGCTTTCAAATTATACTATTGAACTCTCTCGATCATCGTCACTTTTTTCATAATAGTTGGTGATAACATTTCGCTTCAGGTTAGCTTTGCTTAAATTGACTGTAGTTGTGCACGTAGAGCCGTGGCAGTATCTCTTCGAGCAGTCATTAATCAGTTGCTGCTCTTGCTTTGCTGCAGGACAGCACTTGAAGACCTGAAGAAATCCAGCCCTAAATTTGGAATTCATGCTGAAATAGACAATCGGGTTGTAACAACTGTGACTCATGGCTGTCCAGTGAGCCGCTATCCACACAATGTTGATGTAGCTCTCTGAGTAGATATCAGGATAGTTGTCGCCAATTAAAGTAATAGCATGAATGGGAAGCCAAGAGAGTGCGTAGATGACCACCATAGCTATCATCATTTTCACCATCTGAGGATAAAAAGAAGGGGAAGAAGCAGTTAATAAAAATCTCATGGAAAATATCTAATTACATGAATTAAAATTGCAGCATATTTTCAATGCAACAAAACTGAGAAATACTAAGCTAATATTGTTACAATCAACATTTGAACACTATCATTCTTATGGCTATGAATTTTACTAAACAAAAATTTTATACACTTTGAAGACTATTGACAAGGTAAATTGCCAGGAAAGCGTGTTTTCTAACGCATTATGGATATAAAAACATTTGTACAAAATAAAAATATATATAATTTGATGCCAGATTTGTTTTTTTCTATAAACTTTTACATGTTATATATGTTTCTACGTTTAATATATTACAATTACTAGTTTTTACAGAAGCAGTATTTATATATATATATATATATGTAAACATGTTACTGAAATTAACGAATTTTAACGAAACTTGGTTATAAACAACCGAAAATTTGAAATGAACTGTTTGAACATTATATATATATATATATATATATATATATATATATATATATATATACATAATTATATTCATATAGATAGGTATCAGTTTGTAACTCTGGGTTTCACGTTTTTTAATGTTAAACTGTATTATTGACGAGATACACTTCCAGGTTACTTTAATGCAACGTTTATAATATAATAATGAGAATATAAACATTAGCGCGTGCAGAAAATTCCTTCGATCCAGAAAATCGATAATGGTTTCAACTTTTTAATTAAGAATATTCGAAAGATAGTAAAGACGATAACTGGTGGAATTTGTATAGATATGGTCTGTCTCAATTGTCACTTAAAAACACATCAGCCTAAAAAAATCGGAATTATTGAGAAACTTGGAAAGCTTAAAGGAAAGTTTTATACTTCCAAAGAAAGTAGTTACAAGAATCAAGGTGAATTATTTTTTCCTGCTACATTCCATGATCAGCTTCAATAACTGAATGTTGAATTGCGAGGTTTCATCTTAAAATACCAGATTAAACAATTAAACCTGGTCATTAACCATTTCATAAATAGCCTTGATGAAGGTAATTTCAAAATTTGTATGGTAGAAAATCTGGGTTTCTGTAGCACAGGCAGTAGAAAAAGCCTCGCAACAACGAACTCCGCTGAACGCACAAACTCCAACTACCTACTCGTAAGTGGTGGATTTCCCTACGCGTTTCTCTAATAACCCTAATATAACACTCTTCTAAATTTCTGTTTCACTTCTATCCCTGACTATTGCTAAGCCTCGCAGCTTTGTCTTCTTGGAAACTCGATCATGCTGTGGTTTTCGTTAATAACTCCTTCCACTTTCTCTCATCCCAGGAACATCCGACCAGAAAATATCTTACTGTTACGAAAGAGCTGACTGTGAGTAGTTTCGTGATTTCCTATGTGACGTCACTTGGAACAAAGGTTTTAGTCTTTCCGTTGAAGACTACGTCCGATGTCTCCTCTTTAAAGCTGGCATCAATGCTTTCATCCCGGTCAGGAATTTGCAACTTAAACCCCATTTGTTTCCCTGGTTCTCCCTTGCTTGTTTGGCCGCTATTGTCCACAGGGACCACTTCATCCGGCTTTATCGTAGGCACGCCTCTGATCTCTGCTGGTAATGAGTGCAAGAGGATTCTAAACGATGTTAAGCTGTTGTTTGCTGAAAGAATGAAGCAGCGTATAGCATTCCGCAAGTTTGGTGACTTTGTAAAAATGTGTTTAACAACAGCAAGCCGCCAATCCCCTCTTTAATCAATAAATTTGAGGTCCTCACATCTTCAGCCGACAAGGACGAATGCTCGCAGATTCTCCACCAACTCAACACTTGATTCGTCTTGCGTATCCACACCTGATTATCCACCTATAACTCAGGCTCAACTGAGTGAATTCACATTACCCCTTCGATGTTCTCTAACACAAATTCAAACCTTGACCTCCACCATAAGGCGAGCGTAGGTGACGGAATGCCAATCATTGTCCTGGAGAAATGTGCCCCTGAACTTTCATCTGTTCTCTCCAAACTCTACAAAACCTGACTTTGCTTCTTCTTTTATCTACCTGTTGGAAGTTTTCCTCTGTGGTTCCCGTATTTAAGGATTCTGGAGAATCTTCAGACCCTTCAGTTATCAACCTATCAGCCTCCTACTGATGTTTGGAAAAGTGTTCGAGGCTATTATCAATGCTGAAGTGGTGCAACATCTCTCAACCCACGGTCACTTCTCCGATAAACCGTATGGTTTCCTTCAACAACTCTACTGGTGATACATTAACGAACATCATAGAGTATATAAACCAGGCTCTCGATAAAAACGGCAAAACTAGAACAGTTGCGCTAGACATCTCCAAAGCATTTGACAGCATCTGGCATGCTGGCCATCTACGAAAGTCACAGGGCTATTGCAAAACTTGACGCTTGTTTGATCTAATCCAGTCGTTCCTTGCAAATTGCATAATGAAAGTAGTATTGAATGGGTATGCATTCAGATGCTACCATACAAACGCGGGTGTTTCTGAAGGCTCTATTCTAGGTCCTACGCCATTTCTGATTTTCATCAACGATCTCTCTGATGTCATCAGATCCCTCGTAGGCATCTACGCTGATGATACCACCATTTACTCCCGCCTCGAAAAGAAATCTGCAGAGGCTGACAAAGCAATCCTCGCTGCTGATCTTGAGAAGAACCTCCAATCTGTGATGGACTGGCGAAAAAATGGCTTGTAAGTTTTAATGCTTCCAAAACGAAGCTTCTATCCCTTAACCACAATATACAATAGCTCCTACCCTCCCCACCCATCAGCATGGATCAGGTAAGTCTCTCTGAAAGAAACATACTGCGCCTCTTCGGCCGAACTCTATCCGTCGACCTCAAGTGAAATGACTACATGGAATCGATAGAAAATCTGCTGCTAGGAAGGTTGTTTCACTCTGTAAGGCATGCAAGTTTTTCTCCTCTGAATCTACCTTGCACATGTGTAAATATACCATCCACTCGTCATTGAATACTGCTGTCACGTCTGGGTTGGAGCCCCAGATAGTCATCTCGGGGTTCTTGACAAAATCCAACGGAGAATCTGCAAAGTAATTGATTTCGACATGGTAGCTCAACTCCAATCATTCTTTCACAGAGGTAATGTGGCTTCCCTCTGTCTCTTCTACAAATACTTTCAGGGCTTCTACTCCGATAAGCTTAGCTCTAAGATGCCCTCTGGGCATTAATTTATTCGAGCTGCTAGACTAGCGACTAGGTTCTACCATTTTAAATTGAAACTGATGAAATGTAACCGTAACCTCTACTCCCTCAGCTTTTTTTCTCGCATAATAATTTAAATGCAATGTCAATTGCCATCTCTTATCTGTTTGACTCGAATTATTTCCTTTACAACCCTTGTATCATATTCTTCTCCCTTTACACTCCACTCTAGTGTTCTCATCTTTTCCGTATCCATTTTCTGATACTCCCAGTAACTTGTTCCTCTTTCTCATCACTCGCATCTTATGTAATTATCTGATGTGTGATGGAGGTGATGTGTGTTGCCCCTTAGGAGATTAGCGTCATCCATTTTGATAGTAGGAAAGAAAATTTTTTTTATGGTAGTTAAATGAGAGCAGTTTCGTTTTAAAAGCATTATAATTTACGAGTCATTTCCTAACTCATTCAATTACAGGTTCTAGACCAATTTGAAGGGCAGCAGCTAGGTTTACATTGTCAGTCTTGTCAGATTTCCCTATTGAAATGGAAGGAAACGGTGGAGCCATCTGCATTGATGCCTACTTGGGAACTGATTCCGCTAGGAAGATCATTGATAAATATCAGAAAAATAGTAGGATAGAGCTTTGAGAAAAGTTATATATAGGAAAGTTACAAATAAGCAGCATAAAATGAATGAATATGTATCAAAGTATATTGCTATTTTATATAAAATGTATTACTGCACACACACGCACTACTTAGTTTATGCATTAGCGTGTTTCTGAGTACGTTTCACGTGACAGTGCGCTTGTTCAAACAGATTTCACAAGGTCATCAATCAATTTTTTATGGAATTAGATGACATAAAAATACTATTTTTTTTCTCTTTTCAAGTAGCAAACACATTTACCCAACCTCATAACATTATCTTTCTCGACACAGATTGATGCAAATTTAATGGTCCACTTGTCTGATAAATTAAGGATAGAACCAAAGAATTTCGATTAAATGTTCGGCAAATTGCATAGGATTTTATGTTTGCGCTAACTACTTGAAATGATGATAATGGTAGAATGATTTTTGTAGCTAACTGCTGTAAACACTGTTGTTTTTTCTCTGATAGCCAAATTAGGAAACAAGACAGTGACAGTATTGAGACGTTCCAACTAACAAACAGAAAATAAATATTATAATATTTATAAGTCTAAATGTTTTAACCATTTGAGATTTTCAAATGAATATTAAATTTCTCTCATGATTGCAATGTTTTATAATTCGTCTATCAAATTTTTCTGATTTTAATAAAGCTTTTAAATATGTCCTTTCCGTAATAGGTAAAGTCTAAGAAAGTTATAAACTTTTTAATAAAATAAGAAAAGTAATGATTAATGAACATTGAAACAATTTAATTACTTTTAGTTATAGTAATATGGCTGGAATATCAGAAATAGGATCTATGTCATCTTTGATAGAGATCAAACAAATCTTTTGATTCTTCAAAATGTATGACTTTCTGAATGGATGCAGTATTGAACTGTTAATTTAAACAAAACGTTTAATTGGATGACATTTAATGTTTCTAGTTATGACTGATGGAATATTTATGAGGAAAAAACAGTATTCAAAATTGTTATAAAAAATCTAATGTTTTGTTTATTACTTTGCGTTGAGATGTTTACCGTAATTTACTGAATGACCTTATTTACGAAATTGTGCACATCCGTGGCTGTTATATTATTATAATTATATGAACTTCTTTAAACATATAATATATATGACTGCGAATTCTTAGAAAAAATGAAATATGTTTTTTGATATCGCAACTCGTTTGTTAAAGTTTCAAAACCAATATTAATCGGTTCAACAATGCGTATTAATTTCATTATAAGAAATTCTTACGCAACACCTTAAATCGGGATTTTTTGAGCAAAAGAAATGACTCAATTATTGACACGTTAGGCGGTATCATTTTGCATATCTTCTTTTAGAATATATTACATCGGTGAAAAATGACAATAACTTTAATCACCTTGGATAACCATCCTTTATTTCAATCTATTGGATTTACTCGTCATATTTTGCTGAGAGCGAATATCGATGCGATTTTAAAATATCTGCACAATAAGTAGTAAATAATTAAGTAAGAAATTAATTGCACAAAACGGTTAACATATTCTTATAGATTAATGGACATTATACTTCTGAGAAGATCTCACATTTTACACAGACGAATGTTTCGCGTAAGAACCGAGATTAAAACTCTTGTTATTTATAATACGAATTCTAATGCGTACCAAAATTATCGTTTGTGATTAATTATTATTTTAGGTCTACTCATTTGTTTTATGCGCTGCCTCCAAATATCAACCAGGGAAATCTCATGGGAATGCAAGTCAACAGATTATAATTGCTGGTGCAATTTGATGCATATATAGTTGCCATTCCCAGCATCATTTCTCTTAATTAAGATGGCATATGGTTGTATATAATAATTTAAACTTTCATTAAAATATGTATGTGTATGACAAGTTCATATTATTATTGTTATTGCTGGAATTTGTATAACAGATACGTTTTTTTTCTCCTGGAATTTTG
This sequence comes from Ascarosepion bandense, assembly GCA_037127315.1. Classification (NCBI taxonomy): domain Eukaryota; kingdom Metazoa; phylum Mollusca; class Cephalopoda; order Sepiida; family Sepiidae; genus Ascarosepion; species Ascarosepion bandense. The sequence continues at coordinate 1,200,213 of JBBBDQ010001129.1, read as the reverse complement.
TTAAAATCAAGAATTGGAAATACAAATATAAAAGTATTTTCTGAATATACCACGTAACTTTAATGTCCTACTTTTTATAATTGTTTTAGTTTTATTTAAAACCTTTTATATTATTTATTTTACCAACAGAAAAAAGAATCTAATTTTGTCGAATTTAACATGTATCCGTTTATAGGTTCTTATTGAAATAGAAATTGTACGTTAGTACTAGTCGGTTTGTGATAGAAAATGAGGATTTGAACATTGTGTTTTAACATTCTTCCAAATGTGAAGAATCTACTCTTCTTCAAAATCACCGATTGAAATACTAACCTCTAAATCTGAACGTGACCCGCAAGCAATTGTTGGGAATGCGCATATATATTTATTAGCAAAATACGCATCCTATTTATTGCAGAAAGCTGTTGATAATTCGAAAAGATGATATTCATTCGAAGCAAAAATTCTTCAATTCAATCCTTAAAAATAATGAGTGTGTTCACTGATGAAAATTTTCTGACTAAAACTTTTCCTATATTTCTTTTGCATAGCTGTTTTTATAATTGATGAAAACCTGAACTCGTAAAATTGATTTTAAATTTATATATAATTCCGTTCAAATTTTGGATGCCAACGTGAAAGAGACTTTAAAATACTCATGGGTTTTATAATAGTGATAAAATAAAATATAATGATTGTTTGCATTTATTTTATGAATCGTGTTCTGAAATATCAATAAAACAGCAAATATTTTCACAGGCTGCTTAGCTCTACTTACAGATATTTAGTCATACAAAGTAAAGTAAATGTTAAGAAATAATTGAGCTTAAAGAGAGAAATATACAAAAGGTTTCGATTATGAAGATATGAAGATACACTTTCTGTTGTTACATATTTTATTATACAGTCGCCATATAACAGATAATGTTAATATTATTATTTAAAATTTGAATAAATATAAAGAACAAACTTTTCACGAAACATATCAAGGATCACAACTGAAATCCCAAGCACGAAAACTGTGCTGTTGGTCTCTCAATTGTAAACTTAAATCAATAAGTCATTAATATCGACATTGTGTAATGAAAGAATATATTAAAAAATTATTTCATAGTAATTTACTGTTGCATAGTTTACAATGTAGTCAGAAGTAACATTGGTGGCAAGAAATAAAGATTTAATCTAGACAATCAATCAATTATAATGGTTTACAAAAAATAAAAACATAAACACATAAGCCTCTCGATACACTTTTAGCAATCTGGTTCCAGTGTATTACCAAGGAAACCATAACAGACTAGCTTAAACGCTTCGCATATCCACAATTCGTTTAACATAAGAAGCTTTTTAGTAGTACAACCTGTTTTCTAAGTCCGTGTTTCGTGTCCTGACACTGACAATATTTACATCTACCTTAACCAGCTTCTACTGCTTAAGCCAGGATCCCAGGAGCTCTGACTGCTGCTTGGGTAGGTGAAAATAATGGTCAGAGCCACTCAAGTCTTCTTGAATGATCCAGTGGAGGTCACTGCCACTTGCTATTGAATAAGATAAAGACCCTGATTTAAGAAGAGACTGACTTGGCAGAATTTTCCTCCGAAGATAATTTTTCATAAGAAATAAATGAAATACTGTTTTTATATTAAAGTGTATAAGAACAAGGAGATCATCTGTGTGAGGAGTAGGTTTTATAGCTGAAGGAAGCTTGTAATATTTTATTTTTCTTTAGAAAAACATCTAAACTATTTGTATTTGTCAGACAAAAATAACAATCATATGCATGACTTCGTAACACTCTCCAGGCTATCGAAACAGCAAAGGTGAATCCTGCTGTACTCTGAAAATATTCAGCTAGACCATTCTAACAAGGTTTACAACAAATGTGTGGGGTCCAGAATTTGTTATGGTCTCAAATTTTACAGTCAAAATCATGAAAGTAAGCTGTTCTCAAAAAAGAAATAATTGTTCGGTACTGTGCAACGTTAGTGAATTCTGCATACACAGAATGAATTTGCTGTGTAGATGCATCCTCAGTGTTTTGACGTGACTGAAACTAATGAAGAGATATTTATTAGCTCACAAAAAATAGTATAAACATTGATCACATATATGGTTACATTTATGCGTGCTCTGCATTCGAATTTGAAGAAGATTTTATTTTGCCGCAATGAAACTTAGCCCGCAGTGCTGAGCGTAGGGCGGCAAAGATGCCAGCTTATTTTGAAAAAATAGTGTGTAGTAACTAAATCTTAAAATAAAAAACCCACAATGTCCTAAACATGACGAATCTGGCAGCCTTGAATTCATGTACATATGTATACATGTATATCTTAAAAAGTAGAGATGAGAAATAAAAAAAAATATATCATATCTGAAATAAGCACCGAAAACATTTTCCTACTTGCTCAAATCAATTTCCAGTGTTATTTAATATTTATAATAAAATCAATGTAAAATATAAAAAGAAACTTAAAATAAGACAAAATGGAGAAAAAGTTTTATTAAGAGGTGATTTTAATATTTAATTATTTCTTAATTTTAACTTAGTCTCATGTAATGTTTCATGTTCTTTTAGGAGGATTTTGGTCATTTGCTAAAACGAATTGTTATTCTTTAGAACGACATTTTCTGCATAAGAAATTAATTAGTATTATCAGGAATAAAATTGTCGATATAAAAATTGTCCTACAAATTATCACGTCTCCAACATGAGTAATTGTTTTCATCTGGTATAATTCAATAAAATAAAAGTAGAGAAGAAAAATGTACTAAATTATTTTTGAAATGGATTTTTATAATTGCGTTAAATTTTAATAAAGCACTTTAATTCAATTACTATGTACTATGAGCTCTCGTAATTAATTGAAAAATTCAATTCAATTAATATTCTTATTTTATTGATGACCGTCAAATTTAATTCTACAGGTAACATGTTGAATTGATAGGCTTTTTCTCACCGTATTTTCAACCATTTCTTGTACAGTAAAATGACAGCCAAGAGGAATAAGATCGATTGAAAAAAATAATCAACTATTGAATAAAACTGAACGCATTTCCTGGATACAACGTATTTGGTTTAAGCCAGGCCATTAGTGATATTGAATCTTTTTTCCTTTTTCCTTTACTATCTTTTTGGAGGACATTGCTCAGATTAGAGTTTTATCAGAGAGACAATAAATAAAAGTAAAAATAAAGCGACAATGAAACATGGTAGTTTGTAGAAAAAATGTATTCAGAAATTAACAAGAAAATATAAAAATAAAGATATATTTCATTCCCCTCTACAAGAAGAAAAGAACATTGAAAAAATACTTTCAGAGCAAATAAAATATACTAAAACAGACAAATATAATGAAAAATTAGCAAAAAGATATACTGCAAGAACCCCCCCCCCCCACAAGAATGATAGGATAATAGTAAGAAAAGAAAAAAGAAAATATTTTCAGTGAAATACATGAAATATAAAAAATACAATTAAAAGATGAAGAACGTAATCACGAGGATATAAAACACTGGTAGGTAACAACTTCTCTTTTCCCTCCTCCACTTACTTCTGACATTATTGCTACGAATCATAATGAAATAAACATGCCAATTAGTGGGTTTTACTATTTCAGCAGACTAAAGAATAAAAATCACACGGAACTGAAGTTCTGAAAAAAGTAACTGTTATTCAGGTTATTGTCAGAGCACTAGAGATGGTCTCGCTTAATTATGCAATATGAATTACGAAATAATTCATCAGTGAACACTCAGTGATTAAGTAATAATAATAATAATAATAATAATAATAATAATAATAATAATAACAACAGCAACAATAATAATAGTAATAATAATAATAGATAATTTAAAAAATATCAAAATATAAAGACCTGGAAAATGAAATAGAAAACATGTAGGAATTGAAAACAAGAATAGTACCAGAGATCGTAGTGACACTTGGAATGATCAAAAATGAGCCAAACAATACATTAAAAGAATCCTTGGAAACCCCAGGTTAAGAGATATACAAAAAAAGTGTTGTTAAGTACATCACACACACTAAGAAGAACTTTGTCTATGTAACGCTAGAGATGTTATGGGAAATGAAATGTCGCCATAAAAACACACCACAACTTGCCTAACTTTTTTCACAGACTTGGTACGAAATGTTGCCATAGCAGAAATTAAATCATGATGAAAAATGACACAATAATTACAATAATTTGACGAACCTATGCCTGGCCAATATTCAGAACGTTTTAATAAATCTAATGTTGATAAAGTTAATATTCGTCGATGGTTACGAGCACCTGGATTAAAGTCTGAAACTGAAGTTTTTATTATTGCAACGCAAGACCAGAATATTTTCACTAGGAACTTTCAGCCAAATATAATACATAATAATGCAGGTTCTGTGGAACAACAGAGCATCTAATCTCAGGATGTTCTGTACTTGCCCCAAATGAATATAAAAATCCTCACGATAGAGTGGGGCAAGATTTACACTGTGTAATATGCAAACAATTTGGAACCGGTTACTGAAAAAGATCTCACTATTCTACAGGATTACACCATCAACACAGACAGAAAAATTGAAGCAAATAGGCCGGACATTATTGTCAAAAATCAAAAAGTGAAAAAAAATTGCCAACGAATTGATATGGCTTGTCTAGCTGATTAATGATAAAAAATGGAAAAAACAACAAATTGAAGTAATCCGTAAAAATCTCAGTATAAGAGATATACAAAAAAATTTCTTCTTATGTACAGCCTACACACTAACGAGAACTTTGTCTATGCAACGCTAGGGATGTTATAGGAGATTAAAAAAATGAAATGTAGCCATAAAAACACACCCCAACCGGCTTTATGTCTTTCCGCAGACTTGGTAAGTAGTGTGATCATAGTAGACGCCGAATTATGATGGAAATGATGTAATAATAAATGCGGAACGTAGAATGATTGGGTTTGTGTCAAGGCGTTACGTTCCTTAGTTTTACTAAGATGTTATCTGAGAAGAGCTGATCTCCTTGAGTTTTGTTTGGCAATCTCCCTGGCCTTAGCGTCACGAACAACATATAATCAAGAAAGAATTACCATATATCAACCTATTCATTCATACAACGATGGAAATATTGGGGCAACAGGAGAAGTTACTGTTGGACATGGCAGTTGTGAATTGGAAAGCCAGACCCATACAATTCGTAATCCAGTTATCGCTTAATCCCAGAATAATCGAGTTAATCTGTGTTAGCACAAACCGCCAAGATGAACAGAAACAAAGCAGCAGGGACAGATAAAATTGTAAGCCAAATATTGTCATTTGTACACGATTTCGGAATCTCTATACATGTCAACAGAGGAAGAACTCAATAAAAATATTTTCAAAGATATACCAAAAAAGGAAACAGTTGTAAACTAATTCTCTGTGAATATCTATATATCCCTCGATCGAGTAAGTTATCATCTTAAAATGATATAGTCATATTATTACAGCATAATCGTGCATTTTGATTAATAAAATGTTTGTTCTGATTATTTCATTTGAAGGAATTATGAATATTTCTTATATTATATAAAATGATGAACCATCATTTTTAAATCGAATTTTATCAATAGCAGCCCAGTCCCTACTTCGTAATCTGCAATCATTCAAATGTTTTCGTGTTTGGAATCTAGTTCACACTTAACCTTTAAGAAAAAAATGCAGGATAAAATCGAAATAACGCCACACGCTGAATGATAATTATGATTAGCATTAAGAAGTTAATCAAGTGAAAGAGTAAAACGAGTTAAAATATGGGGATTCATGGCAACGGATTCGGAACAAGGAAGAACGATCTATGGATGAGAAGATTTAACTTGTTAGCAAGGACATTCACCATGTTTTACTTTCGTTGACACATTCTGTCTTAATTTTTGCTAGATATTCTTTTATACATTTGCTCTTGTTCGCACCTAATAAAAACAATACATTTAATTAAGCTAAACTCGCAAAATTATTTGTTTATCAGAAAACAATACCTGATTCTTTAATATTTTACTTAATAAAAATTTAACAAGTAGAACATTGAATGTCATGATTAAAAGTATGACACAGATCAAAATTTATATCCCGATTTCTTGCAAAGCAACAAATATAGATTATGCGGAGATTTTAAAACATCTTTCTCAGCTTTCTATTGCTCCTTTCTAACTAGTTTGTACTCCTCACTCTTTTCTAATTAATCTTTTTACAGTTATGTAGCCCCCTGCACATCAGTGGCATTTCCGCCTTGCTCGGGGTTAAATGATTAAAAAAAAATAGGAACATTTTAAAATTATTTACCAGAATAATAATTATAAAGCGAGTAAACACAATTAGTACAATGATCGACAAAATAATTACTCGGAAAAATGAAAAAGGCTGTGTGATCTAGTATTGCTATGATACATTCTGTACTGTTGCTATACAAACATCTATCTATCTATCTATCTATCTATCTATCTATCTATCTATCTATCTATCTATCGAAATCATGGAGTATTATATAAATAAAATGAAAACGAAAGAAACAGTCACATATACATAACACACACACACACACACACACACATATATATATATATATACTTATTTCTTCCCATCAAATTCAATATTTTTAATGAAATATTTAATTGTATGTATTTATATACGTAACTCTCATTAAAAACAAACTGCAAATATTTACATTAATCGCACATTTATTATGTTTAATGTTAAGGCAAATTGTGCTTTACCTGAAAGTAACCATGGATGTGCGTTGTGATGCAGTGGATATCGACTCGAAACGAGAGATCGGGGTGCCGAGTTCGAATTCCACTTTAATTCCTTGCATTCACTTACACACAAACACCCTTGAAAAATGTATTAATCCGTCTCTTCCCTCCAGTTATGGGTTAAATAGCAGGACAGATTGGGATCTATATCCTTGGCTAGCAACCAGTCTACCGCAGAAAGCAATGGCAACCTACTACGGGATAATCTTCTGCGCAGTCAGTCATGTTTCTTACGAGACATGATCGCCTAAAGCGTGTATCACGTATGGCACTTAACTGACTGAACCATCTCCAGCCGAATATTTACCATTTTACCTATTTTATTAAGTGGAGAAAGCATTTCGAAAAAATTTGCAAAATAGTTGTATTTTAACATAATTAATTGATAGCAGCTTCCATAACCATATATATATTCTGAAGCATTTTATTTTCATAATTTAAAACGTCTATGCAATATGGTTGTTTCTTTTTAGAATAACATATCATAAATATTCTAAAATACGTAGAATTCGTAGAATTTTAACTTTTTTCTATTTCCTGCTGTGGTTAATGAGCGCTGATTTCAAGGAAAAACGTACTCCTTAATTATGCAGTTGTAAAACAGAGAAAACATAAAACTTACACCTCATCTATTTATTGACACGTTGCAGGAAAATATCAGACGTCTCCCATTGACAACACGTAACATTATTTGATAAAAATGTGGTACATTAATAAAAATGATTTTGAAGTAAACACGTGTCCACTCTAAAATTTTATGTTCACGTCAATTTTGACTTAAAATCGGAGAAATGTATGGTATCCTTGAAATAAATTATGTAGATTATTTTATAATATAATATGCATCATATCAAATTATAAACGGAATGGTTGCTCTTCGGTTGATGGAACGAATATCAAATGCACAAAATTTCTTTTGGATTAAGTATTTTTCTATTTTTTTGGTTATACTTTTTTGCCAAACGGAGATCGTTGTGTCGATAATTGTGCAAGTTATTCAATAAGTGCAAACTCTATACTAACTGCTTAGTATGATGATTACTTTAATAAAGGCAAAATAGTATCTGATTAATGAGAGCCTATATAACGGGATATTTATACAGTTTAGTTGTTTGGAGTCAGTACTCACTGACACGAAAATGAAATTCGCAGCCGGGAGATTAGAAAGAGAAAGAGGGAAGAGTAGTAAGACAGTGGGAGAAAAAAAAGAAAAGTAGAGGAAGAAATTGTGAAGAGAAGAAGAAAATAAACAAATTCGCGTGTTAGAGGGAGAGAAAAAGAGGAAGAAAGAGAAGGAAAACTGGATATGAAGAGAGAGAAAGATGAAAGAGGCTGAGGGAGAAATGACATGCATTGAAAGAATAGAAACAAAAAAATTATAGTTAAGATATCGTTCCAGTGACTGATAGAATCTGAAGAATTAAAACCATTACCTCATGTGATTCTGGATGTACTTTTATGATGTACTTTATGATGTACTTTTATGATGTACTTTTATGATGTACTTTATGATGTACTTTTATGATGTACTTTTATGATGTACTTTTATGATGTACTTTATGATGTACTTTTATGATGTACTTTATGATGTACTTTTATGATTTTGTACTTTATGATGTACTTTTATGATGTACTTTATGATGTACTTTTATGATGTACTTTATGATGTACTTTTATGATGTACTTTTATGATGTACTTTTATGATGTACTTTATGATGTACTTTTATGATGTACTTTATGATGTACTTTTATTGAATAATCTTTCTTATTTTAGAAAAAAAAAAAGAAAAACTCACAAACACAAATCTAATTTTTCTTCATAATCAAACTGGAACACTCATCAATTACTGTCAATCAATTATTTTTTTTTGTATTTTTACATAGATGTGCACTCGAAGGAATAAAGATAAATTAAACAACGAAATTGTTTTAGAATACGGCTCAGAACAGAATTTTATGTATGGATTCTAAAATTTTCTAATACATGTTAATAATTCTAAAAATCCAAAATCGGATAAATATTATTTTTCGCAATATATACGGTAACTCCAACAGTCTAATTCTGTGCCACATAAAAACTCCTGAATCTGATGAGAAATATGTTATACTCCATTTGTAATTAACCAGTATTGATTTTGTAAAATTATTTTAGTGGCCAAAACGCCAAAACATTTAAAAGGTGTAAAACCATTCATGATTGTACATGTTAAATCAATTTTATATATGAAAAGTTGAACACATGAATCACTGGAGAAAAGCATGAGAGAGAGGATGTAAGTTAGTGAGACAGGAGATGACTATTGACTTTACACTTAAATTCTTGGAGATTGTAACTGTCAGGAAAGTGAATATGCGGAAGAGAATTCCACAGGCGGGAAGTTCGAGAAAAGAAGCCGCTTGAGTAGAATTTGCGTTTACAATGTATTGGTTTCACAGTAAAAGGGTGGGACCTAGTTGTTAATCTTGTGGCTCGAGGAAATTCGTATATAGTGGGTACTAGTGAGCTAAGTTCATTGGAGCAGAAGCTGTGAAAGTATTTGTAGCAGAAACACAGGGAGGCCACACTGCGTCGGTGAGAAAGTTCGGATCGATCACATTACAGTTTCTCCGTTGGATTCGGTCGAGCATACCTAAGTAGATAGCAAGAGCACCGGACCAGATATGGCAGGAATTCTCAATGCATGGGCGACTGGTAGACTTGTATATGTGCAGGATTGTTTGGGACAGGAAAATCTTCTTGGCCCTACACAGAGAACCGACTTTCATAGCAGCGGATTTAGCTATGGATTCTATATAGTTATTCCACTTGAGGTCTGGTATGAGAGTTAACCCGAGGAGGCGTGGTGTTTCGTTTTCAGGGAGAGAAGCCTGATCTATGTTAATGGGCGGGAGGAAGGATTGTCTGTGGTGGTTATTAGATAGCAGCTTCGTTTTGGAAGCATTAAAATGTACGAGCCATTACTTACCCCAGTTCCCCACGGATTGGAGGTCCTTTTCAAGCTCAAACAGCGAGGTTTGCCTTTTTCAGCCTCGGTAGATTTTTGATCGAGACGAGAGTAAACAGTAGTGTCGTCAGCATATATGCCCACTTGGGATCTTATTACGTCAGGGAGATCGTTAATATAGATAAGAAAAAGCGTGGGACCGTGAAGAGAACCTTGATGGACACCCGCATGTGTAGGAAAATAATTACAATTCAAAATGATAAAAAGGAAAGACTATTTATTTATTTAAGATTGTTGGTCAGTATTTATGCAAGTAATATCCTTTAATGTTGTAACCTTTATATCACTGCAATTTTTTATTCTTTTTCATAAGTAAAGTTATCTTGGTCTGCTGAATTTAAAATACGCCGTGACTTGTATTATTATCCCCAAATAAGTTTTCCTAAATGATTGGATTTAAGAAATATTTACATTTGGTAAATGCCGACTAGTTTTGCAATTTATTGCGCTATTTTACTTTGTGTAAAGTCTGAAGTTCTTAAACATTTTTTTTATTCATAACGTCAGTTCTAAAGTTCATTTTAAAACTATGACGTGATTATTACTATAAGACTTTGAAATTAAAGAAGTTTCATACAAATATAGAAATGATTATAGTTATTTACATCTATACAGAAGAAACCAGCTTTGATCCTAAATGGGCAGATAAATGTGCCATCAATTAGAAAATTAACTGTAGATGCCAATAAATATTTATTTTATATCTAGACTGACTAACATTTTCAAACACAATGTAAAAGCATTAAATGTGATCCAGTATATAAGAAGTTTAATTATCAATAAAAATAACAGGCTAAAGAAGATATTTGAACAATTTATGAATTTTTAAAAATACGACCATTTTCCCGCTAAAGATTATGTCATGGTTCATTACATCTCTAAGTGTTCGATTCAGAGCTTTAAATAGATAACGATGATACATGGGTGTTTCATCAGAAAAAATCAAGCTTGCATAGTAAAGCAAACGGCCAATAACAATCAAGAGGAGATATTTTGCATGTTGAAGTAAAGTTTACCGGTATTGGGAGCTTGAAAAGAGAGTGAGCAGTGCGATCTAGATTCAATAGTATCTTAGCAATGCCCGACGACGATGTCACAATAGCTAGTTGGTTGTTATTGTGCGCATATGACAATAATATATTAAGAAGAAAAGTTTTGACATTACCATCAATAAATATCATACAACATCATTTTATCGATTTTCTCTTAAGTAATTTTAAAAATGATTCACTGGTTATTATTTATCATATGGATGTTTGCAGTGAAAAATTCTTCGGCATTTGGATCCATACCATCTCCCTGAAGTAGAACATTATTCATTATGAGATCATGATTAGTAGTAGGCAATCTTAAAAAAAAATATTGTACTGTGGTCATGGTGACCCACTGATGATCCAGTTTACACAGTATATCATTAAGGGCAATTTCCAAAGCTACTTATGAGAAATTGTGTTGTCTCATTTGATGAAAGTAATCTTCGAAAAAACCTTCGAAAATATGTATAATTCTAGTGTTCTGGAAGGAGAGCAAAACTGATTAATACCGAGAAAGAAATTTCGTAAACAATTATCTGAACATGTTTTTCTTGCTTTATTTAGAGAAACTCCCTATTTGTGATCAGTTTCTAATTGATTCATCATTTGAAAAACATGCTTAAAGTTGTCGCAAACAACACTGTTAATTGTGAGTACATTTTCAAATCATGTCACTCCCGTTTGATGTTGAAGTCATAATGTAATGTGGATGTGCGTTGTGGTGCAGTGAATATCGACTCGGAATGACAAATCGGGGGGCCGAGTTCGAATTCCAGTTAAATTCCTTGCATTCACTTGCGCACAAATACCATTGGGAAAGGTATTAATCCGTCTCTTTCCTCCAGTTATGGGTTAAATAATAGGACAGATTGGGTTCTATAGCCTTGGTCGGCAACCAGTCTACCGCAGAAAGCAATGGCAACCTACTGCGGGGTAACCTACTGCCCAGTCAGTTATATCCCTTTTGAGACATGAACGTCCAAGCGCGTATCACGTATGGCACTTAACTGACTGAAAAATGTAGGATGAAATATCTCCCCTTGTGATGAATGTACTGCATACACTTTACCGATAGCTTCTGGAACATTTTGACTTTGTCTAACACTTCTCAGCCAAATTTTAAATTATTGTTACACTAAGCATAATGTTGTGAAAAGTGACAATATAGGATGTCTTTTTCTATAGAATATTCTTGATCTTGAAATATGCTGTACATTTTGTTGATCTATTTTGTGCTAAAGATTCCTGGGCATGATTCAAACACCATCATCTGTTGATCTGGAAAATACATCGGCAAGCATCCAACAACAGGCTGCATTTGTTGAATTTGAAACTCAAGTAATTTTCAGCAAGCGGCAATTTTCGTAAATTTGATGTTGCCAACATTGAGACGCACGACCTCTTCTTCGTGTGTAAAGAAACTGTGGCATGATCAGCCTTAATAGATGCCAACCTGTCAAGATTAATATGTACCTCGGACTTCTGCAACATCTAAGTATAATCTGGTGCTACATGACGGTTATCAACTACAATTTCTCTATTTCTAATATGTCTATCTAGAGGGTTTCAGCGACGATAATGGGTATAAGAATAATTTCCAATTAATTTTCCTCGGGTTCCATGTATCATAAATTTATTCATCAAGAAATAAAGATGTGCTGTTAGTGGGTTTTCGGAATTGGAAAGTTCAGGTGTTACAACTTTATCACCTTCTTGCCATGTGTTGTGATGATTTTGTATTATGAATAAAAAATGTCAATGAGATCATCCTCTTTTTTGTTAACCACCCACAAACCGGTTAAGTTTCAACAAGAAAAGCAGTTCTTGATGCAAAATGAAGTAAGATTATTATACATTTTACCATTATTTTCACATATAATTATTTTTACTTATATTGTACAATTGGGCGCAGCTCCGCCCTTTGTATGTTGTACCTAAAATCGTCATTACTTTCTAATTCCGTCATTAGCTTATTTTAAAAACGACAACAACAGCTCTCTTATTACAGTTAAGATTTCGATTGCTGTAAGAATTAAAAAACAAATTTGTATCTTACATTCCGAAATGACCTAACATAAAAGATCATATTCATATGTCTTCATTATAATATGTATAAAATTTCCTGTTCAGATAATCATGAAAATCCACATTTTGTATTTATATATGTATTGTGAAATCTAGCAGACAGGTTTATTCTTTACAATTAATTGTTACAAAATGTGTAAGACAGGCAAGATAGCAAACTACTGGGCAGAAGAACTGTGGGTGTGAAATTCTGCCAATGAGAAGCAAAATAACATAACGTCGAAGAACTAACGGGTGAACACGTGCGGAGAATTGAGTGTAACGGTAGATAAAATTCTAAAAAAATATTAATGTTAGAAATGTCAAAGTCCAGGTATGGTGAATATCCGTATCGATACCGACAAACGTGCCTATCAAAAAGTACCCATTCTCACACAAAGAAAGTTAGTAGATGAGGGGTTATATGAAATATTAGATGCAGGCATTATAGAATAACTAGAAGTTCTTGGGGTTTCCCAATGGTGCAAGTAGGGAAGAAGAATGGCAGTAAGGGTATCTGCGTAGATTTTATGGCACAAGATAACAATTCTAAGAGTATTGCAGACTCACTTCCGCTTATTGGTGATATTTCATCATCCTGAAGCCTAGCTCGGTACTTCTTAAAAGTATATTTAAAGTTCAGATACTGGTAGGTAGAACTACATGAAGGTAAGAAAAAAACTGCGTTCACGTTTTACTGGAATTTATTCTGCTTTAAAGTTATACCATTTGATATGATTGAAGCTCTCAGTGTATTTAACGAATTGATGTCCACCGTTTTACAGAGGCAGAAACGGTGCACTTTGCCATGTTTGAACGATATGTTAGCATTACTTAATTGCATAGGACAGCATTTAGTACATGTTTAGATGGTCTTCAACTGTTAAAAGAAGCAGAAGTTGAAAAGAAAACCGTGTAAGTATGATTTTTTAAAATCCCGAGACACAGTACTTATGATTTAAAATCATTGGTAGGGAAATACTGCCTGATAAGGTGAAGTAAATAGGATTTGAATTAATTCAAACTCCAGTACTTCGCTATTGACAAAGAAGAATTAATTTCCTCCCCACACGCACACCAAGAGCTGACACAAATATAATTTAAGAGCAGGATGCAAATAAATATTTAAGAACACAAACGTGAAATTTAGAAGGGGAAGTTTAGTAAGTTAGAGAACAAAAAAATTATTATGTAGGACAAGGTTGCATAATATTCACTTCAACAAATGGCGAACCAGTAGTTAGGCTATACATCTGTGCGTTGTCTCCGCGTAGCTTTGCAAGTTTTGCCAAGAAGTCATTAGATAGAGTTGTCAATCACCTTAAAAAATGGGACAGGTACTGTTTCCTAGATCTTACTTTTTTCTTTAGTGAAAGTGTGGCGGATAGGAAAATACGAATTAAAATCAACTTTCTTCACTTTTACAAAAATTCACAATGACGTGTGGAATCTTGGTTTTGCCGCATAAAAAAAAGTCATAACCTGATTCGCGAGTAGATGTTAAATTGATTTTCTGACCAATGAAAGCGATTTGCAAGACTAAAAAGACTTCGCGATTCAGTGCGGAAAATCTAAAAGACTATATAAAGATCAGCGTCAGTCAGTCAGATGGAAGCATCGAGAGAGAGAGAGAGAAGCGAAAAGGTAACGGGAGAAGCTTCATTCGTCCTCTTTCTCCTTCTTTCGCGTGTGCTGATTCCTTTTACAAAGGCACTCCTACCAAACAAACGCTCATATACATACATACGTACGCATAAATTCTTTCCAAGAAATTACTACTACGAACATTCTATAACGCTTGATACCCTTAACTTTCTCATTGAACATTAACATCTACGAATTCTTGTTATTCTTTCCTATTAATAAATTTCTATTTTATCCATCAAAATGTATATTTTTATTCTTTCATTATTCCACACTAATCCACAATCCCCAACCCTCTGATGAAAACCTGATGAAAAGGAAAATAACCCGATAATTCTGGATAAAACTTGTAAGCTATAGGGAGTTCTGTTATGTATGACACAAGGCCGAATCAATAAACATTAACCATCTCCTTATAGTTACAAAAGCACCATTTGATCATTCTCCGGTGTATGTTGAGGTTTGCACTCAGCCACTGAATTACATTCATATAAATTCACACGTGTATCAATCACATAGTTCCTAACTTGTAATATCTTCTTTCTTCTACATGCACACTAGTACATTTTTCATTTTTAGTCAGTTATGAAAATATAAAATAAAATATCGCTTTATTCAAATTTTCATACATTTTTTTACTCTCGTCATTTACAGGTTCAGAATATTGTTGCCATTGATTTTTGTCAAATTAGAAGCTCTGATTCCCAGTCATAAAAGACTATTGCAAAGGGAAATCGTAGCTGCCCCGGTACTCTATAATGAATCAGAGAGGTAGGGTTATAACGCGAGTAATTATTTCTATTTAGATAAAGTTTGACATTTCTGAGAAAGCAAAACTTGCTAATCATATTTAAAAGGACCCGTAATAAATGCTTATTTGGTGCAAGGCATGGCCTGTAAATATTAATACAATTATTGCAAAACTGCTTTAATTTAATTACCATAAATGCTTTCATAAAATGAGCCTTTTCTGCCTGCCCATCAGCATGGCTGATGCTAACCTCCAGGAGAGCAGATCTGCTAACATCTGTCACTGAGATGAGGTGGAGTGATTATAGTGAATGATTTACATTATTTACATCTTTTGAACTCATTTCGTTCTCATATCGACGACGTAACGTCCGATGTGCGCTCTGGCCTTTCTCGCGTGACTGGAATTTCGAATAGAACCCTTTGTTTAGTTCACAGGCAGATAGTTCTACTTTTATGCGGGCCATGCGTCTTTTGGTAATCTTCTTTTAATTTAACTATGCAAGTTTTTGTTCACTTCTGCCGTAGCCATTTATTGAGCTCACAACACTTTGCTCAAGCCACTGGGTTCAAGCAACTCTTTTATCCACTGAGGACCTCAGTGTATGCATTTTGGGGATAAAATAACCTGCATGTATCAGTAATATTTTTTTACCAAGTCTCATATTACAATTTTTGTTGTTATTGTTTTTAGAAATCAACTGCCTGCAAACAATGCAAAACACTAAAAAGGTCACTCAACAAAGAGCAATAAAAAACAATTAACCATCTGTAGAACTACTCACATACAAATATGTTACATTACACCAAGCTCCATATATATAAGGTAAGACATGGAAATAACACTAGACGAAGAACAAAACTCTGAAGAATGAGGAACCATAATGGTGCATTCATGAAGTCGACATTACTCTACTCATTTAAGTGTCAATCTTGTCTACATTAATCCTTTTAACGCTCCATCTCTGTCTCTATACCTAGCATTTTACAACAGAAACCTGTTTACTAAAATATATATTTTTATCACTAAACTACTAGTACTCTTTCCTTCATCTTTGAGGATATTGTCCAGCATTCGCTGCCATATATGAGAACATATATCACATAACAGTCCGGTACTCTTTTTTTTATTTTCCAACGAAAATTTCCTGTTTCTTAATACTCTACTCAGATTTGGGATGCGTAATTGTCCATCTCAATATGCCTTCTGATTTCACTGTCGTACTTTCCGTCTTCTGTTGGAACATATCCCGAGTATTTAAATTTTTGTACATGCTTGATTTTAGTATTCCCGACATGTAATTGATATTTTGGGCCCCTCATTTTGCTGATGACCATTCATTCAGCACTTAAATACTAAAACCTCTACTAATTCGCTGAATAAAGAACATAGAGTGATGGAAAAATGCCCAAAACTTGACAGTAACTAAGTTTTATCTTCAAAATATTTATGTTATTAAGAAGACAGACTAAAGTATTATTTGATTAATTTTTTTAGTCCTTTGTAGCACGTTCAAAATTTGGTTTTAGTTTTTTTTTTACCTTAGCGAGGGATCAACGTTTAGAAATGTTAGCGTCTATTCATGCTTTAAAAAAAATAAGAGATTGATTTGGAAATTCTTGCAAAAATCAAATGATTGTCGTATTTTTAATGAAACATGTAAGTTTTTCTATTTCTAGTTATTTTTTTCAAAAATGTTAGTAATGTTTTACATTTGTTAATCCCAGACTTGCATAATTTTTCAAAGTTTCCAGAACGTAAATTTTCACCCCCTTAATATTTATATTAGTTAAAAGCAGAACTCTTTGAAAAATTTAAATGATCAGTTGTTTTTTTTATGCCAAAACACCATTTACTGAAAATCTGCTCAGAATTGTAAGTTTTTATTCTTCGACGGTAACGGTTGTATAGAGCACGGAAGTAGCCGGAGAGAGTTCGAACATACGAAGGAGCTATCCGGAGTCGTTAGCCATTCTCTGTATCTTCGCCCCAAAATGGAAAGTTGGTACTTGCCATCCCTTACCTCAATAATCGAACAGTACTCTTTTTCGGCCTGATCTGGCTCTTATAAAGGTAGAGTATAGCATGAGAACCTAGTAACGTTTTATCTGCTCTTTGATGATGGATTGCATGTTAGAGTTCTGCTTCAGGTAAGGTGTGAGTTTAAGGCCCAATGTTCTCTCAAGGCACGGACCCTGTTTCAGGTGACATCAGTTCATCATGACTGGCGGTAACGGGGGGTCTGCTGATGGAATGTAATTAGGTTTGTTTTCGATGCACTGAATGTAACCAGTATTATATTCAGTTAGTATTAGAACAGAAGAGAGGTCAGCTGCCAGTCAATGATACTCAAGCGTTTTAGAGGTACGCCCGTATATCTTAGTAACATCGGCATAGATGTTCGCAAATGATAGCAGTATATTTTAGGCGTTTCATTTCTGTAAATCAGAAAGAGGGTTGACCCGAGAAATGATCCTTTAGGGACGCCTGGGTCGGCCACCATGGCCTCAAAGGACAAACGGTTACTAACTACCTTCAGGTATCTACCTGTTAGGAAGGATTTTATAATTGAGAAAACCATTCGAGTTACATAATGCTTTGAACCTGGATGTGTGTTTCGTCAATGACCTCACTAAGTCTGTGCATAATGGTAGTTATGATTTCAGCAGTGAATCGGGTTGTTCGAAACCTCGTTGCACAAGAGTTTGTTCGTATCTGGAAGGTCTTGTTGATTAAAGCCTTAAAAATTTTACCGATGATACTGAGGAGAGGAATGGGAATATACTGGGAGAGTGATGATCGCTCGTTCACGTTCATTAACATCGAGAATACGCTTGCCTTCTTCCACAGGCTTGGGAAGGATATATATATATATATATATATATATATATATATATATATATATATATATATATATATTAAATAAAAGAGCGACACCGCAAACATTTTTGGCCATAAAATAGATGTTTTATAAGATATATTGTATTATATTTTGTATATTTTAATACACATGTTTCTGGTCTTGCGACCTTCATCAGGCAAAAAGTGGTTCTTTCTACATATTTAAAAGAATTAATTATGCTTATATTTTCGGTGCTCATTGTTTTGTTTGTATGTAGTAGTAATTCACAATTTTTGAATTTGTAAAGAAATCTTCTTCTGCTTTAAGGGGTAATAAAATAAAGTCAAAAATAGTGCAAAGAAGGGGGTTTGTATTTTATTTTTGTGACTTCTCTAACGACTTATATCTATTTCGATTTCAACAGTGGTGTCATATGAAGTTACTGACCATGTAAAAAGCAAAGTGCTGGTTGTTTACTTTAAACAGTTTGGCGAGATCTTCAGCGTATCATCGGAGCGAAAGCTTTAGTCTTGGAGCTTCAACATGATGTTATCCAAGCAAGCTTTCAGCTCCATCTCAACGTTTTGGATATTGGCGGTCGGTCACTGCGACTCATCGTAGCCGGTAGAAAACCCGTATGCTGGAAATGCCGCAAGACTGGACACCTGGCCTTTCATGCCCCGATAAAAATACCTCTGTCTCACAACCTGCCACCGTCCAAGCACTTGCTTCGAACACCACGAAAGCCAGCAATTCAAAAGTAACTGTCTCCAACGTGCTGCAACCCTCTGCCATAAAACCCTAGTGTCAAAGAAAAGGGATCATGAACGGCAGGTTGTGGGTAAGAGTAAAAAAAGATCTTGGAACCAGTTCTTGTTTTCAACAAGCCATATGTACTCCCGGAAGCCGTCAAACCTACACCATGCTACAGAAAGTTTGACACAAACACAGGATCCTGGGCCAAAAACTACCCATCTATCGACAAGATCCAAAGATGAAAGAACTGAATGTGGGTTTATATAGTCACCACCTCACCCCGCTTCATCCATTTCATCATTCCCATGAAAAACGCGTAACTCATAGGTAAAACTAGTCATCTTCTCCGTAAAAAAGCCAGCTTCCCAAAGAAAAGTCCTGGCCCCTTTCCCAACAATAAATAGAACGCTTCAACAGCAATAGGCCAAGGAGTCCAGTGGACATGACCGTAGGCAAGAAAATGAAAGAAAAAGTCCCTACAACAATGGCAAAGACATCTGCACACTAACCAGCATAGCCTAAGTGACATCTAATGATTATGGTAAGAGACTAAACAAAATGATAGTACCCATTGCCATGCAGAAGTGCAGAGATAACAATATCGAAGACCCCACTCACTTTCCGCGGGCCAAGAAACGAAGGTCCGCGTCGGAATAGGATCTCGTCAAGTACGGAAAATGATTCAAAAAGCCAATAGGTGTTCCCCAGAACCAAACCCACTTGTCATCACAGACTTTAATGAACTCTATAGACTTAAATGTTTTTTGTGGCGGAAGAGTCCCTATTTTTGCTTACCAATGGTGTTAGGGCTCTAAAACTAAAATTTCTCGAATACATCAGCGGCATATTCCAAAATGACATGACTAGTACTGAGATGCACCGAGATACGTTTCGCCTCTTCTCGGCCAGTTTTGATAGCCACACTAGAAGTTTTTTTTGGCTGATAAACAAGTCCTTGACGGCGACGTGTGCCCTTTTGTTCGTGGATCCGGAGGACAGAATTTGTGTTCTGGATGTCACCATAAAATATAACTCTCTTCGTTTCATTGGGGTTTATATGCCCAACAACCAAGCGGAGTGCGAATACATTTTTCGGGCGGAAGAGCCTATTTTGAATACGTCATGGCAAGATGACCTTGCGGTTGATTAAAATACTGTCTCTCATCCCAATCTAGATCGTAGTAGGGATAGACTAGGTAATTACAACCCTTATTAGAAACCATTTCGCGACTTTATTGACAGTTCCGATCTGGTCGATAAGTTTAAAAAAGAACGCTCAGAGCAGGCAACGTGGACTTGGACAAATAGAGGCGCCCTAGACATGGTGGTTCGTACAAGCTACACTGTCCAGTTTCTAGTTACTATAGTCGACGTAGGGCTCTTACGGTTTCTAAACCTTCATTATGTAGTTTACACGGACCATAGGCTCGTACGAGTAAACCTAGAAAAGTCTAAAACTATGATCGCTGGTTATTAGAAATTTAGCACATCTCTGTTGGATTCGAAAGATTTCTGTGACCATTCATTAGTTACCATACAGAAAGAACTAAAGAGGGCTGTGTTGGAGAATAAGTGGTGAGACCACCTTGTCAGTTATCAGGTCGTTTGCAGCTAAGTTTAATTGACGACTCAACCGAGAGAGGTTAGCAGCATAAACAGCAGCCGAATCTAATTTGGGTGAAGTTATCTAATCAGGATATAGTTGGGCTGTATTTGTAACTTGGGCCAGATTGGCTTCCTCGCTTATCAATAAAGACCAGACATGGCCGCTGAGTTGCGGAAAGTGAAGTTGCGCAGTGCGTGTGATCGATATTTCCCGATCGTCATAATACCGAATGGCCAAAGATTGATCACAATGAATGGCATCTGCGAGGTTTTTCGGATTTACTTCCGCGAGCTTTGCACCGAGGAATCTGGACAGAACATTTCCAACTTTGCCGCCTATTTAGCCAACTAAAGCTGTCAAGATACTCTGTGGTGCCTTTGTCCCGGCCTCCAGCTGATAGTGAATTGGTCAGAAGTTCAGAAGCGGGTCATAAAAGTAGTGCGACTGTGGACTCGAAGGACTCTTTTCTTGAAGGGGAGAGTAGAAGTGTCCAACTTGCACACCTACTCTCTCATTTTTTACCGGTTATCCGTTCTTCCATTGCCGTCGACCGAACGAAGTCAATTCGTTTATGACTTCTGCTGCTTCCTTTGAAGAAACAAATTTCCACTTGCAAATCGCCAGGTCTGCTGCCTCCATCCTACTGAAGGCGGTCTGAGATTGGCAATCGTGGAGACTCGCCAACACAATCTCTGTTTGAAATTTCTGGGACGGATGGGTACGGAAGAGGAAGGAGAAGAAGGCAAGCTCTTGAAAGAGAACGACTGCCGATCTTTCCCGTCCTTGTAAAGTGTGCATACGGCATAACAGAGACAAAGAGATTGCCCCAGACAAAACGCATTCAACAATGCACAAAGCAGCCTCTTGAAGATGAAAAGTCGTCTCTCTAAAACCCAGTGGTCGTCTCCTAAGTCATTGTATCATGTTATAGTAAGTGGAGCTGCCAAAGATAAACTCCTTAACAAGCTCGACTTACAAGCTCGGACTTTCGATCCACCTCACTTTAGGCGCCCAAATTGAAATGTCTCAACATCAACGAGGTTTCATCACCTGGCTGGTGATGCAAGAGGCTCTCTGGGTCGCCAAGAGGCTTTGGGGATGGGGTCTGGAAATTTCGGCTGAGTTCGTACGCTGCGGTGATTGGAAAGTGTACGTGGTATCGACAATGTAAAACTGATCAGCATTAGGTTCTCTTGTGTCTGCTCGGCGTTATGCAACTCAGTGTGTTAGCGACACGACAAAAGAAGTTTCATGAAAACGAGAAGTTTTCGTATATTCAATTGACCAATGGCTTTAAGTATCAGCTTAAACTAAAGATCAGAGCGGAAAGGGTGCGACTCTCTTCATCGGAATTCGGCAAGAGGTAGGTAAGTGATTTGCGTGTGAGAGATGCTGATCTGGAATGATTGTTGGATCCTTTATAGAAAAGATGATATTGGTCTTCTAACTGAAACTTATCCCAGTCCGTGATTAAGTTAGATTAAGACCTTTTCAATTTGTGCAATTTTGACCTTCCTGGTAACTTAGCTAGTGTGTGAAAGCTTAAGCTCCTTTTATTCCCACATTTTGCTTTCTGAGGCGCATTTCGTCTTAGTTAGCAGCCAGTCCTTTTTTTGGTTTGACTATGCCTCGGAGATGGAAAGGTGTAGTCCACTTGAGGTCCCCGTTACCGGCGGTCGATCCGGTAAAGGAGACGACAACTATTCAAGTCTAATTGCTGTGGCTTTCGCACGTGCTAGCTGGCAGTGGTCTCGTTTAACCGCTGTTGAATCCTGCAAAGATAGCAAAACACGCGGCTGTCCACGGAGACCACGTACACGTGCTAGCTCGTCCACCTGCCTAAATATGTAAACGCGATAGGTCGCAACCGAACCCGTCCTCTTCGTACTACGTTCAATTGCAGCCGAACCTCAACCTCAACTTTCGCTCCTGCGTTCTTTCTGTCGGCCGACGAGGTTCCAGCCTGTGTCGATCCTGCTAGACGCTGACGATTTTCCAGCATGTGCCTTTTATACCAGACTCTGATGAAGTTTCTGCCTGCCGACAATGACCTCGCAGCCTGAGTTCAACACGTGACGTTTCTGTTGACCGACGACCTTACAGCCTGTGTCAATCCTGCTAGATGTTGACGATTTCCAGCCTGCGCCGATTCTGACTAGACGCTAACGAACATTCCAGCCTTTCCTGATTCTACTCGAGACTGACGAACATTCCAACCTTCACCGATCCTGCCAAACAATGACAACATTCCAGCATGTGCCATTCCTACCAGACATTGACGACGTTCTTGTCAACTAATAATAATGTTCTACCCTTTTCTGCTCATGTCGGACACCGAAAACATTACTAAGGACATTACTGACGACGTTCCTGCCGACCGACAACGACGTTCCGGCCTGAGCTGATCCTGCAAACCGCTTCCGACACTAGAGCTTTTTTGCGATTTCTTTTTGTTTGCTCGTCGATTTTATCACAATAAAATTGACATTGAAATTCAACATCTTAGCCTCCGTCCCCTCTTTGTCTTTGCGGTTTTCATACATAGAAAAGGTTTGGGTGTCGAAATTCTTTCTTTGCCTCGGCACCGCAAAATCCGGTAAAGACGACGACAACCATTCAAACGATAGCAAATATCAATGTTATTTTTGTGGAAGAAGATGTAGGAGAATTTGGATTTCTCTGGGCGAGATAATAGTTAGTGGGATAAGTAGAGATCGTCATATGAAACCTTACTTAACTATAATTTCCCCCTTTTTAAAAATTTGTTTTTGTTTTCTGTTTAATTTGCATGAAAAAATATCCAAGATTCTCTGTTTAGAAAGCGTTGAGAAAATCTCACAAACCAGTTCACCTCCATTAAATATAATATGATCACAATGAGATCAATCTTGACACTCTTACTAAACAAAGAACCATTGAATTTATTCGTGCTATTGATAATCACCAATTTCTCCACTCGATTGGAAAAATCAGTGTACTGATGTTATTACAGGCGTTCAAATTGTGAATTATGTGCATGCGCAAAATTAACGAAGACAGACATTAATCAAATAAATTATTTTCTTAGTAAATTCTCATTTTCACACTCTATTTTTATATTTATGCGTGTATACGTACATACAGACACACACACACACATACACACATATATATATGTATATGAATGTACATAAACACACGCATATATATATATGTATATTTTGTTATACTATGTTATATTTATAATGGAAAACTCAACACGTCATTTAGATTGGTTATAAATTATAATTCATTTCAATGAGCTAAATTAACCCTGGCTCGATCACTACCAAGGACAGCGATTCCACGTAGGGCCTGACTGCACGCCGTGTACCTTAGCCGACGAAAAAGAGGCTCCAATGCTAAAGCATGAACTAGGGGCGACAGTGGACAACTCTGTTGAACCGACCGTGACAAAGCAAACGTGTGACAGCTTCCCGTTCACCTGTACTACAGCCGTCGGGGAGCGATACAGGGGGCTAATCTAGCGGCAGAAATCGGGTGCGAATCAGCCGGCCTGCAGGACAGCAGCCGGGTAGCGATGGTAAACCCTATCAAATGCCTTGGACTGATCCAAATTGATCAGCGTGATCACCACTCTGGTGATCCGGTTGTGGATGGACCCCTGCTGAAACCAGTTGTTGTACACGACAGTCAAAATCGGGAAAAAGATGCGAAACAGCCTCAAGTACAATTCATACAGCAACCATGCAAACCTGGCGACTTGCCCCTCCCGACCTTCTTCAAAGCCGCGTAGCTGCAAAACTCCTCGTCACGGAGATCAAGCTCCTTCACAAACCGGCTCTCGAATTTCCGCAGAAAAGCCTCGCCCATGTTCACTGTTTCGGAAGACAATTTACTTATCTTATGCCCAATTACATGACCGGTGTAACGAGCGCTAGTCATACGCTCCAGGGTTTCCCTAGCTAAGGCTGTCTCTAGGGGATACCCTCAGCCTCGGCCCGGAGCACGCTGTATTTAAGAGCCTTATCTAGTTTGAGCCGTTGGCTAAATTCAGTAGTGAAGGACCTAATCCTATCCTTAAGCCTCTCCCACCACTTATTCCCGACAACCGCCCATTAGTTTCCGCTGCACTACATAAATTAGCTGCTGCCGAAAGTCCGGCCTGCCTAGTAAGGACAGATTGTACTTCTAGTAGCCAGCTATTCCAGACCTAGTTTCTAACACCACACGGGCACAAACGAGTTTGTAGTCCGAGAAGCCTTAACAGTGGAATGTGGGATAATCTAAAAGATTTATGCCGGCTTCTATGATTAAGATTCTATTCGCATTCTTGGAGTGTGGTTTAAGCCCGAAATCCAGCTGTAGAAGAATTGGTCAGAGGTACAGATGAAGGTCGACGCGACAGTTCGGACTTGGCGTTGAAGGAGGTTGTCCTTAAAGGAGTTATGGAGTTATTTTCGCAGTGGAGGCTAGTATTTGTGCTAAAGTCCATCCTAATAGGTTCAACGTACAAAATGTTAGGAACTTTATATAATATGTATTACGCCGTGTAATCTTGCCAGGTAGCTGACTACTTTCGTATTCGACTAACTGTTGACTACTATTGTCCAACATCAACTGATCCCTGTTCCTCTTACTACTCCTATTTAAATTAAGTGGGAGAGTCTGTTCACTATAGAATAGGTGTTTTTCACCATAACAAAAGGGCAGGCAGGGAAGGGGAGTGTGCGTATACGTCTTTCTTCATGTTTTTACCGTTTGTCTGTACTTCCTCTCCGTAAGCGTCGTACGAAGGCGATCGGGTATTTCCTATCCTCCCTTCTTTGAAGGGGTCGCAAGTATCAAGTCGACAGAGAAGTCTGTGCCCAACGTCCATGTAATGGGAGCTTGAAATGCCACACTTAGTGAGTCACAAGCTCGCCTCGAGGTTGGCTTTCCTCAGCTGTGTGTTGATGGAAAACTAGTTGCTGGCGGGGATTGTGAGGGACACTATCACTCTCGGGGCAGTGGCATAAGCTTCGGGAGCGATCGAGTTATCTCTTCGAGTGTCGGACGGGGGCCATTCTTCGGTCCAGTGAACATTCTCGGCTTTCTATCGTGGGTTAGTGGAGGATGTCGCGAAGGATCGACTACGTCAGAGGACGACTTTCGCTCGTATTGGTCTTGGGCGCCAGTGGCAGTTAACCTCAACAACCCTGAGCTTTCGCTTGCTTGGCGACTGGCTCGGAATAGGCTGTTTCTCAGTGACAAGGCCTTCATATGGGCCTGGCGCATTCGCCAGTTTGTGAACGCTGTAAACTTGTTTTGGAAGAAACGGCTTCGCACATCTTACATTGTTCTCGAGTTTGCCCTCTATGTGATCGTGTCGGCGATTTGACGGCTCATATCGCTCACGCCTGTGACAATGTGTCGCCCCAGTTCCATGGGGTGAAACGGATGGTGTTTTTGTCGCTGCTGGGCACTGCTCGAATGGTGATTTTTACGACGCGCACAGAGGAAGTCTTGCGCGGTGAGCGCCTTTCGCATCAGTATTTAATCCGATATTTTGAGCATCAGTTCAAAATGAAGATTGAAACTGATAGAAAGCGTTTGACTTTGTCAGATTTTAGTAAAAGGTGGATGTCTGTGGCGAGCCTGGTTCGCGTGAACGGAGTTAGCTTTGCTTTTCACTTTTAAGTTTCTTAGTCGCACCGGGGTGGATTCCTGTGGAAACCTCCCGTGGTTAAGGTAGTCTCTCTTTTGTACCTAGTTAATGTGAGAAGGTGTTGTTCCTGGTTTGTTCCCGGCTTCGTCTTTTGTTATGTTCCAGGCCGAGAGTCTCAACCATCCCCAGTTTTTTTTACTACTATTGTTTTATCTCGACTGGGTCAGAATTTTTATTTCCCAAGCCGTATGTAATTTTTGTCTCCTCTCCCTCTTCCTTAGCAAGAGAGTCTTTCGATTTTGTTATAAAGACAGAAGACAGCGGCTTCTTCATTTTTGTGGGTTGGATGAGTCTAACTAACATCAGTTTATTTATTTTGTAACTTAAGTTAAAATTTTCGTTTGTTTTTTTTTTGTTTCATGTACCCCCCACCATTTCATTACATTACATGTGTCATTCTTATATATTTTTATATATATTATACATAAAGATTTTATTAAAAATTCATGTGGAGTATCTCTTTTTTAGGTTCCTTGAATGTATGAGGTATTATGGTGTATGGTAGATTGATTGACAATGAATAGGTCCTTATGGTGATTGGAAAATTATAAAGAGTGAATGCGTCGAATTAGCTAGGTGTAGGATAGTTATTGATGACTCAGCCTCTTCACAACCCAACACTGGCCTTATACCGAAATTGTATTTTTTTTTAAATAAATATTGTGAACTGGTTCTCTGTTTTGGCCACTCTTTATTTCATCTGAAGTTGTAGACGCTGTTCATAAGGTCCAGGCGACCCTCTCTTTGGAAACAAAGAGATTGTTTCCTTGGGCTTGCTTTGTTGTGTCTCTAACATCTCTAATTGTTTTATCTTTTACTTTCCTTTGTCCATTCATTCACGTCATCCGCGACAAATTTTCTTTTCATTCTTTCTTTCCTCGTTTACAGTTTTGTCGAGAAGGGATGAAATCGGTCGACTGGTGATTTTAAAAAAAAATGTATCATGGCCTTTAGTAATAAAATATTTCTCGCTTTTATCTATCTATCTATCTATCTATCTATCTATCTATCTATCTATCTATCTATATATATATATATATATTCCATTTATTGATATCCGAAATAATTTAGCAGTCTAGGATTGGTTATGTTTATGTACGCACAAACACAAACGTCGAGTTGAATTATAAAATATTACACTAAAATTGCGAAATTTCTCAATGCAGAAAGTGAAGCTTCATTCTAGAAGGATGAAATAAATGTTAAATCAGGATGTGTTGATGACAACATCTTGCGTATGAAATGTCTAAGTTTATCAACTCACTTTTCAGATATTTCTGCAGCAGTTCTATTAAAATTTAGTGTAGAATTAACTTCTTGCACCAAACAGTTACCTGATATATTTTTAAAGTTGAAATTATAAATTATACGCTTTACGAATGTTTCAGTATCATTACGTAAAGATATTTAATATTCTTTCTTTCTCTGTTATAAATTGATGACTAATGGAAATAATATCTAATATCTGAACTTTTAGAAGTAAAATTATAAAAACAGGTTTATAAGCATTTTACTTACAAACACTATAATTAAACGTATTATTCTTAATGTAATAATATAATCTACTTAACAGGATACCAAAAAGCTGAGTGCTGAATTTATTTTGAACTTTACCTAATTATCAAGAACGTATGATATATGACAAAAACATACATTTATTTATTTTTTCAGCCGGTTTTTAATTGTTTATCATTGTAAGAATTATTTTTCTTCGTTTCTCGTTTGTTTTTATATTTGGGACAGCAAACATTTGGGTTGGAGTTTTAACATTAAAAGGACCGACATCAGATGTCGGCGTAAGACTGGTAGATGACTTCCTTTCTTAAGAAAATTCAAAATTCCCTATCATAAAGTAATATTTGTTGAGTAATAGAATAATAACTTTCAGGTAAATTTTCAAGTATTTTCTAGAAAAAATCTGGTATTGATGATAATGCGAACCAAAAGCGACTGTGCTTGAAAAAGACCTCCAATCCGCCTGAATCTATCTTGCACCTATACAAATCTACCATCCGCCCGTGTTTTGAATACTGTTCCACATCTGGTCGGGTGCCCCTACTATTCTCCTCGGGCTTCTTGACAAAATACAGCGAAGGATCTGTAACCTGATTGATACCGACTTAGCTGACCGCCTGAGTCACTCTCCCACCTGCGTGACGTGGCTTCCCTGTGCCTCTTCTATAAATACTTTCATGGCTTCTGCTCTGATGAACTTACATCACTGGTGCCCCCTAGGTGTGAGTTTGCACGAGATACTAGATTGGCAACTAGGTCCCACCCTTTTACAGTGAAACCTATGAAATGTAACCGCAATTTCTAGCCACCAGCTTTTTTCTCGCACCTTTCGCCTATGGAATTCCCTTCCGCATGCTTGCTTCCCCGACGGCTATAACACCCAGGAGTTTAAATGTAAGACACCTCCTAACACATTAACCCCCCCTCATTCTTTCCAGCTCTCCCCCATGTACATCCTAACTCGTCTATCGCCCTGTGTAACCCGCTGCGCTAAAATGGCAGTGGAATACCTTCCTTGGGGTGACATGATTAATAAAAAAAGAATCTAAAAACGATCAAGGAAGGAAATATTAGCAGAAATATTTATTTCTTCATTATATTTTCGTTATTTTTTACCGCGTAGACATATTTGCAAGAAAAAAAGGATGAGAAGTTTGTATACAATTTGAGACTACCAAATTTTTTCTATAGTGTAAATTAAAGTAACAAACGTCACATAGAGAAGCGTTTTAGGTTTCAAGCATAACCCCAGTATAAATTTGATGTATTTACCCGTGGCTTTGGCTCGAGTTCAGGTAAATCAATTATTTCGAATGCTGATTTTTAAGATGGCGAGGTATCATATAATTTTAGCATTGTGTCAGCCTGGGTTAAAGTTTGTGTATTCAAACAGTATATTACAAAATATAAACAGTATAATACAAAATGTAATATCAAAAGAAAACCTCTAATAATCAATGAAAATTATTATTATATTTAAATATCTTTGTCTTGAATCGAACCATCATAATTCATTCCGTATTCTATCGGTGAGAGTTAACTTCCATTCTTTCAGCTTCTTTCAACGAATCACCGCTCTGTCAATCCAACTCCAGTCTTAATATGTTCAAGTTAACCGTTGTCTTCCCTAAATATCAGCAAAATTGTACTCCTTATTCTGTAACCCACTACCTTGAATGGGTCCTGGGTTTTGTACGAGGGAAATCTCACTCTAAATGAATAATTTTCTTTCTGGAATTTCAGCCTGATTTGTAAAATCTTTTCATTTTGATCGACTGCTAAATTTAGGGATAATTTCGTACTAATTCTTCAAATATGCCAGAGACTAATGCGTCTTTAATCTATAATAAATAACAAGAACAGAGATTTATTGAACAGCAACTAACTTTTCATAGGTTCAACATATATTTGAACTTGAATAATAATACAGGTATTCGATAAACTAATATAAATATATAATTTCAATAAAGATAAATTTGTTTATCTTTGTAATAAAACTAAAATCAACATACATGTTGCAGCGCGATAAATATCACTAAAACTGGGTTCTGTATCTATCGATCGTTTTTTATTTCGTGAAAAAGAAAAGAACAAATTGTGGGACTCACCTTTCTCTTTGATGCTGCCATTCGCTGATCACGATTTTGTACAGCTTCACCAGGTGGACTTTTGATCCATACTACGTATCCTATCCGTGCGTAGGTGAATATAAGCACAACTAAAGGTATAAAGTATTGAAGAAGCATGATGACCATACTGTAACTGTAACGTTGATAATCATGTTCCCATATTTCTTGACACAAACCGTCGAATGCTTCCGTTTCATTCGATCCGGTCCCGTTGCTTGAGCTAAGAACACGTGAAACGACCGCCGTTGGTAAGGGTGCGGCTAACGCCAGGATCCATGTAACACCGATGATTTTAATTGCCTGATTATTGGTTAATTTAGGTCGGAGCGGATAGAGTACAGCCACATAACGATCCATGCTCATGGCTACGAGTGTAAATGCGCTCAGGAAAACTGACACAGCCTGTATATATGTGACCACTGGGCACATGACATTGCCAAAAGGCCAGTATGTAAGCATAACATTCGAAACAAATGTCAGGGGAATGCAGAGTATAGCCATCAGAATGTCACTGATGGCAAGGTTTAGCAGAAAGAAGTTGGTCGCTGTTCGCATTCTTTGAAAGACAAGGATGATATGGCACACCAGAACGTTTCCACCGACAGCAACTAAAATGACTAATCCATAAAAAATGACGAAGATGATTTGAACATAAATTGGAGGCGGTTCATAATGATCAACTTCAGTAAAGTTACTTTCAGATGAAGTTATGTTTTCATCCATGATGGAAACTTTTATAATTCAACGTGGATTAAACTTGAAAATGTACATAGACAGCGCTTAAAATATACGTATTGAAAATAACGTATTCTCTGTAAAGTTCAATAAATATTTGAAAACATTCTTATTAATTTAATCTAAGAGTGAACAAGTTTAATAATCTACTACCTATGTTATTTAATCTAATCATCAGTAACTTTGTATATTTAATCTGGTCAACTCTAGAAATAATAATGAACATCAGAATCAACAAATTAAATCCAACCTTAAGTAGTGATTTGCATTAAGGTTAAGTATCTGAATCCTTTCTGGTTTATTATTCAGATATTTAATTATTTTATAAGATAAGAATTTAGTTGTTAAATGAAAATCCAGGTGGACAGCTACATAAAATTAAAATTAAAGAAAGTGCTGTCCAAAAATTACAGCTTTAATGACTTTTTTCACATGTCAATATCATATTAAGTCCAGATTAATTATCCTTAATTTATTGTTTAATATGATTTTAGTTAAGATAGGGATTTATATACCCAACGAGTCTGCTGTTTAATTGAAAAATGGATACATATGTAATCTAAAATTATTACAATCTCCGCATTTGCATGTTATATTTTACAGTTATTTTCTCAGATTCAAACCTAAAAGACGAACACTGAAATGACATATATTTTTAAAAAAACTAACAGTATTACTGTAGCAAATCAAATGTTTCTTTCCATATTCTGACAGAAAAATGGCTCTCGACTTTTGATGCTCCTTGATGTTCCTTGCGATCTGTAAGGAGATAAGAAAGAATCGGATTGAGAAAATGTGAACCAAATATACACGTGTTCTTCCAAATCAAAGAAGAAATTAAATCGAAAGAAACTAAAGTATTTTTGAGAGGCTTTATACAAAGTAATCATAGATAATGTCATGCATGTCTTTCAAGAATTTGCATTAGTCATCTTATAGAAAACGATGCGAAAGATATTAGAGAGCACAGTGTATCTCGTTCAAAGACTACAGATAACAGCGCAAAATCTTTTACACAGGGCTGTTACGGCAAATTTAAATAATAAAGCAACGGACTTTAGAGAGCGTGGCAATATGAAAACAAAGAAAGAGAACTTGATTCCAATTGTTACAGAAAAGATTTAATGTCTTCAATGAATAAGGTTTCAATGATTGTAACAGACAAGATTAAGACGGCTTTGTAGAATAAAATTGCAAAGACTTCATAGAATACCTACCCAAAAGCTTTTAATAAACGATTTCAAACAAGTCTAACAAAATGGTTCCAAAAGATTCATCACTATTGTTTAAATACATTAACGTATTTTATTCAAAATAATATTGTAGAATAAAAATTTCCAAACATTTTAAGGAAGGTAGTTCCATGAAAATTTAAAATATTCTTCAAAATGCTTCATAGAACAGTGTCCATACAGTGTTGGTTGACAATTATCGTCATTAAGAAATACAGTTCCGAAAGTTTTCGCTCATTTAGTTGAAAGATGTCGGACAATATATCTAAAATATTTTAAAACTTGCTATTGAAAGACGTCTTCGACTACTGTTTTTTAAGATTTGAACACATTATTCAAATGTCCTTAAAAAAATGTTTTTGTGTATTTTAGAGACTAGATTTTTCAACGGTTTTAGATAACATGTTTATTCAGATTTGGCGAATAATTTTAAATACATTGAATATTTTTTCTAGTGGTTATAGAGAATAGGAATTTAATTGTTTCACCGTATACAAGGAAATATATTTGATAAAATAGGAAATTTGTGCAATAACTAAGAACAAGAAACATTTAAAGTGTGACTGTACATTTAAAAATTAAATTTAAAAAAATCTAAATATACATATGAGCACCGATATGGAAGTTACATTCATTCCAAGAAAATATTATGAAGTAAATCAAAAATTATTTAAGGATCATTTGCTTGCATCCATTTGATGTATCGGCTATGAAAACATTCGGATAATTTTGAAAGTACATTATATTTGGTACTCGATATGAGATAGTATATCCTGTGGCGGTAGACTGGAAAAAGAGAAGATGATATGGTTGGAAATGATGTACTAAACGTAAATTCTGTAAAATTAATACTGTAAATTCAAATAAAGAACAAATAGAAATCTTTGAATCAAATGGAATAGTAATGATCTCCGAAAATTGCCAGTTCAAATTATGTGGCTCATATTTGCGTAATTTTAAGATAACAGCCGAACAAGGTTTTTAACACATCACTCAATAAATCCCAGAACTAACTCATAAAAGAACAACTTTTAATCAAAGTTCGACTTTATTCATCCGCATAGTCTCCTTCTAAGATGATACACTGATTCCAACACTTCTCTAACAATTCAAGGCATTTTTTGTAGAACGATATAATTTTAACGATTTTAGGGTTAAGTACACCTCAGTTTTTGATATCACTTCGTCATTAGATCCAGATCTCTTTCTCTGGAGCATACTTTTTAGGTTTGTAGTCGCTAGGGGCCATATCTTGAGAATAGGGTGGATGCGGAAGCAATTCGGAGTGCAATTCTTGCAGTTCTGCCGTCATTGCGATCGCTTCGTTGCCTTGGTGAAAGATCGCTTTTTTCTTCTTCATCTGTGGCTGTTTTTAGTGATTTCTTTCATCAAACGCAATAATAATGCTATATAATATTTGCTATTGATGGTTCTTCCTTTCTCAAGGTAATCAATGAACAAAATATATTGCACATCTCACAATACAAAGGCCAAAACCTTGCCTACTGATGTTTGCGTCTTTGGTTGCTTTGGACGGCTTTCATCTGCTGCTGTTCACTCAGCTGAGTGCTGATTTGACTCCGAAGTGAAGTGGAGGATCCATGATTGATCCACTGTCACATATTCATGAAAATATTTCTTCTTGTTGCGTTGAAACAGTAGCAAACAACACTCTGAATCGTCGACTCGTTGTCATTTTTGATCAACTGTAAGTAAAACGCGGCATCCACATTAAACACAAATTTCTCATTGACAAATGTTTATGCAAAAAAGGGCATACACTGTCTTCCAATGTGTGCAACTCCTCTGCTTTCTCAGGCAACATCAATTTACGATCGGCCAAAAAGAGTTTGTGGATTCTTTGGTGTTTTCCGTAACAACTGCCGATTTTGAACAACCTAAGTGTTCAGCAAAATTTGTACTTGTACGACCGTATTTAAAGTCAGAATAAAAACTCTTAACCCTTGCTTCCGACTGAGAAGTGTCCAAATAACACTTATCAAGACATTGCTATGCTTGAACAGTATTTTCCTATCAGAAAGCAATGCTTTATCAAAACCCAAAATTAATATTTTTCCATTGTTTGAAAATTTACATTAGTAACTTCACTTAAGCAACTATAATTTTTTAACTGATAATCCGATTAAGCCCAAATTTTGTCACGTGCCATTTGAAGGTTAGTACTTCACAAATATTGTATGAGTCTTTTTCATTCTTGGTGCCATCTCTATGTCAGATCCGGGACTTATTGAGTGATGTGTTAGAATACATTGTATATGGCTGCAGTAAATTGACATCATTAACGATTGTTTTACGAAAGCTAAATGGAAACTTGTTTATAAATGAAGATTACAAATTAGGAGTAAACTAGTTATTTTAACGCTGTTCTTAAAAATACCATAAAATATTTCTATTTTAGTAAGTTTCAAGGCGATTATAATGTAATTTAGATGACTCTATTGCTGTTCCAACATGTGTTTGTATGGACTTTTAATTTAAATTATTTCTCAAACCCGTTCTTATTTTTATTAAACTATCTGCAGTGGTCTGCAGTGCTTAATCTACAGAAATATGAATAAATAATTTATGATTATTTATGGTCACAGTGTATATCGTACAATTTTGCTCAAATATTTAAATTCTTTATTCTGAACCATAAGTTCCTAAGACCAAGTCTTTTCTTAAAGTCTTAGATTCATGGAATTTTTAGAATCACACTGAATTTTTTATGAAATAGCCGTTTAGTTAACCATGTAAACTTTCGTTACCACAACATATCTCTCAAAAAGGTAAAACGTTCCATGTATCAAGTTACCGTAGTAACTACGTAACACTATAATAGAATGAAAGACATAAAGATAAACTAAATAAAGATTTTTTCCTGTTTTGATATAAGAAAGCCGAAATCTCAAAAGCTTGAAGAAAGTTCCCACAGAGAGGTAGAGTACAAAAATGTCATGTGACGAATATAAACAACTGATTATTGACTTTTGGTACCAGTTAGCAAAACACAGGGTAGGATAAAGGTTTTTTATCCAAGCGAAAAGTTGAAATAATAAATATTTTTTAGTGACCTGCTGAAACTGACAACGAACAAGATTGCACTATAAACAGGGTCAGAAATAACGATTTCTTGGTGGGTTGAGTAATTAATGACCCCGATAAGAAATAGAGAGAGACATCTGGAAAGTTTCTGACCGGGGAACAGAGTTTTCCTTGTGTAGGAGAAATTTTGAAACAATAAGAATTTAATTAATTACCGCAAATAGATGCGACCTGAGACCGACGAATTAAATCAATTGATGGAAACTGGTTGATAGTGAGCAGAGGTAGAAAACTAAGGAAGGCAAATAATTCGTACATTATAACGTATCAATGAGAATGAAGTTGATTGATGGAAACTGGTTGATCGTGAGCAGAGGTAGAAAACTAAGGAAGGCAAGTAATTCGTACATTGTAACGTATCAATGAGAATGAAGTTGATTGATGGAAACTGGTTGATCGTGAGCAGAGGTAGAAAACTAAGGAAGGCAAGTAATTCGTACATTGTAACGTATCAATGAGAATGAAGTTGATTGATGGAAACTGGTTGATCGTGAGCAGAGGTAGAAAACTAAGGAAGGCAAGTAATTCGTACATTGTAACGTATCAATGAGAATGAAGTTGATTGATGGAAACTGGTTGATAGTGAGCAGAGGTAGAAAACTAAGGAAGGCAAATAATTCGTACATTGTAACGTATCAATGAGAATGAAGTTGATTGATGGAAACTGGTTGATCGTGAGCAGAGGTAGAAAACTAAGGAAGGCAAGTAATTCGTACATTGTAACGTATCAATGAGAATGAAGTTGATTGATGGAAACTGGTTGATAGTGAGCAGAGGTAGAAAACTAAGGAAGGCAAATAATTCGTACATTGTAACGTATCAATGAGAATGAAGTTGATTGATTCCTGTGACTGCTGCTTCTTCTTCTTCTTCTTCTATGTGCCTTGTCCCTTCAGGACGTAGGCGATCATGGATCTCCACGTCTCCCTATCCCTTGTGGCTCTTAGTATGTTTGCTCCTGTTGCTCCTGGCAACCCCCGTTCCGTCATCCACCTGATCAGACCCTGCAAATATGTTATCCGCTGCCTTCCTCTGTCTCTCCTTCCTTCTATCTGACCAGTCAGTATCAGGTTCTCCAGGCTTTCCTTCCTCATTGCATGTCCCAGGAACTTCAGTTGTCTCTTCCTGATGCTCAGAAAAACTCCGAATTGGAAAAGATAACCCTTTGAAAGTCATAGAACAAAGAGAATGTTATCGGAAATAAGTAAGTCACGCATTCCCCAGACGGGTCATACATCACCCTAGTTTTGAGTGGATATCTATATAAGCAAGGGAATGAAGCGGCCAAAGAAAGTTGGAGAAAGCGGTTTTGGCCAAAGATTTGAGGTTGACACGAGAAACCTCGCTGCCTGACATCATGTGACTGCCTGTCTAAGAAAAAATCCGACCCGAACCCTGTGCCAAACTTAACAGAACCGGCAGAAGTGTTATATTTTAACTTTAGACGTGAGTCGGGCAGATAGTTGTTTGTATGAACTTCATAGAAATCGACTGCTAAAGCGAATAAGCTTGTACCAAAGAATGGAAGATATAAAGTTTTCTTATGAAGATATTTTTTCTCTTCTTGTGACTTCCTCAGTTCGAACGAATTCATTTACTGTGATTCCTGAAGGTTATTTGGCTTCACACATTTTAGGATCAAATCAAAACACAGCGTGGGATAAGATTAGGTGTGGTCCGAGGTGATCGATCAAGCGATCCAGCCCCGGGAATTGGGCAGTTTGAAGACTGAAGAAGGTGGGGCAGGACACAACTATAACAAACAAAATATTAATGTATTTTGTTTTCTCTTAGAGCGGAATAAGCGAACGAAACGAAACAATGTCAGCTGTCAAAGCTATTTTCCCTCTGGTTATGAAACAGTCATAACTAGATAAAAAGTACATGATTCTTTGACATAAACACTCTTACCCAGACCTCAAACAAAACCAAGAACTGTCAATGAAATTTGTGTTTCTTTGAGAAATGTTCAAAATGAAGACTTGCATAATTTTTTCAAAAAGTATAAAGTATCAGTTTTTAACATTTGTGCCACAGTATTTATAATTCGGACTTTGTGTCAGCCGTTATAGGCTATAAATTGTTATAGGCTATAAATCGTTATAGGCTATAAATCGAACAGTCAGCAGTACATCCAGTATGTTGATTTTTTTCACCGGAGTATTTCAAACTTTTAATTAAAAGATTTGAAAACTTAGTTTTGAACGTAACCCTGCTGGTATATATACAACAATATTTTCTATTTCAAAAATCAATTCCATTATTGGTATCATTGAGTGTGTTGAAATATCGGAAAACTGCTATTGTCAAAGAAGTACTTGTTTATATGAAGAAAAATTATCCATTTAAAAAGTGATATCAGATTAAAAAATGAACGTGTAACATTTCTTTCGACGTCTGGAAAAAGCAAGAAAAGAATAGAGTAAGTTACGAAGAACAATAGTTTCGTTGTTGAACAAACACGCAACTGGTTTATGTTTATAGATATTTGCTGGCAATTTAATTTTTTATGCTTGGTGTAAAATAGAGATTATTTCGAAATTGAATATGGTACACCAAGATAAAATTCGCAACAGTTCAAAATTTTATTGAAAATATTAATATGGAAAAACTAAGTGAATTCTTCAGTTGAATATTGATGTCAAAGAATACAACGTTGAACCACGCCTTATTTGCACAAAATGTTGATATTTGCTGGATGAAACAGCATGTAAAACATTTGATAACTTACCAGATTAGTAACTCTACAAATATTAACTTGTAACTTATGTATATAGAAGGCTATATTACAAGAAAAGAGTGTTGTAAACAAGGGAAATAGTTAATAATAGTTTTTATTCCCAAGAATTGGGAATTTTAAAAAAGAAATTGAAGTATTTGGTAATTAAAAATTCCACTAGATACCACAGTTCAGTGGATATTTTCCTGTTTCATGTTTGTCTTATTAAATTAAAAAAAATTAAGACTTCTTTAACAAATATCTTTGTTAGCTTCATGAATGCACAATTTCAATGTAAAAATATATATTATATTGTGGAATATATTATTGGAGAATTATTCTTTGATTGATTTTATTAAGGTAACTCAAGAATCAGTGATAAAAGTTTTGCAATTATCTAAAACTTTTATTTATAACATAAAAATGTTTATATAATACCTTTGTACAATTTCAATTAAGACAACATAATCAGTAGTAAAAATGCTTAATGTTTGAAGTACTTCTCCATTCAGGGAAATATTTACCGCGAAATTTTCATTTTTAATTTCTTCCCAATATTTTTTTTACTTTTTAATTGATTAACTCACTAAATTTTCTTTTATTACTGTTAACAAACTTTGATTTTTATTATTATTAGATAAAAGTAATATTTAATATCATATGGAAGGATATTTTCTTCATTTTCTGTAAAATAAAGGATGTCACGTGTGATTGTTACGAAATCACAGCTTGTATTGAATCATTATTTCTACGATATTAAGTGAAATGTTCTAATTGATGAGGAATAAACTGATTTCTGTGAACTGTGTTAGTAGAGAAGGTTGATTTTTACCTTTTCTTTTTAGATCTTTACTTATTAGAATAGAATATACAGTCACATTAAGCTAGATTAACTGTAAAGGTGAGCGGTAGATATCAATCTAGTAGCGCGCTTCAATTCATGCAGTCGAGGTACCAAGAACTAGACATAAAAAATATTTAGGGAATAAACAGAGTGAAAACACATCAAGGCGGTAGGAAAGTGACTTATAAGAATCTCGAGGTATGTATTAGGAGCACCTGATCACGTATAGCAGTAATATTTAACGCATGGACGAATGATAGGTTCATAAATGTGAAAGTTTACGGTCATATCACGTTGAATACACCGGTTCTCCTCTGATCACCGAAGTTAAGCAACTTTGAGCCTGGTCAGTACTTGGGTGAGCGCTTGGGAATACCAGGTGCTGTAAGCGTTTCGTGACGGATCTGCGTTGTGGTGCAGTGGATATCGGCTCGAAGAGGGAAATCGGAGAGCAGAGTTCGAATTAAACCGTCCCTTACCTCCAGTTATGGGCTAAATAATAAGACAGATTGGGTTCTATATCCTTGACTGGCAACCAGTCTACCGCAGCAGGTATTGACGACCTGTCGTGGGATAATTAAAATGCCTGAAGTCTATACAAGGGAAGAATTGGGACCCTTCTTTTAAACAAATCCCAAAGAATCTTTCTCCATTTGCTTGGGAGGAAGCCGATCAGGGTGAATGCCGAAACAGGTACAGGTAAATGTGCAAGATGAATTCTGACGAGAAAATGTTTGGATCAACACAGTGAACCAGCTTTCTAAGCAGTACACCTAGCAATTGATTCAATATAACCACTAAACCTAATAAAAGAATTGTTCTTCTAGACGATAGCATCAGCCATGCTGATGAAGAGCAGAAAAGGTGCTCTATGGTGATTAATGAAAGCATTATATTTTGGAGGCATTCAGACTTTATCATTTACAAACCCATCTTTGTTCCAACTAACTTTTTTTAGTGCAGTTGCTATTTTTAATTTATCAGGCCTATCAGACTTGCTATTGAGACTAGAGTAAATAGTTGTGAATGAATATAGTTGGGAACTGTGCTTATATTTTCTGCTTATTTACAAATATATTTACAAAATTTCAGAAAAGAATGCAGCGACTGGGAAGACGAAAGAAAAACGAGACTTTATTAGAAAGCACAGGTTGAAGATAGAAAAACTCTAATTTCGTACTACCCCATATATATATATATATATATATATATAGAATAAATAATTTGTTTTGAAAAAATGAATATTCCCGAAAAACATTAGTGAAAAATCTCTTTATTCAAAACTCGTTGAAAATGTATGAAGCTGACGAAATATACGACGAAGATTTTATCACATAAGCTGGAATCACAAACAAGGAGTGTGAAAGATTCAAATTAAAAAAATGACCTTTAATATCTTTAAATACGCAGAAATATGGGTAAGTATTTTATCGA
The DNA here is from genome assembly GCA_037127315.1 of Ascarosepion bandense. Lineage (NCBI taxonomy): Eukaryota > Metazoa > Mollusca > Cephalopoda > Sepiida > Sepiidae > Ascarosepion > Ascarosepion bandense. Next base: position 1,160,349 of record JBBBDQ010001129.1, on the reverse strand, counting down.
AAACAATGAACTTACACTGCAGAAAATATCGGACTAATGTCATAAAATCCTAAGTCTGAGACAGGATACGAAAGAAATTTAAGGAAGAGAATGTTCACACGTACAGGAGAAAGAAAAATGTGCACATCCGCAAAAAAAAAAAAAAAAAAAAAAAATTAATCATTGTTTTAGATGTGGAAGGTTACATCTCGGAATCTGCTGCCTTTTTAGAATTTGAAACCCGACACGTGCAGTAAAGTAGGATATAAAAAATTACACTGTAAAAATTACCCAAGTAAAAGTTCTCAGAGAAACAAATTCGAACGCAGCGTAGAGACGGGAAAATAATCACAAATAACCATGTGTATGAGAAAATAAGTATTGTGGAGGTGGAAATGCTACTAGACGATGGTAGTGATTTCACAATAATCAATGAAGTCTATGTTAAAAAGGACTTCCAAAGTCGCGAGTAGTTTCTCAGATGAGAAATTGTTTTTTTATTGGTGAAATGATTTTTAATATCTCATTCCGGAACAAGTGTGTAAAAGTTAAGGCTTATGTGTTAAATATACTACAAAATTGTTAGGTACTGACGGGATGGATTTGTCTGAGCTTTGGTATTTGCCTACAAATGATAACTGCAAAAATGTAATTGAACAAGCGACCATTTGTATAGAAAAGAGTGAAAATTTAAAAGAATTTAAAAATATTCTGTTGAATGAGAAGAATTGGTATTCCATATTCAAAGCGAAATTTTAAGTAAAAAAAAAAGCTTCGACGCCTGTATTTAAAGCAAAACAGAGTGGATATTCGCCATACTGGATTAAGTCAACAGAGATGAGACTTGAAAAAATTCAGGGTAATTGAAAAAAATATACCAGCAGTTTATGTAAAGGAATAATAAAATTGGTGTTTGTGCGGACATTATCACATGGTTAAAAACGATTTAGAAACCAATAACTAGCACAATCAAGGTCAGAGGAAGCTTTTGTGACGCTAAATAGTTGAAAATGTTTTCAAAGCTGAATCTTTCTAAAGAGTATTTACAAATACAGGTTGAAAATGAAGGTTTAGAACTAACAACTTTAAATGCGCATAAGATAAGTTCATTCATTTTCTTTTTGATATAAAAGACTCTCCAGCTTTATTTTAAAAAAAGTATGTATATCATGCTTTCAGATTGTGGTTTTGCAGTAACTTTTCTGAATGATATATTAATTAAAAGTGTATCTAAGGAACAGCATATAAACATTTTAAAACAGATTTTGAGAGAAAAAAAACAAAATAAAAAAAAAACAAGAGTATGGATTCAAATTCAGTGATGAAATTTGCGAAATCTTTTGTCGAAAATCATTTACCTAAGACAAATTGTTGAGAAAAATGGTTATTAAACAAATCCATTGATTGCAAGTGCAATTAATAATGTCTCTCCCAACAAGCGTTACTAGTTTACAAGCATTCCTGAGACTAGAAAACTGCTATCAGATTTATTTAACTAATATGCAAATCTGAGAGTCGCACAGAGCATAAAATGGGATTGGATGTAAGTGTCAGAAGTCGTACGAAGAAACCATGTAAATACTAACGTCAGACTTATCATCTGTGCACTAGGAAACAAAAGTACAAATCGTAGTTCCTTTAGATCCTAGTGATCATGGTATAGGAGCAATAATTTTACAGATGATGATGGTAACATGAAAGCCGTGGCACATGATTCGAGTTCGTTACTACCAAAAAACTACAGCCAGTTCGAACAAGAGGCGTTAGCAATAATAGTTGTAGTGAAAAAAATCACTAATTCATGCACGGAATAAATTTTTGTTTGCAGACAGAGCAAATGCCTCTATTATCAATTTGTGGTTGGAAAATAACAATTCTTACGCATACAGCGAATAGATTACAACGCTGGGCTACCATTTTATTAAATTACGATTTTACGATCTAATATCAACCTTTCAAAAAATTAAAAGATGTGGATGGATTATCAAGATTGATACTAAACAATACTGAACCGTTTGAGGACTCTACCATTTATTTATCCCAGTTACTTTGTGAAAAATAAAAGAAACTCAAAACAAGACATTAACTGCGGAAACTAAAAGAAAGCCAGAAAAAATGCAATCCTGACTTGAACGCTTACTCGTTATGTGACAGAAGTTTGATGTTCACACAAAAAGTTGTAATACCTACCACATCGCAGAAGTGAATATTAAATGAATTACACAGTGAATCACCAGGAGTTTCAAGGATGGACTCTCTTATAAGAAATTATGTATAATATGCCAAAATGAATCAAGACTTTATAACAGTAGTAAAAGCCTGCAAAGTTTGAGCTTTGACAGCAAAATTACCTATCACGAAATTACCACTTTGGAAAAGATAGATACTTAGTGGAAAAGACTGAACATAGATTTTGCAGGTCCAATAAACAGATAACATTGTCTTCAGGTAGTGGATAGCTTTACTAAGCGGCATGAAATTTGTAAGTGGAAAAAACAACTTCGGTTACAGTGAATGTTTTTACACGAACGTTTTGTAATATATGCTATAGTTTCGAATAAGAGTAAACTCTTCACTCCTCGCGAATTTGACGATTTTTCGTAAAATGTTCACCACTGAACATAGTACTATCCCGACGAATCACACAAGGTAAAACGGATAAGCTAAACACTTCGTGGGTATGATTAAGAGACTTTTGAAAAAAGCAAGTCAAGAAAAAGTAAACGAATAAGCAATACAAAAATAATAGCGAGTTTACCAGAAAATGCCAAATCCCAATACACACTCAGACATGTCGCTGAGAGAGTTAATATTCGGAAGAGAAATTAACTCTGCCAGTGAAATGTCTGAGTGTATATTGAGATTTTTGCATTATCTGGTAAACTCGCTATTATTTTTGTAGTGCTTCTTTGTTTACTTATGCATGATTTTTACTTTTTTTTCAAAACTCTCTTAAACATACCCACAAAGTGTTCAGATTGTCCGTTTTACCTTGTGTGATTCGTCGGGGTAGAAATATGTCTTGATAAGTTGTTATTAAGTCAAAATAGAATAAGAACAGATAACAGAAAGGATACTAAATTTTTCAAAATTGATGAAAAAGTGTTTTTCTCGGTGTATAAAGATGGAAAATAAATGTGGGAAGACGGCGTAATAACGCCACAAATCGGGAAATTTTATACATGTTAAAAGGCAACATGCGAACAGATAATACATTACAATCAGGTAAGGAACATGTTTAGCAAAAATTGTCTGAAAGAATGACAGAACCTATGAAAGTACTGTATGATGTTTTTCGTGTACCTCCATTCCAACAATTCGTTCAACGTATATGTACTATTTCCAAAAAAACAGAACAACAACAAAACAAAAAACAAAACTTACGGTAAAAAATGGGGTTGATCCTAAACGTAAAAAAAGTACATTAGTAAACTCACCAGAAAGGATGTTAAGACTAATAAATAAAAATAAACTATTTATTAATAAAAAAATCTCAGAGGGAGGATGTTGTAGAGTAAAGAATACACTTCCACTGCGACACATTGACTAGTCTAGGCGCTTAAATATAGAAATTCAGTGAGCCTTAAATGGATTCATTTTTCAGAGTATTTCTTACAGACGTCAGAGTAGGTGCCTACACAAGACTTAATATTACAACCGATAGAAAGTGTGTTATAACAGGTATCGACCACTGATGTGTGCGACTTCACAACAGTACGATGTATTTAGATTATCGAAAGATGCTCACTGACTCGGTGATTTGTTTTACTGTATATAATAGGTTTTACAAACGAATCAATTATAAAATAAGAAAAGAAGATTGATTTAATTTCTAGATGTTTTGTAATAAAATTAAAAACTGTAGCAGTTACTTACAGTTTGGTTTGTTAGTTTCGTCAAAAGCACCACTACGACCATCACCGCTATCATCACAAGCAACAACAATGAGATAAACAATATTAACTACACTATTTACATTATTCTGACTATTGTCCTCATCCTTGTTACAATTTGTACGATGTTTCGGTTGTTGTACGCTTCGGCCTTCTTCAGGCGCTAGGTATTTCGAACCGAAATTACAATCACTGGGGTATATCATTCTCATCCCTTGCGTAGAGCCACTTTTGGTAGTCAGATGTCAACATTAGTTGGGTGACTCTGCAGAGTCAGTGCTGAACAAGGGTCTCAATTTCGCAACAACCATCAGATCAGGTGGATACCATACTTGGGCATCATTGCCCATATCGAGGAAATAGCCTTTAACATCTTTCAGGCTCAGGCGGATGAGCTAAGATTGAAAGTGAGACACACATTGGTGAAAGCCAAGCCAACCAAACCTAACATCACGAAAGAGGTGAGGCAGGCAGTCAGGACCCTACGGAGGAATGAGAACATCATCAGATTACCTTCTAATAAAGGCAATGCAACTGAAGTGATCGACAAAACTGAATACACCAAGAAACTGGAAGAACTCATTGGCAGTGGTTGCTATAGAAAGTAAAGAAAGACCCCACGTTGAAAACAGCACGACGGTTCTCGGAGATCCTAATCAAGAATACGGATCACTTCTACCCTAAGACATACAGGTAGTTGTCTCAACGTTATAGCAAGCTACGTCCCATGTATGGTCTACCTAAGATTCATAAAGACGGTATTCCGCTCAGGCCGATTGTTAACAGCCTAGGCTGGGTGTGCCACCATCTGAGACGCTTTCTTGTAGATATAATTGATCCACATATAGGAAAGTCACCATCATATGTTAGAAAATTCGCCCACTTTGTGGAACTTACAAAGATGAAACCATCCAATGTAACCAGATGGTGAGCCTTGATGTGGTAAGTCTGTTCCCCAAGGTACCCACGGTGGAGGCACTATTGGTAGTCAGGGAGAGACTGGCCTTAGACTCATCCCTAGGAGAATGTACGAGTATTTTACTAGATAACACGATGTCGATTCTGAATTTCTTCACAAAAACAACAAACTTCTGATAGGGATCAAACATATATCGGCAGGATGAAGGCTAGGCAATAGGCTCGCCAGTAACACCATCACTGGCTAACATATACATGAAATACATTGAAAAGATGGCATTACAATCCACACCTCTAAAGCCAACTCTATGGCTGAAATACGTAGATAACACCTTCATACTCTAGTCACACCTGGAGGGAGACCCAGACATTAATGGACTATGTGAACTCAAGGGTTTCAAGACATCCGTATACCGCAAGCCAACATTCACCGGACAATACCTCAACGCCATTTTCCAGCACCCATACAATGTAAGAAAAGGGATCATCTGCTGCCTGCAACATCAAACAAAATCATAAGCGGCGACCTAAAGTCAAACAAACAGAAAATGGTCAGCATAAGAAGTACCCTACAACGAAACAACTATCCAGTGTACATGACAACAACTCCAACATAGATTGAAGGGAGAGTGAATGAGCATAACAACTCTCAGAAAACAGTCTCTGTCTATCTACCCTATGTGAAGGAGACATTGGTGAAAATACAAAGCATCTTTCGTCCATATAACATCAGGAAAATTTTCAGAAGTGGTTCTACACTTTGCAGATACCACTCCCGAGTGAGACCCCAGCAGAGGAGAACATGACTAAAGAATGTACGCCATTCCATGTAGTGTGGAATGAAATGTAAAGGAGAACAGGTTGTTTTCTTAAGGTTAGGCTACAAAAACGTCGCAAGGCCGGAACAAGAGAGTAGATAGAAAAAGACGTGGTTTGCCACATGTGGAAGAAGAGAGAGGATCACCGCCACCTTTGGGATAAATTTGAAATAATAGATAAAGAATGTCACTGGAAACTACGTAAACTTAAGAAATTAGCACATATCTTAGGCTACAAAAATCTCCTAAGAAGACCAAGTATAGAGATGAATACAATATGGGAACCATTAACACGGAATACCAGATGAAATCATTAGTGTCAATTTGCAATATGAGCTCCGGTAAAATTACTTTAGAAACCCATTAACATCAAATTATACTAGGTAAAAACAGTAACATCAAAAATTGCAATATGGACTCTAGTAAAAATAAATGGTTACTGAACATTAGGTTTTTAATTCACCGAAATTCAGTTTTTCTTGTCCTTAAGGACACATGGCCCAGTAAATATAAACATTCCTAGCACCTGAAGAAGGCCGGAACGTACAACGCAACAAAGATGAGGACAATAGTCCGAATAATATCAACATTGTAGCTAATACCTCATCTCAAAAATATAGACAAATATTAACTATTACTAATAGTAGTACTAACAGATAGCGGCTGCATTGTGACTGAAAACGTGAATTTTACACAAGTGTCGAAGGCCAATATTAAAAAAAATATCTGAAGACTGATTTGTAGGTAAATAAGAAGATAGGTGCATTGCTATCTTTAAACTTAGTACTCTATTTCCGTTGATTTTAAGACATTTTTACTGCAATCTTGCTTAAATCTCATATGAATACAGCAATTAAAATGAAAAAGGGACAAAATCTAGGCACATTAAACTCTTTTCAGATTGGAAAGAATAGGGTTAATGAAAAGTTCATAATAATAAAGCAATTAGTGGTTGGAGACTTATCTTCAGTAAATGTCGAATAAAATATGTGATAATGTTCTTTTTTCAAGATTAGCTCTGCATGTACATTGACAGCAACATTCTCAGTACATTTCCCATTTAAGTAGATGACAGCAGAACATTTTTAGACAGAACGTTCCAAATTATTAAGAGAACATACATGCAATACCTATAGATAGCAAGAGTTTTATTTTGTGAGAATATGATTGCAACTTTTTCAGTCTATAAGTGAATACTAGAAAATAATATGCAAATCATTTCATTAGAAATAAAAATATCTTTTTTAGTTGATGTATATTGTTAATACATTAACATCCCTTCTTTTGCCGAAATTTCTCAAATTCAGTTCTAAAATGAATGCTAAAATATCACTGGATATATTAACGAAAGGAAGGACGAAGACAGTTTGAAATTGTATATCATAACGTTAAATCAAAATAATTTGGCTGGTTTGCCAAAACGTATCTGAAGAAAGATGCTGTGTCAATTTTATTATGCAAGTCATTGCTTATACAATAAAATTAGAATTAACTAAATGAAGTATTTGCAATATGCTTATAGTTATATTACTGATATAACATTTGTGATTCATACTATAAGTTTTTTTATTAGAATCCTAATAGTAATTTAATTACTGATGTGAGATTTTATAATGTAATTTTGTTCATTTTACTGTAAATAAGTATAAAAGGGTGGATATTAAAATCTATTTTAGATCTCAGATAGATAGAGTCCTACAGCTTGTAAGAAAGTTATAAAATCAACAGCAAAAAGGGTTACTGTAAACTTAATGTGTATGGATACTGACTGTGGAAATTACGTAAATGTTGAAAAATGCTTACAGAAAAGGACATAAACACTATTAATTGGGAAATGTTTTAGAATATTCAGTATATTCAGAACAATACCTAAATAAAAGCATTGTACGTAAGCATAAGAGAGATTAGAGCCCTTGTTAAACAACAAAATGGCATTAACTTATCAAAATAAGTTTAATAATGAATGCAAAGTTATGTTAAATTAACTGGAGCTAAATTTCCGGTCTCTTTTAGAAATAGTCAGCCAACCGGAATCAGGAGAGAAAATGAGAGAGATAGTGAGATAGTGAGAGAGATAAAATGAAATTAGAGTAAGATTTTAAGCTAGTATTATAGGTAGGAAAATTATATTCAGTGCTTAAAAGTCTTTTAAAATAAAAGCAGAAAATTTATAGTAACATTTCTAACAGGATATTTTGAGTGGTAAAGAAGATTTAAGCTAATGAATATAGTCATCCAAAACAAATTACCATCCAGCAAGTCTTACTATTGCCCAACTGGCATAAAAAGTTTCAAAGAAAACACACTAGTGTAATTTCCACAAACTTTTCATAATATCTTAATAGTTAAATTGGAGATGTACAGGAGAATGGAAAGCAATATTCAACTAAATATATCTCAGGAAAGTAATAGCATTTATACAAGTAGTATTACAGATTTCACCCTAGAAAGTCACTAATAGAAATTAACACAACGATTTGCATAATAACGTCTGCAAAATATTTATAGTTTTTCGTATCCCAGTAAAAATTGCTGATATCATGAAATATCAATAGTTCTTAAAATAGCGTTATTCCTGTAAAATATTAAATAGAGTGTTAGAGTTTTAGAAAGTCAAAATTTTAAGAGGAATATTATCAACTTTACACAAAATTGTATAATGAAGAACGAGATGCTGTTCAGATATCGAATGATAGAAATTGTAGTGCTTTTAAAAAGCAATTTATTTTTCGAACCACACGATCAATAAATTAATGTGCCATAATTCATGAAAGTGTTCTAAAGTATCGATTAGGATACTATCAAGCTTGGTGAAACACAGTAACTTGACATGGCATCATTCCTACAACCGGTTAGAAGATCTCGGTGGAGATATAGAGCAATATTCTCACAAAAGTAGTCCAAGGTTTTTGATGCCCGACTGATCTCATGCCTCAGGAATATTGTGGTTACATCATTTGTCTGAAGTCAACAGAATACCCCTAAAACCAATTTTTTAAAACTTGTGTGTAACAATGCGAAGTATTATTCTACTTGAATAACACATCGCTGTTGGGGTATATGAAGAACATGAAAGCTTGCACAACGTCAGGACGATGCGCAATGTAGGGATCAGCTGTCAATTGAAATAACTAGGCGTACTTCTCCTATGTGCCTAGTCCCTTCAGGACGTAGGCGATCATGGCTTTCACTCTCCCTGGTGGCTCTGAATAACGGGTCCAATTTATACTACGTGGAAACCATCTACATAATTTTTGAACAATCACCAGTCTACATGGTTTCCTAAAGAATACTAGAAACCATGGTCTAATTGCCCGAGACAACTTTAACACATCGCCGTTTCCAGTCCTCCGGTGTACAGTTAAAGTTAAGTCAGTAAGACACTGGCTGAGAGATCACAACTGATCTACTTCAGAACACTTATTTGATATCAAGGTGCGAGTACACTTTCTGTCATTATCTTTACATAATTCTATTTTATGAACTTTTGCACATCATTTTATTATATTCCTGCTTTCTTAATCGAGAACATAACGGTTACATAGAAATCGACATTGCCAGTATCCATATCAACTTGATTAATATACACTGATTTGTCTTTTTATGTTTCTTGCATTTAGAATGTCATCTTTATATTCCTCTCCTTAAGGCTTCAGACACTTCTAGTCTTATTCAGGTCTGCAGGTTGTGCATTCGCATATTACAATTGCAAAAAAATTCATGTCTAATACTGCGGTTTCTTCATGAAAGATGACATTCACTTATTGAAATAATTGTTTGCATCAAAAAACAAATCGGTAATATCTAAACGATTTACTGACTCAAATTCTCTTCAGTATTCCGTTTACAACATTGTATTTACTCTGAATCTTTTATCAAACACTTACAAACGTCGCATTCTCTTTACGGTATTTTAAGTAATACTCACATTTCCACTAGAGAATAGAGTAAAAGAAAACGAGTTATGTACGCGAAATACAATGTTTTAAATTTAACGCAATTTAATTACAGAAAAAACGTATGTAACGCTGTCCCATTTTTTAAGCAATAAGTCGTATTAATACGCACTCCCACGATAATTTAAACTAGCTCAACAACAAACTTGTTCTCGCTTAAATGGACCGGATTGACTAATCACCTCCACTAAAATCACTAATTAGTAAATTCACTCATCAGTCAATACAATATGCCACACTATAGTTCTTTCATACGATACAAACATAACACTATTTACATTATACTGACCATTGTTCTCATCTTTGTTGCCATTTGTACGACATTCCGGCCGTTGTAGGCTCCGAGCTTAGGAATTTCAAACCGAATCTTTTATTACAATCACTGTAGTATATAAATCTAAGTTCTTTATGCTAAGCCTCTTTGGTAGTCACGAGTTATCTCTCTTTAACCCGACTCTACTGCTGTGGCCTGGTATTGAACCAACAAATCTTTGGGTCAAGTCATTTGAACTAATCAACGTCTATATTCACTGGGTTATGTGTCCTTAAGGACAGGAACACTGAATTTCCGGGATTTATAAACCTAATGTTCAGTAACTATTTTTACCAGAGTTCATGTTTTAGTTTTTGATGTTAATGGTTTTCTTTTGTATTTTTACCAAGTGCATATTGCAGTTTATGACACTAAATATTTTTTCTGGCACTCAATATTGCTGGTTCCCATATTGTATTAACCTCTATGCTTGGTCGGCTTATAAGATTTTTGTAGTCTAAAATATGTGTTGATTCATTAATTTCAAGTAATTTCCAGTGGTGTCCTCTATCTATTATTTAAACTTCATCCTATAAGAGGCCATGATATCTTTTCTCCCTCCATATGTGTTCAACTACGCCTGATTTTTCTATCTCCTTTCGTGTTAGGGCCTTGCTATGTTTTGTTGCTTTACCTTAAGGAGGTGGTCTGTTTCTCCTTTATATTTATTTTCAGATTTATGGATTTATGGAATAGCGTAAACACAGTCCTTAGTCATGTTTTTCTCTGTTAGGGAACTTACTCGGGAGAGGTACCTGCGAGGTGTAAAACCACTTCTGAAGATCTCTCAGGATCAAGCAGATGTTGTAATATCGAAAATCAGTGAAAGCAAAGCCACCCAAACCAAAATGACAACAGAAGAAGGGCTGACAAATAGGACCTTATATAGAAATGAGAACATTATCATAGTGCCAGCTGACAAAGGCAATGCAAATGTAGTGATGGAAAAAAATGATTACATAAATAAACTGGGAAACCTTATTAGAATTGTTAGATATTGCAAAGTAAACAAAAACCCCAAGTTGAAAATGGAAAGATAATTTTTGCAGATCCTTGTTGAAAGCCAAGCCAACCAAACCTAACATCACCAAAGAGGAGAGGCAGGCAGTCAGGACGCTACGGAGGAATGAGAACATCATCAGATTACCTTCTAATAAAGGCAATGCAACTGAAGTGATCGACAAAACTGAATACACCAAGAAACTGGAAGAACTCATTGGCAGTGGTTGCTATAGAAAGTAAAGAAAGACCCCACGTTGAAAACAGCACGACGGTTCTCGGAGATCCTAATCAAGAATACGGATCATTTCCAACCGAGAACATGCAAGCAGTTGTCTCAACGTTACAGCAAGCTATCTCACATGTATAGTCTACCTAAGATTTATAAAGACGGTATTCTGCTTAGGCCGATTGTTATCAACCTAGGCTCGGTGCGCCACCCTCTGAGTCGCTTCTTGTAGATATAACTGACCCACTGATAGGAAAGTCACCATCATATGTTAGAAACTACGCCCACTTCGTAGAAGTTATCAAAAATACTCCCATCCAATGCAACCAGATAGTAAACCTGGCTGTAGTGAGTCTGTTCACCAAGGTACCCACGGTGGAGGCACTATCGGTAGTCAGGGAGAGACTGGCCTCGGACTCATTCCTAGGAGAACTTACCAGTATTCCACTAGATAACATGATGGAGATTCTGAATTTCTGCACACAAACACACTTCGGATTGGTATCAGAAATATATCGGCAGGATGAAGGCTTAGCAATGGGCTCGCCATTAACACCATCACTGGCAAACATATACATGGAACACATTGAAGAGATAGTATTAGAATCCACAGATCGAAAGCCAACTCTATAGCTGAGATACACTGATGACATCTTCATACTCTGGCCTCGCTAGAAGAAGGTGGAGACGCTAATGGACCAAGTGAACCCAATGAGATCTTCAACAGAGTTCACTATAAAAAAATAGAGTGACAACAAACTGGCATTCCTGGTGTGATAATAACTCGGTCAGAGGTGGAGTTCAAGACATCCGTATACCGCAAGCCAACATTCACCAGACAATACCTTCACTTCAACTTCCACCACAAATACAATTTAAAGAAAGGGATCGTCCGCTGCCTGCAACATCGAGCAAAAGTCATAAGCAGCGACCCAGAGACGTACGAACAGGAAGTGGCCAGTATAAGCAGCATCCTACAATGTAACAACTATCCAGGGTACATGACAAAGACCCCAACGAATATGGAAGGGAGAGTGTATGAGGATAACAACTCTCGGGAAACAGCCTCGGTCTGTCTACGTTAAAGCGTTATCGGAGAAAATATAAAGGATCTGTGGTCCATGTAATATCAGAAAGACCTTCAGAAGTCATTCTATATTTCACAGGTAATTCTCAAGTGTAAGACCCCCAACAGAGGAGGATATGAGTAACGACTGCATGTACGCCGTTCTATGTAGCTGTGAAAAAGAACTATAAAGAAGAAACAGGCCGCTCCCTTAAGGTTAGGCTACAAAAACATCGCAAGGCCCTAACACGAGAGGAGATAGAACAATCAAGCATATCTGACCACATATGAAGAGAAAAAAAGAATCACTGCCCTACGTAAACTTAAGGAATCTTGGTGGTAAACTTTAGCTCATGCTTCTAGTAAGCGATTTGATAACTCTACTCTTCGAAGGATGTGCGTTGTGGTACAGGATGTGAGTTGTGGTACAGTGGATATCGGCTCGGAACGAGAAACCGGGGAGCCGAGTTCGAATTCCAGCTGAATCCATTGTATTCACTTACGCGCAAATACCATTGGGAAAGGTATTAATCTGTCTCTTCCTTCCAGTTATGGGTTAAATAGCAGGACAGATTGAGTTCTATAGTCTTGGTTGGCAACCAGTCTACCGCAGAAAGCAATGGCAATCTTCTGCCCAGTCAGTCATGTCTTTTTCGAGACATGATCGCCCAAGCGTGTATCACGTATGGCACTTAACTGACTGACTCTTCGTGATTTTGCATAAACTGAATCAAGATAAATTTCTGATCGTGCAATGGTTGTATGCTTCTAATAATTGTTTTTGACTAATGCGAACCGTATCCGGACATCTAATCTTAGCTTTACAATTCACTCTCATTTTCGATTGCTGGTTATATTCCTCTCTTTAGTAAATAACCTAATGTCCACATGCATTGCCTTGGAAATGACGTCCGCGAACATCTCCCGGTGACTGGGAGACTCTCTCTTGAATCTCCTGACCCTTCTTCTTGACCATACTTACATGCCCCTATCTCTATCTATCAAGCTTGATCAGCTTTCTTCACCGTTCCCCTTCCTCTCATGAGCAGCATGCTAGATAGAATTTCTAATAAAACAGGCAAAGCCATTTCTCTAAGCACTTTTGTAAATATATTTATATTCGGGACTTTAATAGCGACCATTTAGGTAGCTTAATCGCTCTGTTACTTGCTGGCATTCTAATCCTGAACTTCTCAATCTCTTCCCAAATAGTGGAATTCGCCATACGTTTTCTCAGTGACCCTGATGAACACACTTATATTCTCGATCTTTTCTTTACTTCTATCCATGACACAAGTCGTACTCTACAGCTATTTCTTTTTGCTAACTGTGATAATGTGATGGTATCTATAAACATTTTTTTCCGTGCACCTCGCAGATAAGATCCCCTACTAACAAAATATATTTCTGTTATTAACGAGTGAATTGGGACTCGTTCCCTGACTTCCTTCGTGACATTCTTTGGAATAAAATTCATCATCTAATTCAAAATGCACCTCTGATATTTCTACCTGGCTAAAAACTAACATCAAAGCTTTCATTCCAGCAAGGAAATACTAAGTGAAATTAGATTCATCTCTTTGGTTATTACCAGCAAGCTCTGCTGCATTAGCCAATAGGAATCTCTTCTTCTGTTTTCACTAGAGGGATATATCTGATTGCAACAGGCGTCTCTTTGCATCTACTCGTAATGAGGGAAAGCGTGTTCTCGGTTTGTTGATAGAATGAAACAAAGTAGAAACAAATTCAGTTCTTGAGATTATTTTCGCCACTGCAAGAGTGTTTTGAAAATCAGCAATTGCCAAAACTAATATCTATTCAATCAATTTGACGTCTTGATATCTACAGCAGATAAAGTTGAATGCTTTGCTTAGAAATTCTCTTCAAACTTCACAATTGACTCATCTGGAGTAAGCATAGATGATTTCTGATTCTAGAAATGAGGCTCTTCTAAGTGCATCCCCTTGGTATTGGTTTCAAATGTCATTTCAAAGGTAGACTCTCACAAGGCAACTGGGTGTAGTGGAATCCTAGATGTTGTCATTATGAAATGCGCTCCTGAAATGTCTTTAGTTCTCACCAAACTAAACTAATAACAATATCCTCTCTACTTGCTACCTTCCAGCTTTTTGGAAGACCTCCTCTGTAGTACTGTTTTTAAGAAGGATGGAGATCTCAAAATAAAACTATTAGTCTTTTATTGTTTGTCGGCAAAGTATTTGAAGCTCGAAAATCTACGGCATATTCAGAATAACTGGACAAAGTTGCAGCCTCAGTTAATGATAGACAACAGTAGACTTCCTACCCAAGGTCATCGATTCCCGAAGTCCTGTCTACCCTGAACTTTCTTACCACTGGCTTGAGTACATTATGGGCCCTTTGTACCCCTTTGCTTCAGTTGTCAAAAGCCATTAGCGAAATAGGCATTGAACAGAGTCAAACGGAGAATGATCTGGTGCGAAATTTTCTGGTAGCAGTCACAAAACTCGTAGGTGATTGTTAATGTTAATAGTTTGATGTAACGCTGGTAATATTTTGATTAGTGGCATTACCGAGTTTTATTCACGTTATTTTATTACTATTCTATTTAACAGTTCTTCCTAATCAATGAGGTTGTCTGTGCCTTAGCTATGGATATTTTGATTACATCACCCGCTTTATCAGCCCTGAGTGTCTTATTTAGATAATGACCATGTACAGTATCAACAGAACGGATAATACTTTTTTCTTTTAATTTTGACCCTTCATTTATTTACACTCACACCTTATCATCAAAATACACTTTAGGATTATTATTAAGTAGTTTTGCTTTAGTTTTAGAAAAGGGAGGGGATCAATTTGGTGGAATTGATTGTATATGAAGAAAAGTAGAATTTCAAATTAGTAAAACAGGTGTAGATGAAGAATTATGAATGGATTCTGTTGGAGTATTTATGTGAGTGTAACTTGCTGTGTAGGAAGTTAGAGTAATAAAGAAGACAACAACCTTTGCTAATTAGTCGTTCTCTTTGTCTATTTTCCCTTTAGTATTAGACTTTTTATGACCTGGACAGATACAACTGCCACAAAATATGAGAATGTGGTATACGCTTGTCATAAAATTAATTCTTTTTTCTATCACACATATCGATCGTGGTCTGCTCACCTTCAGATTTTTGTGTAATCATGAGCTTTTGACAATGGAGATGTCCAGGAGATGTATGACAGTGGCTGGTCAAAGTTTCCGATTATAGTGTATGGGCGTATTACAACCATGAACGCCCAGAAAACTAGAAAATGCATTGAATACTTCTTATGATCAATATTCTGAACGTCACTGCCAACGTTCGATCAAACATATTTCTATACTGAAAATAGAACGCGATGATATATAAAACAAAAAACAAAAAAACAAATCAGATGCCGCAACAACTTTGGCCTTGATAACTGACCTTAATTCTCCTTTCATATCTTTCCATACCAAGAGATGAATCTCAGTATATGCCCGACAAGTGAAATTTCTTCCTTTTAATCGATGTCTTTCCTGATCTTGTCTGTCCTGGTTGTTTTCTGTAAACTATGAAACACAATTATTTACTTAATGGCTCTCATTTTGGTAGTTAGACCAGCGGCACATCCTATTTTACTGGGTGGGAGTAATGTCTAACCTGTTTGCCCGAGTTATAAATATATATATTGAGCCGACGATAGAGGAATTCAGTGAGGCCTTCAACAGCTTGACCACATGGAAAGTTCCAGACAGTGATGGAATTCCCCCTGATCTTATCAAGCACTACAAGATTATCCTACAGCTTCCTCTGTATGAAATTCTTTGCCAGTACATGAGGGACACTGCGATCATCACTCTTTACATGAACAAATGAGAACGAAGCGATTGCAACAATTACAGAGGCATCTACCTACTCTGCGTCGTGGTCAAAGTCTTCGCTCAGGCGATCTTGTTCCGTCTGCAGAAACATACTGATCGTGTTTACCCAGAGTCGCAGTGCGGCTTTTGATAAGAACGATTAACAGTATACATGATCTCGCCCGTCAACTCCAGAAGAAATGCAGAGAACAGCAGATATGACCATAGTGTTCGACATAATTAGTAGGGAGGGCCGTTTCAGAATTCTGTCCATGATTGGCTGCTCAGTGAAGCTGCGGAGCTTGACTGAGTCGTTCCATAACAATATGCGGAGTACTGTGAATTTCAAAGGCAACAACTCGTAGGCCTTCAACATCTGTAGCGAGGTTAAGCACAGTTGCCTCCTTGCTCCCACTCTCTTGGGAATCTACTTCGCGCTACTTCTAGAGCACGCATTCAGCATATCATGGGAAGGGATTTCCCTGCATACGAGACCAGATGGTAAGCTTTTCAATCTCACCCGTTTCAGAGCCAAGACTAATGTACGAAAGATCGTTATCACAGACATGTTGTTTGCTGATTATACGACAGTAGCACCCCACACCCAGGGTGAACTTTAAACACTGATGGATCATTTCTCTCAGGCATGCAAAAATTTTTGGCTGACATTAGCTAGAAAACAAAAACAAAAAAAAGAAAAAAAACAAGAACAAAAAAAAAAACAAGCATCCTAGGTCAAGGTGCCACAGCACCACCATTCATCACTATCAATGAAAGAGCTGGATGTGGTCCATCAGTTTACCTACCTTGGCTTTACCATCACTGGCAACTTCTCTCTGGGCATAGAGCTCGACAGGAGAATTGGGAAGGTAGCCACAACCCTAGAACGCCTGACAACACGTGTTTGAACGAACTTCCAGATGACAGTAAAGAAAAGATAACAGTGTCTAACGCCTGTGTCATCAGCACAGTGCTATACGGTAGCGAGACATGGACCATGTATACCAGGCAAGAGAGGCGTCTGAAAACCTTCCATGTCGGAAGTATCCCACGCATATTGGTAATTTCATGGCAAGACAAGCTGCCCAACACTGAGTTCCTGTCTCGCGCGGGTGTGCGCACTATGTTCACACTCCTTAAAAAGCGCAGACTCCGCTGGTTAGGCCATGTCCACCGCATGACAGATGATCGCATTCCAAAAGACCTCATGCATGGAGAGCTGACCCCTGGAAGAAGACCCACTGGGTGGCCACAGCTGCGATATCGTGATATCATAAAACGCTATATTAGGATATGGGCATCAACACGGAGTCATGGAAAAGCGTAGCAGTCAACTGGACCAGACAACTCAAATCAAAGGAGGAGTAACTGACACAATTCGCCATGGGGAGGAGGGTTCACAGAAAGCAAAATAACAGCTCCTGCTTCTACAGTCACAGACGCCGATGCGCCAGCGAAGCAGACAACTAGGATGCTACTCATGGTCAACCCTGGCCGACGGAGGCCTACTACTATATATATATATAGTTTGGCTAGAAACAAAGGTTCGTTTACAAAACCAAGAGGTAAAGAAAGTTAAACAACCTGTAAAAATCTAACTATTGGAATTGCATAGGATAGATTCAATATATCTAACTATTGGAATTGCATATATTAGATTCAATAAATTGTTTGCTTAGTTTTAATAAAATTCGTTCGTACGCACGGATAATTTTTCGTGTATTATAATTGAAAGATGTAAGAAATGCGCAAGGGATATTATTACCCGTTTCTTGATGTTCCCAAGCATTTTCAATCTCCTTCTGAGATCACCATCAAGCATGTAAGTTGTGGTAACAAGAAATAACAGGAAAAACTTAAATAGCATCTTTCAATTATAACAGACGACATTTTATTCGTGAGTACAAACGGATTCTATTAAAAATAGGCATACTTTATTTTCATTTTAATATTATACATAAATTGCTTTGGACAGGGCTTTCTGGAAAGAATCACCACCAATAGATTTGTTCCTTAACTATATATATAACTAGTGTATATGAAGGAAAAATAAAAAAGTGCTCAAACTAATTATAATGTTTAAAAAAAATGAAATAATTTTTCAGCAGTGTTCCTACAAAGCAGTTATTCAATCTACGCAAAGATTAAGAAAATGTCTTTGTATTATTTTTGTTTTGACATACCGTACTTATATAAGAATTAGAAAAACATTGCTCTTCACACCTTCCTTTATTTATTGCTTTTGGAAATATTTTGTACTCATCATATTTTATTTTTATGTAGTATTTTTCCTCAAATCATTTGATAGACTTTATCAATCAGTTTAATCTCCATTTTCACCAGTTTCACTTGCTTTCTAATGCTAAGTTCTTTAAGCCGTCTTTCTTTAATATTCATCTCCAAAATCTTTTTAATTTTTAGTATGAATATTTTAGTCACTATTCTATTCAAAACCTTTTAATTTGCAGTATTTTGTTTTGAATATTCAACATTACCTATTAAAGAATCCATAAAATAATTGATCCCATTAAATATATAAACAATGAATTTGAAAACCATTTGCCAAGAATTAATGTGAATCTGTCGTCGTGTCTATTAAAACTGAATAAATAAACATAATTATTGTCACAACAAAATATAATAAAATAACTATAACAATTATAATTATCCTTACCCATTCTAAACCAACGACAATCAACTCCCCTTTTCTCCTCTACCATACACAGACATGTGACACCCTTCCCATCTGACCAAGGTTGTTCTAAATTTCTTCTCTTTTAATTTTTACTTTCAGACAACAACAAAATTTGACCCATAACCAAATTCGAGGTAAGAAAACTGCAGACAATTTTTTAATCTAAATTATCTTGATAATCACGACTAACATTATTTACATAAAAATACATACAAGTAAAACTATATACAGTTTAGAAAGTATTACTCTTTCATGTCACAAACATCACATAACAACCACATGTCAACCAGATAACAAATAATACTGGTTTTATCGTATCCACAACATACTGCTTTTTTCTACAAGAATTTTGTATGTATAAATGTTAGCGGGGATGTAATTATTCATACAGCGTTATAACTCTCTATAGTGGATTAAAACATTTTATTTTGACCATTATAATATGAAGTCATTCTTACAGATACCATTGACTCAATTGGTAATTCAAAACTATAAAACGAACTCGTATAATGTAATTAAAAAAAGTAGAAAAATGTTTATGGATACTGATTTGATATTTATTCGACCAAGCTTATTAAGGCACAAGATTAACAGACTGAAAATATAGAAGGGACGTTTTGTCATGCCTATTATTCAGGTGGTAAATTCACATTTTCATGTCTAGAAACTAATCTTTCAAACTCCTACATATTTATTCCGAAGTCTCAAGAATTAGCCTGATTTTCCTAATTATTCAAATTTTGCTGTTACTCTGAAGATCCTACGATGAAAAATATGTAAAAAGGTAAAAATACACCTGGTACCCTCAGTTTTGCTTATTACTACATTAATATGACTAAGAAGTGCTGCCGAGTGTGGGGTATACCATTACTCAGTGGCTGTTATGATCGGCAGCAGCAAATATCTATTAACTACCGGATAGAAATCGACCAGACATATTTTTAAGCTTCAATTAAAAAACAAATAAATGATTTAATGATAAGCTTTCAAAATCCGTGTTCGTTCTCTAAATGCCGATCTAAAGTGTCGCTGAACAAGTATTACTTTTCTTCTTTCTGTGACATTTTAAAATATTATTTAAAGCTTTTCATAATATCAAGATAAAAAAACGTATTGACTAGGAAATTTTTAACAGAAAAGAAATTAATTGCCAGAGAAAAGAAAATTGACGATTTATTTGAATGAAACCTGCATAGAACAATTATATACTTTCTATATTTTAAAGGTTTACACTAATAATTCTAATCTTTGCAGTGCAAACTGTAGTGAATAATCGAACTAAAGATAAGAATTACTCATAATTCCGTTGTTTTGTTGTAAGAAGGTGAGATCAACGGTCCTAATCCCAATCGAGGTTCAGTAAAACAAAATAAGCCTGCTATTGAGTAGGACTGATGATCCGACCGAGTCACTTTTCATCCACAATTTAGTCTAAAATCTTGGAATATTTAAACCTTTGAATTTATTTTCATATATGGAATTGTACATTTTAACTTTTTATCTTGTACTTAGATTATTTTTGTTCCACACCTTATTTTAAGCGAAAGTGTTGAGAATTTGTCTTTATTTTTTAACTGAATGCACAAATACCGGGCATCGTAGAATGCATTTTTATCAGAAGTTATCAATGAATCAGTGAGAAATATTTTAACTAAACACCGGAAGTCAGTATAAAAATACCTAATATCAGCGAGTTCATTGAGAGAACTGAAATATTAAAATATTCAAGAGATAAATAATTATGAAAAATTTTTTTAAAAATAATCTTAGAAATATATATATAATGGTTACAAATATAATATTGTGATACAAGAGAAAGAGAGAGAGAGAGATGTAAAATATACGCTGGTTGAAAGAAAACGTACGTGCTAATTAAGATACCTATGCCGATAAGACGTCAGTTAAAAAGAATAAAACATGGATATATGCATGTCCACACAGCACACGCAAAAATACAAATATACGCAAATATCTATCTATCTATCTATCTATCTATCTATCTATCTATCTATCTATCTATCTATCTATCTATCCCTGTGATTGTAATTCAAATACAAACTATATAAGATATTGATACGCTAAAATATAACTTTCTTGACAAGATTAAAATAGATGCAAAACGAGCTGTAGAAAGTACACTAACACTCACTCACACACTCGTACACACGTTTATATGTGATGAAATTAATCTGGAGAGAAAATAGGGGAAACTATTGAGTTATCAAGTAAAGTTTGATTAAACGAATGTGAGAATCATTAATTTTGAACATAATTTTGTGATACTTCAATGAAATACATTTCTTTCCATATGCCCAGTACAATGTAATTTTTTGGTATATTAATAATTTCAGATGTGCGTTGTGGTGCTGCGGATATCGACTCGGAACGACAAATCGGGGTGCCGAGTTCAAATTCCAGTTGAATTTCTTTCATTCACTTAAGCACAAGTATCCTTGGGAAAGGTAATAATGAGTCTCTTCTCTGCAGTTGTAAGTTAAATAATAGGACAATTTCAGTTCTATAGCCTTGGCTGGTAACCATTCTACCACAGAATGCAATGGAAACCTACTGCGGGATAATCTTCTGCCTAATCCGTCATGCCTTCTTCCTGACATGATCTCCCAAAGCGCGTATCACGTATGGCTTAATTGAATAATTTTGTACTGAACTATGTATGCAGGCGACATTAAAAAAGTGTTGAATGCAAATTTTCCGTAAAACGAAGTGAATATATTCGTTGATATATGCGTACTTATATATATTCATATATATATATAAAAAACATAAATGAATACGTTGGGTAATGTTTCTTTATGTATTTTGTTTTATCGATCACGAGATGACAACAATATGAACAATCTCCAGATTAAATCTTTTTCAATGCACGTAATTATTTGAAAAGCTTTCATTTCAAAGTCAAAACGAATTTTACAATTAAGAGTCTATATACTCCTCCTAAAAAGGATATATATATATATATATATATATATATATATATATATATATGACTGATGCCAATCGCTTATATATCCGTCAGATTCAAGTAGAACTATTGTTTTTTAACACGCTAGTCAAGTACTGAAATAGATCGATGACACCCATAGTCTCAATCGATGACCTTTAGTAGCGCTTAGTCTGTCAATCAGGATGATCTCCACCAGTCCATTTTGTATTGCAAGTTAATCTAATAAGCTTGGTTTGTCCTTTGCGTTGTTTACCAAAATATACTTTCTCCGTGATTCTAGCTCGGACTGATGCCCACCTGGGGTGAAAATGCCCCGAGGACTTCTGTATGTCATTGTCATCCCCTTACAAGTAACGGAATTTCGTGATACTAATCATAGGTCAGTAAGTTTTAAGTAAAAATTTTGACGAAAATATGATCTTTGGGAATATTTTACTTTAACGCACACGCACACAGACACACACAGACACAAACGTATATATGTTTGAACAAAAATTCTATAACACAGAATTAATATCCTGTTTTAAAGATGATAGAATATATTCTACTTTAAAAGAAATACTTTTAGTTTAATCCATACACAAAAAGAGTCTTTGAAAAAAATGTTATCCTAGACGGCTACATGTTTAGATTCTTTTATACTAAACAGGGCTCCATCTTTTATACTTTCATAGTGTTTTGATCCCAGTTTGAGGGTTAGCTATTTGCCCATAACTAGGACTAACAAGGGGCTACCACTCCGGGTCAGAGTGGACCTGAGAACACAAAGATTAAGAGGTGGTTCCATGCTACTCAAAACCGTCTAATCAGAGGCTTTAATACAAGGTTAGAATAACAGTTGATGTTCAGAACAACAAGACCATCGTCAACTGGAACAAAAGATGGCTTGTCAATTTTAACGCCTCCAAAGTTAAAGCCGCCTCTATTAATCATCTGGGTTACTTCTCTCTGCCTTCCATCAGCATGGCTGATGCTCACCTTCAAGAAATTGATTCGTTGGCTCTTCTCCCGCTAACATTCTCAGCTGACATGAAGTGGAAATACTATAGTGGATCTATTGATAGGTCAGCTACTAAGAAATTCGTTTCATTATGACGGAAGAATCAATTTTTCACTGGAGAAACTATTTTACGTATTTATAAGTCTACCATTCGTCCATACTTAGAATATTGCTACCATATATGGCCCAGTGCTCCAGCTATTTACTTTGTCCTCCTTGATAAGATCCAAAGAAAAATCAGCAATATTGTTGGTCTTGATCTGGCGGTTTGACTTCAGTTACATACTCGCCGCCGAAAGATTGCCTCTCTGTGCTATTTTTATAAATAATTGTTCGCACCAGCTCATAGCTTTGGTACCTAGACTTAATGAATTTAAGCACAGTTATAGATTAGCGTCAAGATATCATAAATGTTTTAAAAGCTGTTCATATTAAACATCATCGACCAACTTTATACAAGTAGAATACAGTGCTTCTGCTCGTACAAAGTCAGTCAATGTGGTATAATATGAGCAGCTTCTAAAAACTTGACTGTTTCTGTTTTTATTATAAAAAAAATCCGGCATGATCATCGACTTCTCCATAAGAGCACTAAAGATATGCACCTCGGATTATTTACATGAATTATAGAAATATATTTGAAAAAGAATCAAACTTATCAAGTACACTAAATATTTTATATTCAATGTAAAAGAAAAGACACTTAAAATATTCCACAAAAAAAAAAAAAGCAAAAAAAAAACGGCCTCTCCGGATAAACTGAATGAATAGAAAAATATCTTGCCTTTTAACTATATCACATCTGAAATTGAAAAGAATCTCTCTAAACTCAACTTAAAAAAAACTGTTACTAGTACAGAAGAACCCACAAAGAATCTGAATAAAATACTGTGTAAACAAAAAAGGGATTTTTTACGTCAAATACGTTGGTTTTCCAGCCAAACAAGACAGAACCCAATTTGGAAATAAATGATGCTACCCTGATTAAAGGAGAAAACACACAACGACGTAAATGCTTTGAGAGTACCTTATTCCAAAGGTCATGTACAGTATATTTCCGTCCTAGCTCTTACATTTATCAGTTCCTGGTAGATCTAATATCGCATTGTAAAATACCCACTTACAAAAGGGTAAAAGAAAGAGACAATATGCTGTAGTAATAAATCTGAGGCAACTTTATCCACCTCAAAAGCATTTCTTCACCCTAACACAGTTATGCTGTGGATCTGGTTAGACTGGAATGGAATCCTGTATTACGAGCTTCTGCTAAGTAACCAGTAAATTGATTCTGAAAGTACTGCTTACAACTTGACGAATTAAAAGCAGCAATTCAAGAAAAGCACCCAAGAATTAGCGCACAGATAAGGTCTCGTTTTCCATCAGGATAATGCTAAACCGCTCATTTCTTTGGCGACCCGACAAATGTTGTTGCAGCTTGGTCGAGATGTGTTACCCCACCCGTCATATTCACAAAACATTCTCATTCGGATTTATATTTATTCAGGTCATCGCCAAATAATCTCAATGTTAAAAAAATGTAATTTTGGGGATAACATGAAAAAACACCTTAATGAGTTCTTTGCCAAGAAACCACCAAAAACTCTGCCAATACAGCATATTTAAGTTGAGGGAAAACTGGACAGAAGTTCTGCAACAATTTTGTTTTGTGTTAGTAATTTTCCTTAAAAATCGGCATGAATTTTCTAGGCAAACCAATATGTCTGATATATGGCTGATTCCATTATTTCTTTTCTCATTTTTCTCTTCCGGTCGATCAAACATTTTACAATTCCAAGTGATCCGCGAAAAATGATTTGGAAAATTATACTGCAATATCGACATGACATTCGTCGAAATGTCTCTACCGATACTGATTTTTTAAAAATTTTTATTTTTTACCTTTTGAAAGGCTTATTTTTTCCTCTTTTTATCGGAATGGTGCTTGTTGTCATTAACTGTGAAAACTTGTCGTACAAAATTGAAATAATACGAAATCGTTCGGAGCGAAAAGATTGCAGGTCAGTTAAAAGGAAGTAGAAAATCATTTAATCCTAAATATGATGTTTATTTTTTGCAAGAAGAATCACAAATAATGTCTCTATTATTAGTTTCCGCCCATTTTCCTTTAAAATTAAAGCAGATTGTGTGAAATTAGGGATTCACATAAACACATGAGAAACTATTGTATGCAAAACAAATATCAATTTATTGGAGGATATATTAATATTCCAGCAGGTTACAGGATAAAAATGATATGAATAGTGATATGAATCACTATTTTTATTAATATTGGCAAATATATAAAAGTTAATGAATTAGGCATAGATATTGCAAGAATGCAAGCAACATTTTTCTTCTCATAGATATAACAGTTCTATCAGTGAAACTGTATGTGTTAAAGAATATAACAAAATATGTTGATATAAGCATCATAAAACTAGAAAATATAATTATTTAAAATGACTAATTTAACTATAATAACTAGAGCCCTGTCTACGATTATTATATTACAGACAAGAACATGAACAAGATATCTGGTAACCCCTGTTACAAGGTATCTGGTAACCACTGTTTAATTACTGAAACAATATAGAAGATCCCTTTCCCCCGTATCATTCTATCTTTGCCGTTATGGGGATAAATAGGCTTTATACTGCACTTTCCCAATATCTATTGGTAGGGCTTTACAGCAACTTGCATTCTCAAACTATCATCTATCTAGACCAGGGTCAACGTTGCTTAACTTTGACGGGACATGAACCTTTGTTTAAACATCATATTGAAGTAAGATGCCCCTGTTTGCACGGGATTAAACAATAAATTTATGAAACTGTTCATGTACCCAGAAAAAAGATTATCAATATAAGGAACGATAAACAGAATCTCTTTGACTTTCATCAGAAGTATGGGAGAGTAAAGGAATAAAATCTAAACGATAATTCCACTTAATTAGAGCTAACAATGAGACATTGGATCAGTTGTAACGTCCCTCTCCAAATGCATATGTGTATGATGGTTTAATTTTTATTTATTCTCTTTTTGCTTCATTATTTATTTTTATTTTGTTGTGTATTTATTTGTTCATGTACATATATTTCTCTCTCTCGTTCTCTCTATCTGTCTGTCTCTCTTTCTCTCTCTCTCTCTCTCTCTCTCTCTATATATATATATATATATATATATATATATATACTAGCAGTATAGTCCGGCGTTGCTTGGGTGCAATGAAAGCTTTAAATCTAATCCATAGTCCTGCAGCTCAGACTCTTTGGACATTGGCACGAAAAACGAAGGCTGTTGCAATGTTGATCTCGAAGATGTAGAACTTACTAAAATGAATGGATGTAAGTCAAATTTTGATTTCCGGTATCGATGTCAAATTTGTTTTCCGTCTCAAACTGAATTTTGAAGGTTACATAAGTCCTCTGAGTAAATGGTATCATGGCTGAGACTAAGAACTACAATTATATCTACTTAGAGCAAAACCCGAAGCAAAAACCAAAATAAAAGAGCTGAAAACCTGATTTTCATCAGACCCGATAGGATATCGTAGTAACGATTTCCAATATAGGGGTCAAATAAATCATCCAAGCATAAGCTAACCTAAGTAAGGCCATAAAAATTCATCGTACCAATCGGGAGTAAATTTGGAGAAAATAAGCCATATTGATGGCTGAATATCGGTTTTTGATCAGATCTGATAGAATATCGGGGGGTATCAATTTCCAATATCGTGGAAAATGAGTCCTCTGAGAAGATCTACTAATCTTTGAGACTAAAAGCTATAATTTTACTAATTTACAGCAAATTTTGCAGCAAAACCAACGATAAAAGGGCTGAAATCATTATCTTGATCAGACTTGATCGGATATCGGGGTATCGATTTTAGATATCGGGGGTGAGGAATTCGGAAGAAATAAGTAACCCATGACCTGACCGGAAGCCTAAAGAATATTTGTGTGAAGTTTAGTTAGAATCCGATAAGAATTGTGGATTTGTATAAAGGACATACATACATACAAACAGACAGACAGGAAAACACACACAAGTTAATTTTATTGCCTTTTATATATATACACATATATATACGAGAGTAAGTAAAAGATTATCCGCTCTTTTGCTAAAAAATGTATTTAGGTTTCTCAAACTGCTTTCTACTCATACGTACCTATAGTTTGTACTATTTTGTATACGTGGTCAAAGTTTGAACTTGATCTCAATTTTCATGTTACCGATAGTGTTAACATGACTGCTCCACTATCTATAGTATATTTCACATTCAGTTTATACAATCCGTTTTCTTTTATAATTTTATATTGGCTCCTATACACGTATATAGATAGAATTTTGTCCAAGTAATCCATCTGGTTTCGAACAGAGTCTCTTAATGAAAATAATTCTCAGTCAACAAAATTCAAATTTCTGAATTGATGGAAAATTTATCTGTCGACCGGCATATACATTTTCGTTTCTTTCTTTCTTTCTTTCTTTCTTTCTTTCTTTCTTTCTTTCTTTCTTTCTTTCTTTAACTGATTTGAAACCCAGAGGTAACTGATGCTATTAGAGTAAAAAAAAATTTCCTAAGACGGCATTGAAAACCAAGAAAGGTTGTTTTGAAAACACTTATATTTGATACCAAAAATGAAAATTAATATCTGCTTTATTTTTAAAGCATTACATTGTTTTAATGAACATGTCCTAAGGATAAAACGTAAAAACTTCTGCACTAAATATTTGTTTATTGTACCTTTTCTGATGGGAGAAAATAAACATTTATATAATAAAAAAGTAAAATAATTAAATTATATATAAAAAGAATAATATAATATAATAAATAATAGATTAGAACAAGTTTGTTTATTACAATGTCTTTGATGAGCGTGCTTAAAAACTTTTATTAATAGAAGAAAGTTGCACGTATTCTTCAATTTTGAACCTATATAATGAAGTTAAACAGTTAGCTAACTTGACTTGAATAGAGTTTGATGTGAAAAATATTGTACATGTGAGGTTGAAATTGATGTAAAACTCTAGCCCGGAGGAAGCCTTACAGTTATTATTTAAGAAGTTCAGTTTGACCGACAGTCACTGGCAGCTGCCAGGAAAGCATAGAACAGAAGAAATTTGGCTTATACTTTTAGCTTTTTTGAGTGCCAACGAGAGTATGTAGGCAAGATTATGAGAACGCATAGTAAAAGAATTCTCTGAGGTCAATTTGAGAAAATTACCCAATCTATTAAAGCCGATTGATAAAATCTGTTTTGAACAATTAAAAGCTAAATTAAGTTTTTTTAGGGGCGTTAGAAACTAGTTGAGAAAGGAAGTTAGGTGACACGGTAACTTGACCAATATCGTTGGAGGTTCTCTTCCATATACAAATACACTATTATAGTTAATAGTGTATTTGTTGGTTCAGTGGTGCTTGAAGAAATGTAAAAGGCTGTTTCCCCGAAAAAACAAAAACAAAAAAAAACAAAAAAACAAAACAAAACAAAACAAAAAAAAAACAAAACAAAACAAAACAAAACAAAAAAAACAAAACAAAACAAAACAAAAAAAAACAAAACAAAAAAAAACAAAACAAAACAAAACAAAACAAAACAAAAAAAACAAAACAAAACAAAACAAAACAAAACAAAACCAAAAAAACAAAACAAAAACAACAACAAAAAACAAAACAAAACAAAACAAAAACAAAACAAAAACAAAAACAAAACAAAAACAAAAACAAAACAAAACAAAAAAAACTGGCAGGTAGACATTCGAGCAGCAAAGGGATATCATTTAGTGTGTTCTGCCCAAATCGATTTGAGCTGGATGAATTAGAACCACCACCAGCAAACGAAGAGTTAGTATCCGCATCTGCGGTGAAAGAAACAAAACCAACGGCCTAAAAGTGAAGCCCATTATTCAGACAAGACAGACCAAAAGTGACAATTATAAAAAGAAAGTTTTTCTTTTAAATTAACTTATAATGAGTGTTGCGAAGTGATAAGTTTTTTCCCAATAGGGAGCCGTGATTCCTTTTTTCATTTTTGTCCCTTCCGAATTCTATGTATCGAATAATTGACAAAAAAGTTCCTCTCTCTCTTGCTTTTTCTTAATTTGAATAATGATTTCTTTGTGACCCAGAAATTCAGTAAAAGGAACATTTTAAATATTATAAATCAATGAATCAGAAGTTGGCGATATGTCTGAACAAAATAAATTAAGAAATGTGACAATATTAACTTTTAGCAATCTTCACTCCAGTTCAATGAAACACTTATTCCTTAGAAGGGTAGTGATGATTACTAGTAACTGAAAAAATTCCGATGTACTGAGAACTTTATTCCTTTCCACAAATGTTAATAAAAGTAGTATATTTCACTGATTCATGCCGTAAAACCTTTTTTTTTTTTTGCTAAGGGAAACTACTCAAATATATTTTCCAAATTGTTCAGAAGAGAGAGAGAGAAAGAGAGAGAGAGAGAGAGAGAGAGAGATTTTCTGAAATTTTCCAACCCTCTCACACACTCTCAAAGACAAACGTGTGATTAGCTTTCACACAATTCCACCCTCACAGCATATATAACAGCAGCCACATTCTAACATGTGTATATTGAGAAAGCAGAAATTATACTAAATACTTTGCTTTGGAAAATAAAATGCAAAAATTGGTCAGAGTTGGGGAATACAAATATAAATATTTTTTAAGCTGAATATTTTGCCACGTTTTCAAAATCATAATTTATTCTATATAATATCTCATGTTATGATTGATTATTAATAATTCATTTCATTGTATTATTTTAGTAAAATTTTAACCTAATATGGCAAACCTTTCAGTGATTTTTTTACATTTTCACTTCGTTGAGATGAACCATACTAAGCTAAGTCAAATATAAATTCCCGTTTAAGAAAATAGTGCTTGTGAATGATAAATCTACAAATCCCATTTAAGTAAAGAACAAAAACCAAATATATATGTCTGAAATAATTCAATCGAATAGTACAAATCCGATTCATTATTACATTTTATCATCAATTCCATTCTTACTTTTTGTCAGCATTTTCGTGGGCTGCACATATCAAGAGAATTTCTGTATTTTTTTTAGCTTGGATTTCCATGAATTTTTTCAAAGTGTTGTTATGTTCTTTTTTATAATTTCAAGCGCACCTATAGTTACTGACATTATTTTTGCTTTCAGTTTCCACATTTTTTTCACGACTTATGGCCATATCACGTTGAAAACAGCAGTTCTCGATCGATCACTGAAGTCAAGCAACGTTGAGCGTGGTCAGTACTTAGATGTGTGACCACTTGGAAATACCAGGTGCTGAAAGCGCTTAGTGACGGATGTGCGTTGTGGTGCAGTGGATATCGGCTCGGAAAGAGAAACTGGTGAGTCGATTTCGAATTCTAATTGAATACCCTGCATTCACTTAAGCACTGGTACCCTTGGGAAAGGTATTAATCCGTCCCTTCTCTCCAGTTATTGGTTAAATAACAGGGTAGGATATGGGGACCCTGCCCTTAAAACAAATCCCAATGAATCTTGATACTCGAAAAGAAAAAAGTATTACCAGGCACAAAACTTATATAAAAAACAACAATAAATTGTTGAAAGAAAAATGTATTACCAGCAATAAATAAAAAAAAAATTAGTTGGCAATAAATGACCCGCCGAGGTTGATATGCTATAAAACAAACCAACAACTACATTTTTTCAATTTCCAGGCCTTTATATACAATTTCCTCATTTGAGATGTCTGCCCATGTTTGTTGTAGTTAATTTTCCTCTGTTCTACCTCTTGCGTAATTTTTACTTGACTTTGATTTGATTTTTAGTTCGCATATTAATCCCAAGGGTGGACCACAGAACGCGGTAGCTATTCTCTTGTCGGCATAATTAACACACTGAGTTGCGGGGTGTTGTTCAGAGTTTCCCTTCTCCTAGATGGATTTATCAGAGGCACGATTGAAATTAAAAAGTGAAGACGTTGTAAAAAGTCATTGAATAAGTAACTATTCAAAGAATCGAAAACTGGGTCTGGGTTATGTTCGTATGAATTTCTTGCAGTTTCCTACAGGTATAAGTTCCTTGTCCAATTTCCGAAATCCTTGTGAAAAAAATCTAAATCTATTGAATAAGTTTCTTAAATTATCCCTTTCTTGAATATACCCTTTGCGCATTTATCTAATCCGAAATCTATAACAATGTCATCATTAAAAATTTTGCAATATTGAGGATGCACTTCAACTAATTGTCGTATTCTTAAAAAGCTTTATATCATTCATATAGAATAGGTGATTAAACACTTTCTTTTATATCTTGCGTTCATTGTTATGACTGATTTGTTCATTCGAAAGGGCAATTAAGAACAGACAGAACAGAATTTGTGACAGGGAGTCTCCATGAAAGATTCCTCGTCGGATATTCAAACAATTGGAAGTGGCAATACCGTTTGTGTGATTTAGGCATAATGTGGTTTTCCACGGTTTCATTTTATATTTAACGAAATTTACTTTGTGCATTTCCAAAGGGGTAATGATTAAAGAATGCGACACATTATTAAAATCTTTACGGTAATCTAAGCTGTGATGAGATTTCTGATCTTTATCCTGCAATGTTTCAGCATTAATTTATTTATTAGTAGATGATCTTTGCAACTATATGTACATCTTTGACATCACTTCTATTCCAGGGGGAAGAAAGTTCTTTTTATCGATAAAAGAATAAGTACAATTTGACAGGATAGACGTGATAAATTTATGTGTAGTGGACAATTATGTTATTGGTTTATAATCTTTTTGATCATCTGTTTCACCCTTTTTTGGGTAGGAGATATGCAATACCTTCAGTGATTCGTTTTGGAATTGAGGTTAATTATTAACATTGATAAAATTTGCAGATTTTATAGATCGACGACAAATGATAGAGCCACAATTTAGTCCCTTGTCAATGCTTAGGGATTTCCATTTTTGTTAGATCTTGCCTGACATTGTTCTTCGATATATATGTTTCATTCTTTCGCATGTTTTTCAGTCATTCGTTCTTGTTTTCGTTTGATCCACTCTGCTTTGGGATAATATTTCTTTGGGTTGTTCCAAATACTTTCCACAATCCTTTGTACTTCTTGAATAGATGGTATCTCTTTAACTTTAATAGCTGGTTTTTCAATTTTACTGTTAAACATCTTGATGTTCGTTTGGGATATCTTATTTTATCGATAGAACTTACAACGTTTTTTATTTTGTTTTGTTCTGTGTCTTTAATTAAAGTTTCCGTTTAAGCATGTATTTGATTATTGAATTTAATTTACTGCTTTTAATTTTTATTATTATGTAATTTTTCATCATATTTCGATTTCTGCTTTGGTCTCACTACCAACCAAGTCTGCGGGGAGACCTAAGGCAGGTAGTGGCGTGTTGTTATGGCTCCATTTCATGTTTTTCTATCTTCCCTATCATCCTCAGCATTACATAGATAAAGTTTTCCTTAGTGTGTGAGCTGTACTTAATAAGACAATTTTTTGTATGTCTCTTAAGCTGGGGTTTCCAGGGATTCTTTCAATGTGTTGTTTTGTTCCATTTTTTATCATTCCAAGTGCACCTACTATCACTGGCACAACTCTTGTTTTCAATTTCCACATTTTTTCTATTTCAATTTCCAGGTCTTTATATTTTGACAGTTTTTCAAATTCCTTGATTGCTATGTTACAATCCGCTGGACAAGCCATATCAATTAATAGACAAGTTTTCTCCTTCTGGTTTTTAACAATAATGTCTGGCCTGTTTGCTTCAATTTTTCTGTCTGTGTAGATGGTGTAATCCCATAGAATGGTTACATCTTCTATTTCTGTAACCGGTGCTGGATGATGTTCATACCAGAGTTTTTTTACAGCTTTTCCATAATGTTTGCACATTGTCCAATGTAAATATTGCCCAACTCTATCGTGGCGATTTTTATATTCGTTTGGGGCAAGCACAGAACAGCCTGAGATTAGGTGGTCTATTGTTTCTTGGTGTTTATCACAAAACCTGCATTTTGGATCCATATTATTTTGCATAATATTTGCCTGAAAGTTTCTCGTGAAAAGACTTTGGTCTTGTGCTGCAAGTATAAATCCTTCAGTTTCAGACTTTAATCCAGATGCACGTAACCATCGATGAGTATTAACTTTGTCAACATTGGATTTATTGGCACGTACTGGATATTGGCCATGCAGAGGTTTGTCTTGCCAGCGTTGTTTCATCTTTTCAAGAGCTTTATCTTTGGCTTTCATTTTCATATTTTTTGCCGCAATAGTTGGTTCTTGGCTTCTGTTTTGCTTTTCTACAGAATCTACTAACTGTAAATCTTGTTTGTATTTACTGCCTTCTTTTATTATTGAATATTATTATTATTATTATTATTATTATTATTATTATTATTCATGTAGTTAAAAAACTATTGATTGTCTTTGATTCTACAGAATCTACTAACTGTAAATCTTGTTTGTATTTACTGCCTTCTTTTATTATTGAATATTATTATTATTATTATTATTATTATTATTATTATTATTATTATTCATGTAGTTAAAAAACTATTGATTGTCTTTGAAAGAACCTAATTTTTCATACGCGCGCAGACACACATGTACATATATAAGGGAAATCTATATTTGCGTAAGTACACTCGCTCATATATATATATATATATATATATATATATATATATATATATATATATATATATACACGTATGCATATAAATACAGCTATTACAGAGCAATTTAGAAGAAAACGTTTTTTTTTCAGTATGAAATATTTGGTTACTAAATTT
Source organism: Ascarosepion bandense (assembly GCA_037127315.1). Classification (NCBI taxonomy): domain Eukaryota; kingdom Metazoa; phylum Mollusca; class Cephalopoda; order Sepiida; family Sepiidae; genus Ascarosepion; species Ascarosepion bandense. Next base: position 1,126,860 of record JBBBDQ010001129.1, on the reverse strand, counting down.
TTAAGATTTCCGTCCTTGATAATGTATTCATTGAAATCGAATAATTTTTAAATCTTCAAACCGATGATTGTATGCTGACTATTGATAAATATTCTAATAAAACAAATATTTTCCAACTAAAATTATATATATATATATATATATATATATGTATCATTTTTGAAATGATACATTTTCATGGTGTATCGACAATCTAGGTATTGACATCGAATCTTATTTAATATACATTTGATTTTAAGTGCTATCATTTATTTTTGCATAAAGCATGATAGTTAATATTTTTTTTAATTTTATATAGAAGAATAACTTTAGTGGCGTCCACTGAATGCAATTATTGTCGAAACGTTTGTGATTTAGCATTGTCAACCATTATTCTATCCATTATTAAGAGCACAAAAACCTGCCAACTTAAAAGCCTTTTAAAAATGTTAAATAATTTTAAATTCGGGAGTATCACGTTTGAAAAATATCGTATTGCCTTTTTTATTTACTACATACAGTATAACCTATTGATATACACCGCTTTCAAGATTAAAAATTCTGATGAATTGTTTATTATAATGAATGTTTTTACAGATGTAAGAGTGATTTTGAACATTTTATCAATAAGGACCGAATATCAGAATTTCGTACAAAATATTTTATTTGAAATATTAAAAATGAATACTTATAAAACAAATGTATTCGCTATTTATTTTGTTGCAGAATAACTAAAACTACGCTGTTGTCTCTATAGATAAGCTGACAGCAACGCAAAGGAATTAATTCATAATGTTTATTGAATTTTTCATAAAGTTTTACCCTCTGGACAAATAGGCAGATGTATTTTTATTCATTAATATATTAACTGGAGGAAATATAAGAAACATATATTTTGTCATGTTTTTTAAAATAATAGTAATTGAAAGAATGTATATATTATAAATCAAAGTTAGTAAAAGTTGATTAATAGTACTGTTGACTGAGCAAAATCACTTAAAATCTTAATTAACGTTTTTAATTGACGTCAAGTACTCTTCTTTGCATTAAAGAATTTGTAAGGAATTAAAAAATAATTTATACTTTTTGATGACCCCAATTTGAAATGTGTTAGTGACAGTTTATGATGGATTCAATGAAAATTGCTTTTAAATGTGGAACTTTGAATGCAGCGAGAAATTTTCTAAATTAGTTCAAAAGCAAATATATTAAATAGTATAAACGCACTGATAAGAATTTGTCATGAAAATGTTGTGTCCGTGTTGAATAAAATCAGACTTAAAAAAGAATCTGCATTTACCCGATTTTAACATTTCACAAATCTATCAGTTCAAAATGATTTGTATTTTATTGGTAGCGTCCGACTGAAAATGTTAAATTTGGATGGAATTCTTTTTGGAATAGATTTTCTTTACTCACTCATGTCTTCGGGTAGAAAAATAAAAGTATGAAAGTAAATGAAACATAAATATAAGGGTTGTCTAACGAAAAAAGTTGTTGAAAAATATATGCTTTTGAGACAAATTTTTATTTTTCACATTCCGTATTTTAATATACAAAATCATTTTCTCTGCCATAAGATTGTCATGCATGCTATTAAAGAACCTCTGTTGTGATGATTTTCAAGTCCTTGTTTACTTTATGTACCGCAGCAGCTGGTTTCTAATAGCAAAATCAGTTAATTTCTCACTATTTACATTAACTCATCTCAGAAGTATATAAAAATACTGAAGGAATTTCTCATATAAACCAAGATGAATGAATAAAAGAACTAAGTTAACAATTGAATATTAATAATAATAGCTTGTGAAAAAATAATAGCCGATTTCAGAAACATAATTTTATCTTAAAAAACGTTTATTGTAGAAATGTTGAAATTAGTCAAAATACAAACTTTGAACATCTATGCACCTCTGCTATCGATTGACGAGATTATTTATTTCTCGTTGATTAAAAGTTATTGACTGAGATGCAAAGAAATCTTTTAAAACTGAACCTACCTCTAGTTTGGATCTAAAATTTCTAACATTTAAAAATGGGCCTAAGTGCTTAAAAATGATAATCAGTGAGTGAATGATCAGAATCCTATGGAGGATGTGGTCAACTCTAGTATCCCGAATTTGTGAGTTAGTGCAACGTCATTCTCCCAACATGTGTCCGCGCATTACCGTGGAGCATAATTGGACCACGTCGATTCACCAATGCATTTTTCATTTTTTGCAGGCGTGCATACATTTCAGCATATAGATTGAAGCAAAGCTCTTTATTAATGCTCTGATTAGTTTCCAGAAAGCTGTAGTGAATAACAGCAATTACAGACCACCAGGCAGTCACCATAATGATTTGCTGCTGCAATTTAGCTTTGTAAAATGTTTGGGGAACTCATCTCGATCAAGCCATTGACCTGATCGTTTACGGTTATCATAAAAGATTCACTTTTCATCACATGGAACTATTCGATTAGGAAAGGGATCACTGAGAAATCCATTGAAAGGGATCATGAGGAACCCATTTATTCTGCAAATATTCTGCAAATAGCGTCAAACTGTTACAGTGCTGATACCAAGCGTCTGCGATATTTCCCTGACACTTTAACGTGAGTTTTGCTCAAAAACTGATTACAATTGTTCGTTGTCGAAACTACATGACCATTCTCTACTTTCTTCATCTTCAAGACTTTCCTTATCAATACAGAATTTCTGGAACCACCTTAGTACTCATAGTACTGTCCGGTACTATGAGTACCAGACAGTACTATGAGCATCTTCTGATGCTCTGTTAATATTGGCAGAAAATTTGGAGGCTTTGTGCCCAAGCATGAGCTCATGCGAGAAAAGTAAACGAGGATAATATTTTGCTATGTTCATAATTAGGGGATTCTATGTTTCAAGAATATTTCTGCGTAAAATAAGTTAAACAATATTAAAGAGCACACATTATTATGTATACCAAGATTCACTTAATATATACCGTGAATACTATGTTAAAATTAGCTTTGCAAAATACAACACTTTGAACAGGCATTATTTTTGTAACAAACTAATACTTGCACAACTCAAATTCTTTAATATGAAAATTATTCCTGAGATATTTTACGCATCGTTTGCACTTGAAGTGTATGAAAGAAAGAAAAATAATTATGACTAAACTGAAATCATTATTGTATATACTTCTGCGACAGGGTAGTATTTACGTTATTTCCATTTTTCGGACTGTTGTCAACATCTTTAGTGCCATGTTTACGACGTTTCGCCCTGTCCTTCCTCAAAGATACATGGCTAAATTGATAAAAGCATGGTTAAATCCAGTGATTGACCCAAAGTGTTGTGAGTTCAATACCTACCTACATTAGTGGTGAAAAAATAACATAGAGAATTGAGTTAAAGGGTAATATCTATGGCATTCCAAATTGGCATATTTCATGGAACGAGAACAATATATCCCAGTGATCAAAACAAAGGGTTCGTTCACAAATTCCAATTATTCGAAGAAGGTCGGAGGGTACAACGGCCGAAATGCCATAAATATGGTTATAAAGATCAGCACAACAGTCCGAACGTTGTAAATGACATAGCGAAATGTTGACTTTTGGAAAAAATAAACAGAATCAAAAATACAATGAAATCCAATTCTTTCCCTAAAATGTTAAATTCTTAGATTTGTATCTCCGAAAACCTACCATTGTAAAGTAGAGCTGTTAGATATTAAATAGATCATATAACTGTGAAAATATACTTTCCGAATTCTGTTAGTTTTATGAGATATAATTGGAAAGTTTCATCTCATTGAGTTTTCTCACAAGAAATTATTGATTTTGAAAAACATTTGATGGAAGATCAAACATTGCTAAGAGGGCAGCGTCAATAAATTTGAAATTCTCTAGAAAATGTGAATGGAAGGTGAACAAAAAGACGTTCTCTATTTTGTCCAATGAGGGAACTCCCGTTGGTTCACCTGACCTCCGTACCTTTGTTCCAATGAAATTGTTTCGATTAAATATATGGGTGCACTGCGAAATAGAGGGCATGCCTAGAAGAATAATTCAATACAGAAATGAATCAAGCGATTCCAAAATAGCCGGGAAAATATATCGTGTACGCTGAAGTCTTTTATTTCTTTCAGAAATAACTTCCTGACTAATGGTAATTGCTCTGTCTGTTTCTGTTTCTAGAATATTATATTTTCTCTCTGTGTAAAACTTTCTAATTGAAAATACTTCCCAGTGTAAGGTTGGCATTGGAAGGAGAGATTCTCCTAGGTTTTCTTTTTCTGGAATATCAGGTCTTATGTTCTTGAAGCTAGTGTACGATGAGAACGTGTTTAGTAGAATAGTATTTTTTGTATCTTACGATTTGATAGAAGAAAATGGCCTCACGTAGCTTATGTAGGGCTTAACGGTGGTTTCTCCATTAAATACGTTGCTTTCCAATCGTTAAGAGACTGACCAAAATTTTGACATGAGAAATGTTTCATTGATTAAAGGAGGAAACAATTCACTACCACGAGAGTAACTTATTTTGCAACGTCATTTACAGTAAATCTGCACCTTGGTTCATTAATGGCCAAAATTCTATTAACAAACTCTGATAGATGAGTCAGATTAACTTAATAATTAACTTAATTATAGTAGCTGTATAGTGAATCAATGGGAGGCGGGATAGTTTATTCAGATAATTGTTTCAGATGACTGATGCCATGTGTTGTAATTGCTTCAGTTAAGACAAAATTGATTAAATGAAAATTTCAAACCTCTATAAGGGAGAAAGCTGTGAAAACCTACGCGCTTAAACGATAGCAGTGGCAAATTACACTGTATAATAAACACAGATATGTCTAAATGATGTCCGATATCACAGGTGATCATCCGAGAAATTGATATTTTTATGTTTCATGTAGGCATGGCAATCGACATCTTCCATTGTTATATACTTATTAGACACAGACACAACTCCCAGAATCATGGAGTTGTATTAAATGTAACATGTGTTCTTAAATATAACTGACTTTATTAATTTTTGTAGTTTTCATTCATGTTAACTTTTTGCTGAAAATTAAGAATAAAAATGTTCCATAACTATTAACTTTCCGGAAGTTAGTCCGGAATTGAAGAGTTAAGATTAGTTTCAAAGAGGGCTATAATGTCTTGGAGAGACAATCCCACGCTGTAGAAGTTGGTACGAACAAATATTGAGGAAAGAAACGTTAAAAGGTTCAGGTGTTTTTGTTGAGTTGGTTTGGTTTTATTTCATTGGTTGTTTATCGTCGTGGTGCATTATTTCGGCAAGGAAAAACTGGAGTAGTAGTAACAGTTAGTCGTCTAATGTAATATGTGAGCGCTGGGAACATGAACTGATAGCATCATAGTATGGTCTCTGTGTTGCCCACCAGAAGTACTCTTAAGAACACTCTACTGTGTGCAACATAACACTGAATGAATTCCGATGCAAGAGTTGATCAAAGCAGCCTCTATAAACGCTATACAAGAGTTCAAGCTCTTAAACTTTGATCGGATAGTAGCAACCAGAAACTACCAACAGTACTCTCAGTATGAAGACGCGTTGCCACCATGTACTTATTACAAATGAGGACACCACTATTAAGGCTCAGAAAAGAAAATGTTACTAAGTTTTAATTTAGTTAAAGATAAGACTTACATTAAGAATTCAAAATGGGAGATACCTATTGCTAAAAGTTAATTCAAGACAATCTTGGGTTAGACTTTTCAGTTGACTTATATCGCAGAATGTAAATTCATTTAACGAACTTGGAGCATCAATCGTCGTCCGCAGAAACTCTTTTTCATTAATAATGAGATATTTAGCAAACAATTTAGTTTATATTGGTATTTTGAAGTGGGTATTGGGGTAGTAATATATCATATAGTCATTAATGAATATCTATTGATCGGATCTATAGCAGCAGCATGAAAAAATTAAAAAAAACACAATGTCTGTTAAATAGTGCACATTTTTCGTTTATTTTCCATTTTAAAAATTCATTAAAAACATAAATCATAATCGTTAGGGTTGGGTTTCTGTATAATGGCAAATTAAAACGTCCGTCAAAACTGTTTTTAATGTTACATCTGTTTTTTCATTTTTAGGTGAAGCCTTTGACTCCTCAAATTATCGCTCTATTAATATCTTATATAATTTTGACAAATTATTGGCTATACTCAACCTCGAGTTAGTTAAGAACGGCTTCCTTTAATATAACTATATGATTTCTGTTTTGCCAGGTCAACCGTCAATGTGTTAACCGCTATCAATGAATTTGTATAGCAAGCCCCTACAGAGGAATGGCAAAGTTTGGGCTGTGCCTCTACATGTCTCTAGTTGGCTACAGTGTCTGAAATGTTGACCATATCCAAAAGTTTAAGAGATACAATACATAACAAATCATCTAATGAAGGTCGTGTTAAATGCATACGCTTCCAGATCTTTTTATACTAACGCCAAGTTCTTTCAGAACTCTGTCGTTGAAAATAGACCGTTTTCGATCTTTATTAATTTCCACCCTGATGTCATCAATTAGGGATTTATGCAAACGATTAGATCATTTACTCCTACCTGAGTAACAACTACGCCTTCACATTCAGAGAAAGAGGAACCCCAAAACAGTGGTTAACTGGGACAAGAAATAGTTAGGGAATAAACTTTTCATTTAACAGAAAAAAACTTATCTGCCTGCACTCAGCATGACTGATGCTGGGGCTCCAGGACAGCAACAATCTATGCCTTCTTTTTCCCACCGAAATGAAGCGACTATATCAAATCAATTACTACGTCTACTGCAAGGAAAGTTGGCTAAATGTGTCGCCAAAATCCATCATGCACATTTATAAAACTTATTGCTAGATTTGTTTAAAAAAGATCTATATATAGAAAATACCAACTGTACTGTATGCATTCACGTATATGCACAGGTTTACGTCTTGTTTTATAATTACGATGCAACATATTCAAATAATAAGCAATCAATGGATCACCGTTGTTCTCAGACTATTTAACATTATTCTTATTAACCTCTCTTATTTCAAGAGCAGACTCATTGATGTTAGAGAGCGAGAAGCAAAGATTGGAAAATCGAATGCAAACTGCTGAACAATTATAAGAAATGTTGTTTTTCAATAGTATCATGATTGAGCACAGGTTGTTCAATCCCAAGCGTACAAAATGCTACCTCGTTCCTTTTCCATTTGATTCAATCGATTAAAATGTTTTACTAGACAACGAACATTTGCTAACAAAACAATGATATTTGACACCACTGAAAGTAAAGCTAACTATATTTTTCGTAACATGCGATGTGAAAATTCTAAATTTCCTTTGGGGAATATATCGTGGTCTAAGTAATGTTTTCCCTTTTTAAATCACGAGACAAATATTATCAATGTCATGTGCATTATTTTAATTTATTATTAATAATAATAATAATTATGAGAAGAAGAAGAAGAACGCGGTTAGAATTAAAACGAGAATGACGTTTTTCTGAAGCTCTAGAAAATGTAACGTTTTTCGTTTTATGAAATTTTGTTTTTAGTATTTTAACGTAAGCATTAATATTTTTCGTATATTATTTAATTTATCTGGTTCTTCTTTAAATGATCCTCATAGATTCATCAACTAGTTTTCTTATTATTATTTTCCTTAGTTGTCGATTTTTCGAAATAATTTTTTAAACTACGATAATTTTTCTCAAAAAACAAAAAAGTACAAAAAAAAACAAAAAACAAAACAAACAATACGACAGGAAATAAAACAATACAACAGAAAAAACAGTTTAATATAATTTCTTTCTTAGAAAGAATACGTATTTATTTATTTATTTATTTATTTGATAACCCTATTTTCGACAACTTTAATGAAAAAATAACTGAATAAAACAGTGGGCGAACAAATTATTATTTTTTAAATTTCACAACAGTAATAAACTTATACGTATGTCAACTTTTTCTTTTCCATTAATTTTGTTTTTCTTAACAGTTATTTTTGTTACAAGGTCTAGAGATGGTAGCAACAATTCTTTTAACATTATACACTAGTGCACTGTTTTGTTTCGTTGAGCGGCTGTTTCTCCCAAGTTTTTTTTATGTTTTTAATTTTTTTAAACCAGTGTCTTTCTCTTTGAACTCCAATTGGAGCTCTGTCAACTGTAGCTTGGCAACCCATTTAGGAGAAGAAAAACTCCGAACAACAACCTGAAACTCAACGTTTTAATCGTACCGCTGAGTGAATGGCTACTGCGTTATGGGGTCACAAACGATCACCTACAAGGTTCGGAACCCTGTTTGTAAAAGACCGTTACCCAACTTGCCGGGCAACTTTAGGTAGAATTTTGGACCCGTGCGTCACTAGTGGGAATAATATGAGAATTACAAATAGAAATAAAAAGTCCAGTATGGCTGTTTCAGTGGATAAACAGGGTACCTACCTGAGATCGAAAAATCTGCCATAGGAACAAACTCCGACACAAAGAATGAATCTTCAGGCTCCCACAACCAGGATAATCCTAGTGATGGCTCTGAAAATTCTCCAGCTAGATCCATAACCATACATTTAAAAAAATAAAATAGTCTCGTGATGAGTAGAAAGTCGTTATGACTGCATTTCATGAAGCGGTACTAAAACCACAAAAAACATCACTCGCCGAACAAATAGAAAGTACATTGACGAAAATAAATTAGCCAATGCACGAAGGTGTATCATGATAAATAACCGATTTACAGAGGCTGAAATTAATGAAATAAAACGAATTGCAACCGGAATAGACGAACCAACAAACATGAGAGGGAACCAGAAACAGAAAACAATGTAGTAACATCACATCAGTTACAGGTCATAAAGAAGAAACCGAGATACACACAAACCACTGTGAAGGTAATGCTAAAAGATTAGAAGTGTTGGAAACGTGTAATCTGAGTCGGTTACAAGACGGCAATAAAACGAGTTCAAAACACATTGAACAGAATTATTTTACGGAAAACAAGAACAGTATACAAGAAGCCAAGGAAAAAAATCAAGAGTCATATAAATCAGATACAAAATATTGCAATGAAGAAAAGTGAACAACTCCCAAAATTACAACCAACAAAGCAAACCTCGAAGCTATTAACCTGTACGATGTTGCACTCAAATTAATTTTGGATTAAGAAGACACTCATATAAATCTCAATGAAGCAATATATGCATCAGCAATAGTAGCAACTAAAAGTTGAACATCAAATTAAAAACGATGCAGTCTTACAGAGCATAATGGTCCACCTTGAAAAAGAAAAGTAGAAAACGAAATCAAACAACTTAGATGTAAATTATCAGTATTCGATGAACTGACAAGAGAAATAAATGTAAGAACTAGAAAATACAGAAGAATCAAAAGAAAATACAATATTATAAATGAAAATGAAGTCCTACCAACTAAAGGAAAAATAAAACAAACAATACAACTGAAGGCTCAAAGAATTAGATGATATGAGAAAAGATCAAGATTCTACAGACAAAACAAATTTTTCAAACCTATGCAAAGAGATTTTAGAGGGAAATAGGTAAAAAAAGAATTGAAGTGACAGTCTCTGGGAAAAAATATGGGGATGTCCTAAAGAATATAACAAAGAAGCAGACGGGATTAAGCAAGAGATAGAACGAATAAAAAATTAACCAGAACAGACATAGGCTGGAATCAGAGAAGAGGATGTTAAATGCGCACTGAAAAAAGCACATAATTGGAAATTTCCAGGAATAGATAAAATTCCTAAATTTTGGCTATATTATTTAAATATATCACATAAAAAATTAACAAAAGAACTTCAAAAATGTTTAACGATCCCACTAAAATTTTCACAGGGATGACCAAAGGAATTAAATTTCTTCTAACGAAGAATAGTGACAAAAATAACCCGAAAAACTACAGACCAATTACATACTTTCTCACAACATAAATTATTAACATCTATTTTAACAAAACAGACATATTTCTTCTTGGAAAGAAAGGACATACTACAGCTTCAACAAAAAGGATGCAAACGTGGCTGATACGGATGTGAAGTTAAAGGTATCAAGAGTTCGTAAAAACCTTCGTAGTATGAATTTGTTGGAAAGGGTTTATGCGTACGTACGTATGTATGTATGAGCGTTTGTTTGATAGGAATGTCTTTGAATAGAGAAGAAGTAAATTTAATCAGCACACAAGAAAGAAGGTGAAAGTGACGAATGTCAGAGTTGACTTGAAGCTTCACCCGTTACATGTTATCTTGTCGTCTCTGCTGCTTCCATCCCTGATTGTCTGACTGACGCTGACCGAAAGATTAAATAGAATAAAAAAATGTATCAATATTGTGATTTTCTTTTTTTTTTAATTATATGCTTATCAGACGATATGAAAAGAATTTACACAAGATAAATAGACAAAACTTGTCTATATTATTTAATGAAACATGCATTTCAACCCCGGCAAGAAGTGGATGATTAATCACACTGATGAGCTGATGATACAGTGAAACAGGCTTGTATGTGGATGACGAATATATATATATATATATATATATATATATATATATTAACACCCAGAACAGAAAAATATGGAAAAATAGAGAAAATTGTATAAGAAATTAGAAAAAATGTTGTAAAAGAGAAATACTCACAACATTCTAGACATACGCACATACACAGATAAACACACACACATACACAGTACACACCAGATATGCGTATAATCTAACTTTTACTTTAATAAACTCACACACACACAAAGAAAAAACATATCAACATAACACCAATAAACACCTCATGAATTACTTTTTGAGAAAATTAGAAAACTGTCAATCAATTACTGATGCCTCCAGACTATTGGCTGAAACGATGATAAAATGTTTGTCTACGAAATCCTGGTGCTATATCTAAAATCAATCAAGTGACAGAAATTTTATTATAAATTGTATTAATTGTTTCTTCCTCTCTCTCTCTCTCTCTCTCTCTCTTCCTATATATATATATATATATATGTATATATATATCCGATATAATTAAATGGAATATGGGCATCCGCGTATTTAATTATATTAATTTTGTATACGTTACAGAAAAATCACAGAAATAAACGGATTTAATCATGGTATTTGCTGACCTTATGATAAGCTCCTGTCAATTTTAGATGAATCATTAGACTTTCTGGGACCTTTTACTGTAATGCTATAACGAAATAAACGCTACTTCAAAAATAAGAGTTGATATGTTAATCCAAGCTCAGATATATATATATAGTCTCTTAAATATATTATAAATACAATATCTTTCAGAAAGCTTTCGCATGACAGTCAGATAGGATCGATCCATTAAATAATTTCCCAAGTAGATTAGTTTCTTAATTATAAATCGAAGATAAATGCTTTGCTTGATTGCAAATAACGTGTTTCATTCGATGTCGGTTGATTCATTTTTAATAGAATCAGCTGGATATAACTTGCGTAAAAAGTCAATTTAAAGGGAATACAGATACAGAGTTTTATTATCAGAATTTATATGGCAGCTTCTGACTGGAAAACTGCTTCTGCATCTCGATTCGTTATCAAAGGTTCCTCGATTTCCATTAGTGTTTATAGCAGACGCCATTAATTTTCTTTCACGTCGATTTCCCACTTGGTGTCAGTTCAATGGGAAAGGTCGTAAACGTAAAACTGGATGAAAATGGCAAAAGAGCTTGCAGTGTTTCAAAGAATGAAGTGATTAAATAAAAATACAACTTTTAAGCAAAACTAAATTGAAAATCTTTACCAATAAAAGTTAATCGGTGTTTAAAAAAAAAACGCAATAAGAATAAAATATTTTCTGATACATTGACGTGAAGGTTGGAAAAATAGTTCGGTATATCAATCAGGTAACACAATTGAATTATTTTCTGGATTTATTTCTATTTTGTCAAATCAAAGATATGTAATATGCATGAGTGTACGTAATATTAAGATGAATGTTAACTTTTCAAAAGAAAATATAAACATCGCATTTGAGAAAAAACTATTTTTGCATAGTCTTATAATGTGTAGTTCATTCCTTCGTCTTTTGAAATCTTATTCCGGTACACTGAAGGGGCGTAAGACAAGGATGATTCCTTTCACCGGGCCTATTTAACTTATACAGCGAGGCTATTTTGATGATAGGATGGAAACAAAAAGGAAATTAATATTGAGCATCAGAAAGAGACGACTAATATTCCTGGGACATGCAGTACGCAACGTGCGCTTGGAGAACCTGATAATGACAGGCCAGATAGAGGGAAAAACAGACAGTGGAAAGCAGCGCACAATATATTTAAAGAGACTGAGCAGGCTGATAACAGAACGAGGATTGCTTGGTGTTATAGGAGAAAGTGTTCTAAGTGTGCCAGGAATAGGGACACGTGAAAGGCTATGATAGCCTACAACCCTGAAAGGCAAGGCAAATAGAAGGATTAAGAAATTTGATCAAAATGAAAGATAATCATTTGCATAAATTGGGAAATAAAAAAAAAACAGCAGAAGCACAAGGAAAGTAAATATGTAAAACCAAGTAATAATAATGAATAAAATACATACGTGATTAGTAAGGTAAGTTCTAAAAAAATAGAGCAAAATACTGCCAATAGAAAATTCAGCACAGTTCGCCCGTTAAACAGTTACGAAGTGTTAGAAAGAATGGCAACAAAAAGGAAATTGATGCTGAGCATCAGGAAGAGACAACTGAAGTTCCTGGGACATGCAATGAGGAAGGAGAGCCTGGAGAATCTGATACTGACTGGTCAGATAGAAGGAAGGAGAGACAGAGGAAGGCAGCGGATAACATATCTGCAGAGTCTGATCAGGTGGATGATGGACGGGGGTTGCCAGGAGCAACAGGAGCAAACATACTAAGAGCCACAAGGGATAGGGAGACGTGGAGATCCATGATCGCCTACGTCCTGAAGGGACAGGGCACATAGAAGAAGAAGAAGGATGTGATACCAGAGAAGTTATGAATTTCTTCAACTACGAAGAGTTTGACCTGCGGCTTTACTGCTCCTACTTAAGACTACAATCTCCCTTCCTTCCATTTACATTTTATATATTTAATCTAAAACTCTCCAATATATATATATATATATATAATAAATAAAATCTGTGCAAAAACAGTGCGGTTTTAAATTCAAAGTCATATATTTATGTAGTTGGGTAAGGAACATGCCGTACATTATTAAGCATCAAGTTTTTAAACTTAGTATAATTTGGAAAAAAAATTATCAAAATAAAACCAATTTCAAGTAAACTGTCGTAATTACCAGAAAAAAGTTTCCCCAATTCAAGAATGGACTGAAACGAGAAAAGATAGATACATACAACAGATAAAGAGGTGTGAAATATACACTTAAACGTGTGTTCAAAACTAATCTACTTCGTTAAATATCTTGTCTTTTTGGAGAGTTAGTGTCGGTTAAAAACGAAAGTATCTGTCAGATGTTTTTTAATAGAAAGATCCAGGTCTATTTATATCCAAATAGATATGGATGATCCACTGGATAAAAGAAGGAGCAAGAAAAAAGCATTTTCTTATCAACTTGCAGGCAAATCGAAGAAAAAAAAATCCATTTATTTTACTTTTCATTCACTCCTTTAAAAGATTCTACAGCGACCACAGTTGAAGAATTAGAAGGGAAAATGCAGCTATGTATCTGTGAAAAATATTTCAAATAAAAGACAATATCACGAAAAATGTATATAAAAAACTTAGTAAAGAAGTAATTTGAAGTGAGATAATAACTGGAGGAGGTAGAAAAAGCAGCAATACCAAATGGAATCGTAATAGAAATGCTTTTAATCTTAGATTTCAACCTCGATAAGCTCATAGAAGTAACGAAAGAATTATACGACAGGAGCGAGGTAACTGAGAATTTCACTAAATCCATTTTTGTAATATTACCTAAGAAATTAGATGCAAATGTATGTGAGCTACATCGGATGATCAGTTTAAGGAGTCATTTAACCAAAGTAATGACACGAATGCTGGTGAATAGAGCGTGAATCAGAATTAGACCTGAAATAAAACAGAAACAATGTTATTTTGTCAATGACACTGGAACAAGAAATGCGATATTCATGATCAGAAAGGTAACAAAAAAAACAAAAAACGTAAAGGACGTGTACTTACGTTTTATATATTGCTCAAAGCAGCTGAAAAGGTGCATCACATGAATATGTTTACACTGCTAGAACAAATGGATCTATTTAAAAAGGATGCTAGAATAATTCATATATTATATTGAGATCAAACAATTTGCATATAAATAAAAACTGAATTGAATTGATATACAAAGCTGTGTAAGTCCTCTCATCATATTTATTATACCTTTGTACCTGAACTGACCTAAGGGTGTCGGATACTCTATCAGAATTCACTATCGATCAGCGTAATCTTAACATATAATATGCGCAGATGATACTATGCTGATAGCTGTCACGGAAAAATAGGTTAGTAAAAGAAAGCCAGAAGAAATGACTAAACATCAACTTCAAGAAGACATAATGTATAGTCGTACGTAAGAGGAGAATCCCAAGATGCGAGTTACAAATTGGAGATATCAAAATCAAGCAATTACAGAAGGTAAAATATCTGGGTAGTGTTTTAACAGAGGGTGTAAAATTCGACACCGGAATCCGAACTTGAGGAGGACTATCAAAAGAGGAGTACCAAAAGCTGTGAAAGTGATGAAAACAGAAAAAAGTTTAGAATCAAAGAAAGGGCAGCTTGGTAGCTCTGTTATATCCATCATGTTATATTGCAGTGAATGCCCACAGATGAAGAGAACACTTCAGACAACAGAAATGCAGTTTTGTAGAAGGAAACCTAAAATTCCATGGACGGAGAAAATAAGCAGAGACGAAGTTTTCAAGATGATTCCATTTGTCATGGAGAAACGTGACACAGAAAAGAAATATGATTAATAGATATAGGGAGGTGAATATTCATTGACAATTGCTAAAATATGATATTCATATATCAGTTCATTGAGACAAATTTGTCTATCCACATATAAGGAAATTTACTATTTCATAAAAATAAACGCGATTATGCGTACTGCGATACATGGGTTTAACTCAAAAATATTACGTTCAGGATATATTAACTTTGTTCTACTTTTCCATTATTGAAAATACAGCAGCTGAATGTAATGAGTAATTCGGAGAAGGAAAAATAATTTACAACGTTTTTGGCATTTGCCGAGGTGAGCATGAGATTTAATAAACTAAAGCAAAACTCAATGTTCAATTTCTTTTTATTTTATGTTGGTGATACTATATTTTCAACCACATAGCAACGGACTCTTTAATTTTGACAAATACATATTTTATAAGTTGCAACATTTTTAGTCATTTTCTAATTGTTTTGAATTAAACCAACTTCAGACTCCATTAAAGGCTCAAGGATTAGTGTTTGTGATTTCTATTATAAATAGTCACTTTTGCTTCAAGAGCGAATAAATCAGTTCAAATATGAGGTGAAAGATGAGTTATTTTAGAAAGAAAGGACCAATAACTCTGGATAAAAAAAAACAAGTATGAATCATTTTCTTTCGGTAAGGAAATAGAAAATCATTATTTATTAGAGAATATTGTAAGTTAAATATGAAAATCAAATTTAACAATTTTGTAATATCAACATTCACTTGACGACATATTTGTGGCATTGACCTAGAAAATTAATTACTCCTCAGACGATGACAATGATTTTCAAAATGCACTTTCTCACTCTGTTTCTTTATATATATATATATATATATATATATATACAGCATTATCGTTAAATGAAGAAAGAAAATTACAGTATTGATACATAATTTTTTAATAATCCAATCTAAGCTTTCATCTTATATAAGCCATTTTCAAAGATGTCAAATTACATTATATACTATAAACACGGACAAACCATAATAACAAACTATTCGTGTTTACATGGAATATTTCCGAGCAACAACAAACTCGTGCATTTAAGACGCTGGAAGCGTGTGTCGCATCACAGCTCATGATGTGACACATGACCAAGCGAGAATGAAAACAAGAAATAATAAGTATGGGAAGCCATTTGAATAAACCAATGGCTTCTGTTATTAATTATATAGGCATTTAATGATATTTGTGGAGATGTCATAGTTTATTTTGTTCAGGTTAGGTTTCAACTGTTTTATGTATAAATCTTCGAGAATTTTTAAGTTTTTGTTTATTGTTTTCATGTGATTTTGAGTATACTTGTTTTCAACTTGGGTTTTACGGAATTGTGTATATGGCCTGGCATGTTTTTTAAATGCCTAAAAATGCTAGAATTATTGTTCAAGTGTAGTGTCAAGCCATGTGATGATACACGTTTTCGCTTGAAGAGAGTCAACTTTAGACTCGAAACACGTGTAGCGTCACAAATACCATTATGGACACTTAAACGTATCATAACATGTATAATAAAACAACAACAAATAAACACTTTAAACAAAGCGCTCACAGCCTCCCACACTTTTTTATTCTATATATATACATTTATTCTATATATATAAGTGCTTGTAAGAACAATATGAAAATATTTTCAATCCAAAATATTAATTCATATTTAGTCTTTGTGCAACTCTTTAGCATATATTTATCTATCTAATATATTTGATAAATATTTACGTTCTGGAGTTTTGAGAAATTTAGATAATTTGTGAACGCCACTTCTCAGGAGATTCCAAATATCCATAACCATTTGGAGAAATATATATATACATATAAAACATTAATATATGGTTAAATAACAAAAAATACATCCTGTTACAGTTCGATTGCATCTATCTATCTATCTATCTATCTATCTATCTATCTATCTATCTATCTATCTTTAACCTTTCTTTCGTTCTTTTGTTCTTTCTTTCTTTCTTTCTTTCATTCCAAATCTGTAAGTTGATATAGATTTAATGAAACTGATTGTAAGTTTTAAAAAACTTAAAACTTTTCAATAATCACGGTATTAGCATTTAATGCACCACAGCAGGAAAATTTTGGCAGCCACAATTCATTCACTCTGACACATTTGATAAGAGTGTGAATCAGTTCGATTTACACCATAGAGTTACACGATAAAAATCCAAATGAATTAATTTGTTTTATAGACTGAAGTAAAAATTACAGTTTCCATGTATATATGGGATCAATGTCTTCCAAAATGAAATTAAAAGAAACATCGCAAGAAATAAATCCATGAATTAATGCAGGAAATAGGACTTTACAAGCTTACACAAAACATCATCAGAAAAAGAAATTCAGAAAAATATATATTTGATAAACTCAGCTGAAAATATTTATAAAAAGAAAGTCATGAATAAATGTATGACTCGTCGAAAGTGGACAAAATATTTTATGTAAAGTGAAGATTGGACTGTTAAAAAATAATATATTTTCAGCTTTAAAATTGCTACTTACTAAGATTTTAGTGAGTGAATGAAATAATTTTTTGGAGATAAATTATTCTTTTCAGTTCTAAAACCTGATACATTTCCTATTGGTGATTTTTGTACCTTAGATCAGCGATGTCCACTAAAATTTTGCTAGGAAATAAATTAAAATAAGTATTAAATATTGATATGAAAACCGAATAGGTCCAAGAGAAAGATCTTCATGTAAGAGAGAATCGTTTTCCAAAATCAAAATAAATTGATATTGGTCAATAAAATTTCAAGTGCATTACACAATTAGCTCTTATTCAAAATTAAAAAACAAGAACAAAATAAATATATAAAATTTATGGGTCAAAAAGTCAGGTTTTGTCTGCCAATGTAAAAGCACGAATATTTTACCCCAGAGACCAAAACCCGCAGACTACTTAACTAGTTTCGTGCAGTGTGATCTTTTATTTCGCAGTTTTCTTCCCTACAGAATTGAAAATCCATTTTTCTTTAACAAGTAGCATGATGTTTCTTTGCTATTTACCCAGCACTTCAGCCACCTGACAGTCTATCCTTTCATCCACCCTGAAGTCTGCGTATTTAAAAGGGAGAAAATAAAAATGTTATCAAACCAAAAACTCTGAATATGTAAAGTCTTGTCTATATTTCAGTTGATGTAAAAAGTTATAAAAAGGCATATAAATAATCATTCAAAACCGACGACCAGAAGGCTTCTGTTAAAAACTTGAAATAAAGCGAAGAAAATGTATAAAGACTAGATATTAAATAAAAAATGTTTGGCTTATACGAATAAAACTACAGCCTTCAGGCACAATAACAGGTGGTTTATATTGGTCAGTCAGCAAGCATCAACCTTAATGTTTTAATCAGTTCTCGCCTTTACTTCAAAATTACGCTTCGATGGAAGTCGTCGACTATAAAACGTTCAATCAAGAAATTAGAGAATGCACTAATTTATGATTTTTGTGAACTCTCATGAAATCATGAGAGAATCTTTTTATATCTAACGACCGTCTATTATACCGAACGTGACCTTAGCTTTTAACATTGCCGCCAGTTGCAGAAGTATCAACAAAATATGTGCGACGAGGACAGATGTATACGTGATTTGCATTGTATCCCATAATTTTCAGTTAACTATCACTAACGTACGTGATTCAGATATAAGGTTTATTTTTCAGGAGATTATTTTATTATTTTATATACCGTTTTTATTTATGATGTAAAGAAAAATTTATGAAAAGAATGGTTTAGAAATAAGAAAAACTGAATTTATTTTCTCTCTTCCTAGACCTCTTCACTTTTGTCTCAATGTTATTACTGAGAGAACAAAATTTATTCAATTTTATTGTTGTAGGTTATATGAGTTGGTGAATAATTTTCTGAAGAAGTGCAGTTTTATGAAACAATAAAAATATGTAAACTGTTTGCAAAAGAAAAAAGACATTGTTTTAATGAATATTCGATTGTTGTCAAAATTAAGAATGCGGGAAATTTTCCAAGTCAAGAAATATTTGCTTGTTTTGAAAACTGCATAGCCAAGGTCACAGGCAAATATAATTTCCATTAAATTATTTCGGGTTATTAAAAAAATGAATAATATTTGAAATACGACGTGAAGTGTATTTTCGTTGTCTGAAACAATTAGATGAGCACGCAATTGCGGCGTGTCAAAGTTGGAATAATATAAACAATGTGTCAGGATATGACATAATCGCTGATATAAGATACAGAAACTATTAGTAGTTAACAGTCGGTCAAGAATCGGGATTTGAACTAAGATCGACAAATTCGAGGGAAAACTGCGGACGAGCGAGGTCTCTATCCCCTCGATGCGTGTGTGCTGTCACCTTCGAATATACCTTCATCCAGTGACTCGGCTCCTGATGAGAGAATAAATTAAGGGGATATATTTTTTATACACACGTTGTCCGTCTTTTTATTTCAAGCCGTTCATCAGCATTGGTTAGCAGGTTAGACAGCCTACGTTGCACAGGTATACGGCGAACAGTATACAACACTATAAACCAAATATATTAAAAAGACAAAAGGAAATTTGAAAAACATATTACAGCTGCAGTAACTGAGAACACGAAAATTTAAAAATCATAACACATTATAGAATCAGCTGACAGATTTTCGTTCATCTCTTCTTAGAACTTGATCAAGAGATTAAATATATGCTAACTGAATTATGTTAAAAAAGCGAATATGGAATGCGCAGGTATGTATAAAATATTAACATAGGTATACTAATAAACATATCTGCTTGATTTTCCTTCTAAACACTGAGATAAAACAAACATTTCTTTTGTTTACACAAATAATACTCTCTCGATTTAATGATCGGGGTTGTTTGTTTTAAATTATAAAGAATAACCCAGTAGGATGATGACAATACTTATGAAGAGATGTTTGTCAAATTGGGACAGATGAGATGTTTGTTAAAACTGAAACTACTGAGCTTAATTTTCAAAATCATTTACTTAGATTAATTAAAGAAAAGTTACAGCTAGTTTATATATATAAAGATGGCAGATTGAAAATTCATTCCTTTTCAAAACTGATCACTAAGTGCAATGTAATTTAAATTTACAATTATGTTGAGTATGACTCCTATTTAGGCTTCATACACAATAATATTGCCGTTTTAAATTTAATTCAACGATGCATTTTCTATTCCCGTTTTTACGTGCCATATCTCGCGATAAATCACTTGATGTTGCTCTAATTAATATTTTACTCATTGCAAGTCCTTATTTGTCTATTTTCTGCGATCCATTCATCCATTAATATTGTTACTTGCTATTTCTTCTGCATTTATAGCCTTTAATATGTCTAGTGAGTGATAAGATTTATGGCAGCCATTCCTCATTATGTGTCCCAGAATGTTCAACTCTTTCATTCTGATTTCCTTAAATTGTTTTTGTGTAGTCTTTATTTTCCTTTATACTTATTTGTTGACCACGTAATCTGCCTACGGTATTCTTAATATTCGTCATTTGAAACGTATGTATATCGTTCTTAGTGTCTTTTTTATATGCGAAAAGATTTCTACGCCTTTTATCTACGAAAAGATTTCTAAGCCTATATATATATAAGTTTAGATATTAAATAACAGTTCAACACTGAGTTTTAATAGTTAGCTTAGTTTTTAGAAGATATCTGTCTTTATTCATACGAGACTTCTTATTTCTGTGTCATATTTTTCATTGTTTATTGCTATACAACCTATAGAATCAAATTTCTGTACCTGTATCCTCAATACGTAACTCACATACTGATGTGTCTTTTGCTAACATCCATGTCTTCTGTATTCTTGCAGTGAAGAAGTAACCATTTCTTCATTGTAGTTTTTCTTCTGAGTATATCATAAACAATATGCATCCATGTATCTTATATTGTTACACTTATGACATATGATAATATATCCCACATAGGAATAATTTTTATTGGATTTGTATTGCTCGCTCTAGTAGCATTCTGATAATAGAGTTAAAATTTATTGCTCCAGTGTCTTAAATAAATTCATAATGTTCATGCCTATTTCAATTCTTATTCATTTAGGAGATCTATTCTTTAGCATTCTAATTATAAGTTTAATTTTCGGAGTCATCAAGCTGTATGTCCGATCTGTATGCAGATAAATATATTAAAATATGTTAAGTTGTGATATAATTCCTTTATTCCTACAAACATATTAATCCTGAAATTGTCTATAGATAACAGTATATCTATTACAAACTTATCTATTCCTGCTGCTTTGTTTCTGTCCATTTTTGCCTGTGCTGACCTCATATATTTATACGACAGTCTCTTAAATGTGTTTTTCTGTATTGCAGTTTTTATATTTTGTTGTTATGGACAAGCAGTCTAATGTATTAATGATGCCCCCATTATCATTTATGAGTGTACCCGTTTTATATTTCATGCATCTTGTCGAAGAGAACGTTATCAGTATTGCTATTTATTTTATTTGTTTACCCATGTTTGCTATATCTTTGTTCCACACTGAATTTTCTTCTGCAAACTAGAAAGAAATAACAGACAAAATGTCATCTCTTTAATTTATACTCGATATTATTACTCCAAGAATTTCACTTGTCACTCATTTCTGTCATTTTCTTGTCTCCCTAAAATTGGGATGATATTTTTGAGATATAATTAGTGTTTTCTTTAAAGTGATTTTTTAAATAATTTTAGATGAGATTAATATTAAGGGTTATTATAAAAACAGTGTTATAAGAAAAAACAGACAGAAGTTTTCATCAACAGGTATTCATCGCTCACTTTATTAAGTTAACTCTTCTTGAATAGCATTGGAGACACTTTAACTTTTATGACCGGTTAAATTCTTCTATATTTTGGAAGAACTCTTACGAGATTTGGGTCCATTATATCCCATAATTTTTTACCAAAGAAGCGATTTCTTCGTTCCATGAATCAGTTTGCCACTATTTTATATTTGTGGCACTGTGCATTGTCCTCTTGGAAGTGGCCAACAGAGAAAGAGAGCAACATATTAATAGGTAGAGGCACGTGGTAAATTACAAAAACGCGGTATGCTGAAATATATTATAATAGGTACCTCCGACCATTTTCTATACCTAAATTTAAGTTGAAATTTTAAAAATAAATAAGTTATCTTCAAGCTTTAAAATTAGCTTTAATTGAAAACCAAGTGATTAAATTTTAATTCCAGTAAGGAAAATACACTGGTGTATTTTAAACCGAAATGATATTGATTTTAATTTAAAATTTTTCTGATTTGAAAAAAGCAAATAAACTTTCTAACAATTTTTGATTGATCGACATATTACGTAAACAGTACGTAAACAGTATCCACATTTTTTATTTAAAAATCTTGCAAAAATAAAATATAACTTGCTGACACGTCATTTAAATCAATGTTTAAAATTCAAACTTACCTTTATCTGATTTTAATCAAGTAATACATGCTTATTGACAGAAATTTACAATAAAAACTTTTAAACTCTGGTAGCCCTTTTTTATCTGCGTTATCGGGGTAACAAATAATATATGACAGCTGGAAATTGTCAAGAACGCTAAAAGGGTGACGTACAAATGTGCCAAAATTTGAATTAGGTTAAAACATAAAATTTTCAAATTTTAATTTTTTTTTGGGGGGGGGGGGGGGTAAATAAATAGTAAAATTAAAAATTTTACTTAATCTTTTCAGCGATTATGTAATATTTCATAGAATTTTAGATTAGATTTATTTCCAGACATTTGAATATGCTTTCTGAATAAATAAAAATTTAAAAAATTTAATTTTTTAAAAAATAATTTTAATTTAATAAGAAAGAATGAAATTAAAATAATCGAACTAATTTATATCATGCTATTTATTAATATTGTTATGTATTTTTCATATTATTAATACTTAACACTAAGTTTAAGGCTTGGTAAAAATATCTAATTTAATTTTAATAGAAACATGTTATGACTCCTATGGAATATCGTACTTAATCAAAATGAACATATTTACACAGAAGAAAACATTTTTTAATTATTTTAAAATATTTCTACACAACAATTTTTATTAAACTTTTCAATTTCCGATGGCAATATAATCATCAATTCTTAACTAAAAGAAAATTAGAACGGCAGTTCTTTAAAATATTTTTTCAAATATTTTCAAAACGTTATGAATTATTATAATAAAAAAATGAAAACAATTTTATAATTTTTTTTCTTCAGACTATAATGTCTGAAATTTTTATTATTTATTCCAGCAATTAAAAGGTTATTAAATTAAATTATATCAGAGTTTTATTGCTTTTTTTTATTTTACTCTTCGGAGCAGATTTTCGGATTGAGTGGTAAAATTTAAAATAAAAAATAGATGATTTATATTCCTCAATGAGTCCTACGTTTAACTAATAAAAAAAATTGTAGCGAATTAAAATTTATTAAAATTTCATGGATTTACGTGGAAGGAGGTAACAGAGTTAAAAAAACATTCACTAAGATTTTTAAAAAATATTAATTTCCGAAATGACATCATTCATTTGTGAGTGAATAATGAAATTCTCATTAAAATCCGACAATTATTTGATTTTTGCGAGAAATTCCATATTAATGTGTTTGTCACACAAAAAAGTGAGTTACGTAAAAATTACGTGATCGTTGTAAACATTCGTAACATTTTCTGCAACTCAACTCAAAATAAAATTTTCTGCTAACATTTAGAACATGTTAAAAGGGATTAAAACTTCAAAAATAAATAAAAATTCCTTCAGTTTTTTCTTTTAATAATATTATTAACATTTCCTTAAGTTTTGGACCTTTTTAGTCATAATATGCTTTTTTTTTTGCGATGTAATAGGGGTAGCCATATAAGAGATATTTAAGATTTTTATCATGTTTTCGCCCCAAGCAAGACAGTACTAACACTGGTGCGAAAGGGACTATATAAGATAAGATTGAAGAATGGAAATACTGGTGTGAAGAGAGTAGTCTGAGAATAGAGTGAAAACAGAGAAGAACAAGATACATGGGATGTTAGGGAAAGGATAAGAGAAGAATGGATTGTCAAGAGGATTAGAGATGGCAACTAACGTTGCATTTAAACTCTTGGAGATTGTAGCTATAAGGGAAGCAAGTATACGGAAGGGAGTTCCTTAGGCAGGAAATACGAGAAAAGAAGCTGAGTAGAAATACCGGCTGCATTTGGTTGTTTTGGCTGTAAAAAGGTGGGACCTTGTTGCCAATTTGCTTGCACGAGTAATTTCATATAGAAAGGTCATCAGGGAGCTAAGCGTCAAAGCAGAAGCCGTGAAAATATTTTTAGAAAAGACAGAGGACAGCCAGGCCACGTCGGTGAAAAAGTGACTGGAGTCAAGCTGCTAGATCACCATCGATTACATTGCATATTACACTCTGTATCCTGTCTAGCAGGGACGCTCGATCAGATATGACAACAGTAGTTAATGCAGGGGTAGCTTTTTTATTTGTTTATATGTAAGATGGATAGGCGAGAAAAATCTTACTGGTCCGACACAATGACGCAACTTTCCTAGGAATAGATTTAGCTATTGATTTGATATAGTCGTTACGCTTAATTTGGCTGAGAGGTGAGGTCGAGGAGGAACAGTGTATTGCTTCTGAGGAGATTAGCTTCATCCATACTGATGTGGGGTAGGAGAGACTGTCTATGATGGTTAAAGAATAGCAGCTTCGTTGGAAGATTTGAAATTTACGAGCCATTTTTTACCCCAGTCCACAAGAGATTGGACGTCTTTTTCAAGATCAGCAGTACGTTTATCTTTGTCTGCCTTTGCAGATTTCTTACTGAGGCGGGAGTAAATGGTAATGTCCTCAGCGTAAATACCTACTTGGAATTTGATCACATCAGGGAGATCATTGATGAAGACCGTCGGATAGAATCCTGAGGAACACCAGCGTTCGTTTGATAGGATCTGGAGGTAATACCTTTCAAAATGACCTTTATTACCCGATTTGATAGGAACGATTAGATAAAATCAAAGAATCGTCCAGTGATACCATAGCTCTGTAGCTTGCGCAGATGGCTAGCGTGCCAGAATCTAATAAATTCCTTGAAAATATCTAGGGCAGCAGCTCGAGCTTCGCCGTTGTTATCGAGAAATGGTAGCAAGTATCAAAGTGTATACCAGGAAAATATTCTCCGTGTCAATACACCACTACTACCATGAGGTTGCAGGATAAATCCACACGTTGATATGGTTGTTTTGTCATTTTTATGAACAAGTGCTTTTCAGCAAGAGTACTGAAGCTCACTGGAATTTATTTTTCTGGCAAGTTTCTGTTGTAAAACGTAGAGTTTATTGAGAGTGGAGATTTAACTAGATCAGCAAATTTATAAATACTCAAACATATTCTGTCTGGCACGATCGATTATGCAGTGTTCAAAGTCACTTAAATATGCATTTTACCTATAATAAAAACTCGACCCCCATAAGGCGTGTGGAGACTATGGAATCCCGGTGATAGTCCTTAGTAGGTGTGCTCCGGAACTTTCCCCTGTCCTCTCTAAACTATTTAACTACTGCCTTTCTGCTTCCTGCTTTCCTGCATGCTGGAAGTTCTCTTCAGTCGTTCCTGTATTTAAGAATTGTGGTGAACCCTCGGACCCATCCAACTATCGCCCTATCAGTCTTCTACCGATATTCGGGAAAGTATTCGAGGCTATAATCAATGCTGAAATAGTTCATCATCTCAGCGCCCACAAACTGTTCTCGGACAGGCAATATGGATTCCGCTTTGCCAGGTCCACGGCCGACCTGTTACAGGCCCTTGATGCTTCTGACGAGGCTCGCGCGGTTGCTCTGGACATCTCCAAGGCTTTCGACAGGGTTTGGCACTCTCGCCTCCTATGCAAACTACGTGGTTATGGTATTACCGGTCGCCTGCTTGACCTAATCCAATCTTTCTTAAATAACCGCAAAATGAAGGTCGTTCTGAATGGGCGTGCCTCTTCGTCCTACAGCACGAATGCTGGTGTCCCACAGGGCTCTACCCTGGGCCCGACGCTCTTCCTTATTTTCATCAACGACCTCCCAGATGAGATCAAGTCCCAAGTAGGAATCTACGCAGATGACACTACAATATACTCCCGCACCAGTAAGAAACCTGTCGTGGCGGACAGACATAATCTCGCTGCTGACCTTGAGCGGGATCTACACTCTGTGGTGAACTGGGGCAAGAAGTGGCTTGTCAACTTCAAATCATCTAAGACCAAGCTGTTGTCTGTCAACCATTACAGACAACCTCTCCTGCCTCCCATAAGCATGGACCAAGCGATTCTCCCGGAGAGTAATACACTACGCCTCCTCGGACTTACCCTGTCCTCAGGTACCCCTGCCGTTCTCCTCAGTGTTCTTGACATGTTCCAAAGGAGAGTCTGTAATGTGATAGGTACTGATCTGGCGGCTCGACTGCAGCCACTTCCCCATCGTCGAAATGTGGCCTCCCTTTGTCTGTTCTATAAATACTTTCATGGCTTCTGCTCAGACGAACTTAAGTCACTGATGCCTCCTCAACAGGTGTTTACTCGTGCAACCAGACTGACAACTGGGTCCCACCCATTCACAGTCAGGTTAGCCAAATGCAGACGACAATTCTACTCCTGCAGCTTCGTCCCTAGCACTTCCCGCCTGTGGAACTCGCTCCCTTATTCTTGCTTTCCTGACGGCTACAACCTCCAGAAATTTAAATACAATGTCAATACTCATCTACTAACCACTGGACTCTAGCTCTCTCCCCACCCCTGTATAACCTTCCCTTTCTCTCCACCTATGTATCTGTCATCGCACCTGCTTTCTCAGCGTTCTATTGTTCCTTTCTAACTAGTTTGTACTCCACTCTTTTCTAATTAACCTTTTTACATTTATGTAGCCCCCTGCACATCAGTGGCGTTTCCGCCTTGCTCGGGGTGAAATGATTAAAAACAAAAATTAAAAAAAATAATAATGCATGAGATGAAATTCAACTGTTCACTGTGAATATGCTAAAATGCGTATTTCCATTATATTGCGCTGACTACATAGATTTATTAAAAATCTACATAAGGGGTCAATTGTGTGCGTGTAACTACTTAGGTAACCAGTGAGTTTATAGATGAATTGAAATTAAAAAGCATTTTTCGAACAAAAATTCCTTCAAAATCTAGTTTTAATATATGTGCCCAAATTTTCATTGGGTGAAACCATTGTTAACTACTGAAGTTAGAGTTGATGTACTGTACAAATGTAATTTTAAAAATTATTAGATTTAATGTTCAGAAAAATACGTATATTGTCGTTAGTGTTACTTCAAATGTTTTTGATCTATAGACACTGCATCTTTAGCTTATTATTACTTAAATTTGAATTTATATATATATATATATATATATATATATATATATATATATATATATATACACAAAGAATCTCAAGCTAGCCAAAACCTACCGCGGTTTCACACTACGGCCCTGACGAGCCGTAGTGTGAAACCGCGGTAGGTTTTGACTAGCTTGAGATTCTTTGTGTGTCTTTGCTCTACTTTTGCACATCGTTTGTACTTTGTATCGAGCACTTTTTCTTTTTCTTGTGGTTGGTTCCGTTTGGTTTTTTTTTTCTTTACTGCGGAGTATCGTATGTCTTGTCCTTATTCCGCGGATTTCTTTTTTTTCTCCCCTTTTATCCGACACCTTAGTGCACCGGATTGTAACGGAATTAGGTTCTGTTTGTTAGTGGTTTTTCTAAAGGTTTATCTTAGTATAAATTTACAACCTAAATACTTACAGAGTCTATTTAGTTATTATTTTGAGTATATATATATATATATATATATGCTGCGATGGGTGAATTGTTGATATTTTAATATTTTATTCTTTTAATTTCGCGCATTTTAGAAGGCTCAGTTTGTCAAAGTCTTTAAGAAGAAATGCACCATAACGGAATTTACCAAGCCAGGAATTTGGAAACGATATGCTGTACTGGTTTTCATTCACGCCAGAAACTCTAATACGAATATTTGGGATTGGGTGTCAATCTGTGGAGAGTGCAGATAATTCAAGAAGAGTTTGTAGTCCCTTAGAATAGGAACCTTGAATATTATATCTAGGGTGCAGTTGAGCGAGAGGCCAACAAATTTCCTTTTAACATCAAAGATGAAATGAAGGTAAAGTTTATGGCAGCATTCATCAACTTAAACAAGGAAATTACCAAGAAAGATTACAGGATATAGCTAAGTCATCTGAAGGCCGTGGTTAAAGCCACTGGAGATTTAATTAAATAAATATACTTTCAGTTTTTACATTATTCTGACTATTGTACTCATATTTGTTAACATTTGTACGACGTTTCGGCCTTCTTCAGTAGCTAAGAATACGAGCTAATCTCAGAAATATAAACAAAGACTAAATATTTACTTTCTATTTCGAGATATTTTTGTCCAACCAACTATGTTATATATATCTGTTATATCAGTGATTAATTTTTGCGTAATTTATACGACATTTATCACGCTACACACACACACACACACACACACACACACACACATATATGTGTATATACACGTAGACGTGTGTATTATTTGCATCTGTATTTTATCTACATCGTTCACTCTATTGAATCTGCCAATTTATTGTTTATTTTAAAACATCAAATTAGATATTACTAGAGAAAAGTGTTCTTTCTTTAATTTAATACAACTTCATAAAAATCAAAATAATTCTCTAAAATAGAACTCATTAATAAAACTTATAGTTTTATCGAAGACTATCTTCTATAACCCACAGTACTTTTGTAGAAGAATATCTTCAATATTTGTGTGAAACTGAAGAATAATTATTAGAAAACTTCAGGAAGTATATTTTGAAATACTTTTGAAAGACTTTGTTATTTCTTCCTTAAGTAATTATATTAAAAATAAATTCTCTTTAATTGCAGCCTCAGTACGGTTTGTGTAAGAGTTATGAGTAATTTAACGAGTCAATCTTTTGCTATATCGACGACAATATCTGCTACAGACATATGGTTAGCCAAAAATGTTTAAAGTCCTCATACCAGAGACGTAGGATTAGGTAAAATGTTTTTCAAAGTCTTCAGAAAAGTGCCTGCTGTCGGAATCAAAATCTAGGGAGAAAGTAATATTTTACTGATGGTTTTTACGGTAAAGATTCTCTTCAGCAATATAATCTATCTCTATATATTATAACATATATGAACGGAATGGGAACTGTGATGACCATGTGGATATGTCCAAATTGCCTGCATTTTTCCCTTTTCTTCGGATGTCTTTCTTCAGGTTTGACCAAATTAATCATTCTAATACGATTTCAGTAGAGGCTTTCATTCCCGGATATTAAATAAGGGAATAAAAAATATCAATATTCGAATTTCTATGAGATTAAAAGCTGACTTGGGCTGACAAAGAACTCGAAGACGGATATCTGCAGCATACTTTTCAATTTCAGGGTTCTACAAACGAGGTATTATTCTGAAAGTCGGTAATGTCACGGATAAAAGAAGAAAATCTTCGCGACACGTTATCTGCGGGGGCCGTCATTTCAGTCAGTTAAGTGCCATACGTGATACACGCTTTGGGCAATCATGTCTCAAAGAGACATGACTGACTGGGCAGAAGATTATCCCGCAGTAGGTTGCCATTGGTTTCTGCGCTAATAGGACAGATGGGGTTCTTTAGCCTAAAGAACCCAATCTCTCTTATTCTTTAACCAATAACTGGATGGAAGAGACGGATTAATACCTTTTCCAAGGGTATTTCTGCGTAAGTAAATGCAAGGAGTTCAAATGGGATTTGAACGCCGCACCCCGATCTCTCGTTCCGAGTCGATATTCACTGCACCACAACGCACATCCAGCCGTCATTTAATGCTCTTAAAGTAAGGCTTAACCGCTTGAATAAGCGGTCTTCAACTGAACTGTTGAAATGTTATACACTAACAACCACTCTGTACTGAAAAATGCAAGCATCCTCTGGATCAAAAATTCATTCTGTGTTTCAGAAGCCAATATCTCAATGTCGATTGAAGAGACCTATGTATACGCATTTCTGGTAAAGAGCATCTTTTTGGATATTATTCTTAAGTCTTATATGGCCAATATATGATGTGAGTCTTATTCTAGAAAAACCTATAATCCATTTCTCGCGTATCAAATATCGATCCGTTTTATTTCCGGATGCACCACATATAGTTTTGTGCTTGTATAAAATAAAATTATCGATCATTCAGCAGGCGACGACGAGATTCATACGCTACACAGAGATCACAGCCGAAGGTCCAGTAAATTGATTCTGTCTCTGTTAAAACCATTTTATATGTTTCTATGCCTTCTGATGTACCGCCAATCTACAGGATCAACAATTAAATACAATTATTGTCAACGTCCAGTAGTACTGATTACTAGTGTCTTTCTTTACTTAATGTTTTTACGTTTGTCAAAATAGTAGAGAATTGTTCAGAAGAGAACCATCATCAAATTCTTGAATAAACTTTCGATAAAATTTACTTTTACCATAAGTTTTGCGAAACGTATTCAACGAATACAAAGGAAGAACTAAGCGAACAGTCCATAACTAAACAGACCCCTGGCATAAGGTGTTTAAATTGGTTAGGGTGTCGCCAGAATTCAGTTCTAATTTTACTAACATCACTCTCCCGTTTGCAATGGACAGTTCAAGAGAAAGTTTCTGAATTAGATGGACCTTATAAGCCATATATCATGTGACTCTTAGTAAGTTGTATGAACACGTATCAGAAGGAAGGAATGAATAACTTTTCGACTTACATATTTAAGCTTTTTATCGAAATTATGGTATAGTAAGATAAAGGTACATTATCATTACAGAGACGTAAAAATTATATCGAAAAACCCACAATCATTTGACAATCATGCTCTTATATTATTTGTAAATCAGTGTCTAGAGCACATCAAATTTATCTCCTGTTGATAATGTACTAAAGACAGTTTTATAAAAATTTTCAGTTGAGTCCTTTGGTACAATATAGCAATTACTGACTATAAAAATTATCAGTAAGGATATTTTTTTCCAGTCAAGACAAGTTCAAAATAATGTTGTCAGTTGTTTTCCATTTAAATGTATTTGTTTTTTTTTTCATGAATCCCTGGAGTGTAGAATAGTTTTTCCGATGTTTTTTGCTGCTTTATAGGTTAATTGAATGCTTATTGAATTGAAATATTTGATTCCCTGCAGAAATATATCTGTTTCACTGGATAATGAAAGTATTGCACTATATTCTTCAAAACGGATGTATTAGAGACAGAAACACTTGAGGGAATATAAAGTTAATTCAAAGGTTATCTTAAAATCGAGTCAGATGAAGGAAATCAAAGAACATACAAAAAGAAAACAATTGGATCCAACGAATGAAAAATGAAACAAGAGCCAACAAAGAAAGAAATCCATAAATGAAGAAAAAAATCCTAAAACGCCAAAAATGAAATAAAAATGAAGGAAAAATGATTAAATAAGAAATAAATAAATAAGCGAAAATAAATGCATAAAAATAAAGATGAATGAATAAAAAATAAAATTAAACTAAAAAAGGATAGAATATGTAGCAGAATGAATAGAAGAACAATAAAGAAAATGATAATTTAACTGAAAAAAGAAATTTATAAAAAATCAGCAATGCAACTTAGAAATATTTATATAAAATTAATATAAAAATAAATAACAGAAAAAATAAAAAAATATATGGTATAAATAAATATTATTTCAAACATGTTAAAGGAACAGATATTAAGGACTCTTCAATATCGGAAATATGAATCATGGCTTTCGAAATAAATATGATACAAGTAATAATATACAATTTTTATCTCCCAGTAAAACTTAAAAGCAAGAATATTATATATATAAAGGAATATTTGACTTACATGTAATATTATTTAAAACTTGCTTTATATTTAGAGGAAGAGTGTTCAATGTTGGGGATTGAACGCTGATAGGTATAAGCAGTATGGATAAAGCAATCAACACATAGTTGCATAATGAATTGGTCTGAAAATCGACACTGAATGCATCCCTCACTCAAGATAACAATTGATGAAGAAATCAGTATATCTCTGTTATTTGCCTACTGAAATATTTTGAATGAAGTGAAAAACAGTTAAGCGTGTACACATTCGCCAATATGTAATTATAGATATGCATACATACATGCACACACAGAATGCGATGGGTAAATTATCACAATTTTATATTTTTAAATTTGCTCATGAATTTTGTTTGTTTTTTACTTTGTTGACTGCACAGTATAATCATGCCAGCTGAGCACCATCTGTGAGAACAATAGCACCATGCAATTCATTCTATCAGAAATTTGGAGACGGCATGCTACATTGCCCTGCATTCGCATTGGAACCTACAATAAAAATATTTCAGAGTTTTGGGGTACCAATTCTAGGACATTGCACAGGATTTAAAAAGAGTTCGATGATATATCTAGTCAACATCATGGTGTGACTAATACTGATGGCAACATTATGAATCTGCATACAGGGACTCATACTCAACACGAAGTCCTTCACTAAGTGTCCTGAAGAGGCAATGGTGCTGATTTAGGCCAAGAGAGTGGTTGCTGCAACAGAACACTACAAAATACCATACAAGCAGGTGAATCTAGTCATTGCTCTTAGACAAGTTCTGCGACCACACAACACTTACATCTAGCCACCTAACTCCCTAAACTGCAAAACTCTTTATTATTATGAATGAAGTGAGAGACTAGAAAAACTGCTTGTATCACCAAAGACAAATCGAAGGCGAAGATAATGGTACCATTCAGTCAGTTAAGTGCCATAAGTGATACACGCTTGGGCGATCATGTCTCAAAAGAGATATGACTGACTGGGCAGAAGATTATCCCGCCGTAGGTTGCCATTGCTTTCTGCGGTAGACTGCGGTAGGCTACAGAACCCAATCTGTCCTGTTATTTGACCCATAACTGGAAGGAAGTGACGGATTAATACCTTTCCCAAGGGTATTTGCGCGTATATGATTGCAACGAATACAACTGGAATTCGAAATCGGCTCTCCGATGTCTCGTTCCGAGTCAATATCCAATGGATGGCATTATTATCTAACTTAATAAAGAGACCGTCCAGATATGATGCAGAAGATTCCGAAACCGCCTAGAGGATGTAGTTAAAGCCAATGGCAATACTTTAGTATTTCAAGATATTTTATGTAATTTTGCTAAATATACACTAAAATGAGATGTAAGCGTTATTTTCATTTTTTCCGAAATTTATAGGACAATTCAACCATCGTACAAATATTTTTCAATAAACGTGACACACAAGGAAAAAGATGCTAATATCATTTCACAACATCGGCGGCAAAGCCGAATATCTATGGTTTAAAGCTTCTGATCTGCGTTTGGTGGAATCAACTTGCTGTAGTTCATTATGAATTGCTCAAACCTACTGAAACCATCACAGGGGATTGCTACTGACTACAAATAATGCGTTCGATCCGAGCATTTAAGAAAAAAGGCCGATATACGAGCAGATACAAGACAAAGTTATTTTGCAACATGACAACGCTAGGCTACATGTTGCAAACGGGTGAAAACCTACTTGGAAATGCTTAAATGGGAAATCCTACCCCACTTGTCTTTTTCATCATACATTGTCCCGTCCGATTATCGCTCGTTCCGATAGATAACAAATATCCTGATAAGCAGCACTTTCATTGCAGATATCATAAAGATAATAAAAAGTAGTCCGAACAGGTTTTTATCCGACGTGTAATTCAAATACTGTCAGAAAGATGTGAAATTACTTGATAGCGATAGACGATAGTTTCAGTAACATGCTTCTTACAATTTATTTGTAAATAAAACATTATTTTTCAGAAAAAATTCAGTGATAACATATTCAAGGTCCTAATACATTGATAAAGCTGTTTGTAATGAGTGGACTGAACTTGTTAGTACAACTATTTATAATTTGTTAGGGACTGAGTTACCAGGAATTCCTTCAATTAATTTGTCGGAACCATTTCCAATCAATCTGAAGATTTCAGCTACAACTAAAATTATTGATTTCCTCATGTGTCACATTCTTTATATTTTCACTTCAAGATCAATGTATTTTGATAGCCTTTTTTGAAGATCTTCAAAAAGTAATTACAATCTGAAGGGACTGCCATGTCAATAAGAAAGAACAGTGTTTTAAAAATTTGACGTAATTCATACTATTTTTTTTATTATTTATTGTCAGATGAATAATTGTAAATGAAAATAGAATGCCTCTTTGGTTAATACTGCACAATAACATGTGCATTAAATAAATTTATAAATATTTAAAATTGCCTATATTGCAGTTTCATCAATGAAAGCAAAGAGAAAATTCAGGGTGATTTGGACAAGTTCGTCTTTGCTACCTTGCCTTGTAAAATTATGAAAAGTAATAATAACAAAATGACCATTCTATTTTCATTTAGAATTATCCACATGGCAATAAATACTAAAATAGTATGAAATACATCATATTCTTTAAAAGAATGGGGTTGCGTAAATTATTGTCGCCGGTAATTTACGCTAATATTATACTATTATATTAAACTTCAAAAGTAGGGCTTCACAAGACGCATGGTGCGTGAATATATACGATATATAACATTGTGTTAGCAGTAATTAACAGACCGTGTTATTTTACAAACACAAACGTAATTCAATGATAATTTATTAATATCTTTTTAGATACATTTATTAATTCTTTATTTTTTTTCTCATGGATATCTCTTTTGCAAGCAATTGTCTTACATTTGCCGAGCTACCAATTGAAAACTATCTGACTTGTTTCATGTTCGATTCGCTGAACTCTACAGGTCAATTGATTCGTGTGCATTAATACCCATTATTTATTTTTTTCTCTCGTTTTCTAAATGTTTTATCGAACTGACTGGCACATATATTCTTGTACTTATCAAGTTGCAGCAATCTATTGATCTGTTAATAAATTGTCATATCCATTGCTCTGTTCTTCTACCAAATTTAGCTAATGTATTCAAGTTTTAGACAATGTCTATTTTGCTGTACAACATACTAAATTGAACTCTCTTATTTTCTTTATATTTGAATCTAAATACGCTGCTACCATTTGATGTAATAATAAGACAACCAAAGTTTTGTAGCTTCATTTTTTGGACATCGTTAAAACTTTACAACTGAGAGAATTCTTTCAATCTTAAAAACTTCCTATTATCTATTTTGCAAATCAATACTTTGAAAGTAATGTCTGTACTACGGCAATAGCTTTAATGAGAAATAAAGTTCTGCATATGGTGAATCTGTTTCTTTAAATCTTGTGTTCTTTCAGTGACTAAACAAGATTATTAAAACCGATTACAAACTGTTGGTAGTTACACTAATCTTTAACTTTACGTTTGGTAACTACGAGGCTAAAATAGTGTAATTTATGCAAAGTTTTTGGTGAACCTACAGAATTAAATCTATGTATGTTATGAAAATAATATTTTGAAAAGTTCTTTTCGTTTTTTTCATAATAATTAATACACTGGTTTGCACAAGAATGGTAATATGAATTAAACTGTCTCAAATGAGAATAAAAACTAACGTAGCGTTAAAAGTTGTAATAATTTTCTGATGAAATATATCATGAATCAAAAATCCTCGGTCATATTATATATATATTTCCTCAGTCTGTTTGGGTTGTGTCTGATTATCAAATTTGTCAACTCCGGGGAAAAACATAAAACGTTTGGCAGCTGTTATCGCAAGTCTGTAATAGCTTATAAATTTTATTTAAAATATGCTGTACATTAATTAGGCAAATATACCCGATACTATTTAGTTAATTTTCTATGATTGGAAAATAATGGCATATAGTTAACTTTCTCATATAGATTTTGGAGTGCTGTGATAGAACCAGTTCGCAAAATTAGTATTAAAATAAACGATAAAAGAGAACATTGCGTCACGAACGATGAAGACAACAGCAACTGTTATAGAACGGGATGGGACATTTCTTCACCATCGAATCAACGACAAACAAAATTTGACTTTTTTCTCGACCTTTAAAAACGTATAAAAGTAATTTATTAATGATCATTTTTAACAGATCCCATTATTTTAAATAAATTACTTTTATTTGTTTTAAAAAGACGTAAAAATGCTATAGTTTTCACGCAGTTCTCTTCTCACGGAGGAGGTTGGTGATGAGTCCTCTTGGAGTTGAGTTGTTACGGAGAAGAGTTTGCCGGTGTTGAATCTGTGATCGTTTAGAAAGAAATCATGGACGATTTTAAGCTTTAATTCGTTTTGACTCAAGGTTCTAGAATATGGATAATTTCTTTTTGAAACAGCTTCAAAGAAATTTGGAGGTTATTATTTAGATCACCAGGAAAGAGCCCGAGGGATTCTTAATCTAAAATTGCTTTTCTAATTGCTTTTTCTAAGTAGGGCTTGATTGTTTCCAAAGACAGCTTACATAGAATTTTAATGAATACAGTCATATAATTTTAGTAAAGTTATTTCTGAAATGGAAACTGTTACATGTGCCTATTGATCCGCTGCTTTCAACTTTATAAAATATTGAGAGTATAAATACAAATGATAGAGACTCGTATGCTTTGTTAAAAACAATTTATGTGAAAGTGTCGTCATTAAAATATTGTACTAAAATGAAATAAGAATGTGATGAAATTTCAATAACAAAACGATGCGTCGCAGAAATTCAATACTATACTTGAAATTCGACTTGAAGATACTCAAAGAATGATATTCTTTCGAAAGTAAAAAATGAAATTTTATGGAGAATGTCAAGCAATAAAGAAAAAAGGACATTTTTGAAGAGGTTGTATTACACAAGATATGGTATTAATGAAGACAATCCTGCTTACGCCAGATGTTTTACTCTTTAAGGAGATTGATTGTTTTCAATTACAATATTGGAAAAGTATTGAGGACACTCAAAAATATATTTAGACATTAGGCAGAAACTAAAAAGTCGGATTATGTTTAAAACAGTGAAACATTGATTGTAGGATTTGTTAATGGAATATTTGCTGTAGAAAGGAACATTTAGGGAACGCAACCCAAAATTGCAGATTATGATGATGTGTACAGAATGCAATGTGTAATTTGTCGCCATATGATATTTTTAATTTCGAGCATGTGCGTTCTTTGATTTAGATTTTGTCGACTGCACGTTTTAGTAAGATCAGTTGGGCAACGTCTACCAGAAATTTCGAAACGTCATTCTTTACTGCTTGGCATTCGCGCCGGAACATCCAATTTAGGTGCTTAGGTGTCATATGAGGACAACACAGATGATTTGGTGAGGTTTGAATGGATCTAATGGTGATTATGACGATACAGCAATTCGGAAAACTCACACTAATCGTTCTGATTAGAAAATAACTAAAATTGTTGTTGGGGACCTCAGACTCAACACGTGCTTTAAGGACATAGTGCTGCCCTCAAACAAGTTGAGCAACAAAACGCTGCCTCATGCCACATAAGCAGGAGAACCCAGCCATGGCTGTCAGACAATTTCTGCAAACACATCACCCCTTATAACCGTCCACCTAACTACAAAACTTTACCTCCTTGATTGTTATGTGAAAAACAGTCAATAAAAGAGCAACAGAACACTTTGTAACACCAATGATTAACTGAAGGCAATACTTATAGCAGGATTCACTAACTAAAACAAAGAGACCTTCAAGAAGAAATGCTGAAGATTCCTAATCCGTCTTTAGACCGTCGTCAAAGGAAACGGCGATTTTATTGCATAAATTTACTCTTTAGTATTTGAAAATATTTTCTGTATTTATGATACAGATATCTACTAAAATTTCATTTTAATTTTTGCGTAATTTACATGACAGATTGTCTCTCACACCCTGTAGAATTGATAACGGTTGATCGTAGACTTGTAGTAAATATTGAGTTTATTCCCCAAAGTAGCGTTTCTCGGGAAGATGTGCAAACAGAAATTCTTTCTTGTTAATGGGATGATTTGAACCTACGTAATGGGAATGGCTATTCAGCTTTAAAGAAATTCACTTTGTCATAGAATTTTGATAGAAAATGCGATAGAATATAGAAGCTTGCGACGTTATCTCTGTGGCAAAGGTTTTGTCAGCTTGAAAATGAATTATCGACGACAACGCTGCGTACACTGCAATACGGGAAAGTGAAGTATAGGTAACTCTAGCCAAATATTGTTTTAGTACTCACTAGTCTGATCTGAATTTTATAGATAGAGTATGGCAGGAGGAAAACAAATACTTTCTGAAGGAACTTGGACGATGGATCGTATATATAATTTCCATTTCAATGAATTTGAGTTCCAATGCATTTTTCAAACATTGTTCTTTATTTAGAGTGCAAATGACCATCATGACGGGAGAAAATTCCCGGTCCTCTCAGTGATGATGAAATGTTACGAGCATGGATTCAAACGTATTGTATGTTACACGCTAGTTTTTACTCCAGAATCTGGTTATGTAGATGTTTGGTGAGGTGATCATAAGAAAATGACTGATTGAATGATGTTTTACAACCCTTTATGGGTTATTTAAAACCAAAGCATATTTTGGAATGTAAGAATAATTCTTGTTTATTTGAGTGAAATAATTAGAAGATAATAATAATTTACCAAATACAAGTCATACACTTTAATTGATAGCTGGGGGCAAAAAGATGGATTCATACGTCTCCAAAGGGCATCCGTAACCATTTCGTCGTCGCTGTAAGAGAGTTCTGGAAAACACAATGTACAACTACGCGCAATCCCTTCCGATCAAGATTGGAAAGAAGAAAATTAGATTTCGCAAATTCAGCGTTAGACGCGTATGATATAAAGCTATAAAAAATTTGAAAAATAAAGTTCAAGTAAAATAAGTGAATAAAACGTGCACTTAATTGAATTCAAATTAAAGACACAAATATTTGTCATACTTGGATATAAGTATCTGAATTACCAATTAAATCTTAAATCTAAATCCTTAGTCCTTAAAAATATATACTTTTACGTGATGCATAAATAATAAAAATACTATATCTACGATTTAATTGGAAAGACGGTTGAAATATACATGGTATATCACACGTTAAAAGCTGCCTCCTTCTATCGAGTGACCATAGGTCAGAGGTAGAATCGCCTGTCGGGTTTCAATCCTGGGTAAAAGCAATCGAATGTCTATCCGTACTGATGAGCTGCGATACAGCGAAACAAATCTGTCTACGAAGGACTATATATATATATATATATATATATATATATACACATGAAAGAGACATTTACAAAATACATTTGTGAACGCACTGGTGCACTTTAAATGTGTTGAAAAATGAAATGGATTAAAATGAATAATTTACTGATATTTCAAACAGGGAAGAAACTAATTAATAGATTATGCATGCTTAGACGCAGATATTGTTTTAAGAATAGGATATTTGATATGGATATAACTATTCCATTTATTCTATTGATAAAGTTCAACCACTTTGAAGGAGATTGAGTTTGCAGAAATCACTTGGAAATCATATGAAAAAAGATTGTAATTGAATTGGAATATTGAGCATTTTTTCATTCGACCCTCGTAATAGTGAAAAGCTATTCCATGATAAAAGAAGATTTCTTTTAATAATATGGCCGAGAAAATAATCGAACCACTGAGAAAATGCGTTCGTGTGTCTCAATAATCTGTACAAGAGTCTTCAATTAACACAAATGAGTCCATCGACTCTTGTGGTCTGTAAATAATTAAACGTCAAGAACAAAAAATACTCAGAAACATTATCGTTTTTAACAGAGATCTACAACTATTTTCTCGATCTATCGGATGAAAATAGACAATAAATTCAAGGATTAAAATAATTGAAAATTCTATTGAATAGATAAAAAAAAATTACCGAGTTTTAAAGGGAAAACTTTTATTCTTTATTATACCATCAATTTCATATAGGTTTTAGTGCAGGAACACTAAAAATCATTTAATTACAGAAGAGAAAATATTATTATTAGATTCTCATCCGGAATAGCTATTAATGTAAACATTACATCATTTAACGGAAAATCTTTAAAATCGTGAGAGGAAATAATAAATTTCCAAAGGTTTTTGTTCAATATTATCAGAATAAACAGGAGATTGCTAAGTGTTATCAATATCTCAACTGCCTTTCGTCATTTGAAAAGACGTAGGTTGGTTTCCAAATTCGACATATGAATTCCACATTCTCTGACAGAATCGATTGTGTTTCTCTGGTAATTTTATTGCAGTTATGTTAAAGTATCCGTTCTTGCATAGATTTGTCAGAGGCGATGAAAAATGGTTCTACGCAAACGGAGCTGAAAACAAGCTTGGAAATATTCAAAACCCGTGGCTAAAACAGGCTTGCATTTAGCGAAATTGTTTCTGTACACTTGGTCTGATTGTGGACGGATAATTTACTGTAGACATATTAAGGCCACCGAAACAATAATTGCTAAGAAATATTGCAACCAAATCACTAATATCAATGCAGTTATTAAAAAAATAAAAAACGTGTCATTTTCTAGCACGACAGCGCAAAACAGCATATTCCAAAACAAATCTTGCAGAAACTTAAATACTTTCAATTTTCATTAGTTCCGATACTTACAGAAAACTACCGACAACTAGCTTACAACTTTTTATGAAATTTCTATAAAAATAGCACCAATAAACATCATGAACGATGGCAGGCAAATGATATATGAGCATGTACAATTTTATCGAGCACGAACTATTCAATGATCTAATATTTCATAACCAAATTTAATGAAGGAGCGAGAGCGAGAGAGAGAGAGAGAGAGAGAGAGAGAGAGAGAGAGAGAGAATTTTTTCTTGCATTACATATCTTTCTACATCAAACCTTTATAAATCTTGGATACGTCTCACGACACCAAGAGCTCAACTTTTGGCTAATTTTATTATCTGTTTATTAGGTTAAACATATGTCAAACACTTACATTCAACTCTGAATTTGATCATAGTCGAATTATTCAGCGTACTTTTGTATAATCATTTGGAAACCTCAGTTCGTGATGAAATTGATTCCTTCAAATGAAGTTAAAACGGTCAAATTTGATATAAAACGCAGTTTATTTAATCAAATTTTCTGACAAATTAAAAAGTAAATAAATTTATCCCCCACAAAAAAAGGAAAATGATTCTTAGCACAAAAAAATACGGAAATCAGAAATTATTTCAAATGTGATGTAAATTACGAATTATTATGTACATTAAAAGAATAAAGTAATGTTTATCCACCAAAACCTTAGCAGGTTTGCGGCAGAAGTAAGAGAGT
This sequence comes from Ascarosepion bandense, assembly GCA_037127315.1. Taxonomy (NCBI): domain Eukaryota; kingdom Metazoa; phylum Mollusca; class Cephalopoda; order Sepiida; family Sepiidae; genus Ascarosepion; species Ascarosepion bandense. Next base: position 1,085,603 of record JBBBDQ010001129.1, on the reverse strand, counting down.
TTTAAAAACATAGCAGAAGATTTCAAAGTAAGATAATGCAAAGACAAATAGAAAGATTCATATAATATAAATGTAGATTGCTTGGAATTTTGCTTGATAACATTAAGGTCAGAAAGTGACGAATGAAAGCGAACATCTAAATCTGTGATTAGTTATAAAATGATTCAGCAGATGTTCCTGGGGATGTGTAAACCAGATAAAAAGAAAACAAACAATAAGTTTAAGTAAAAAAAAAAAAAGAAGAAGAAAAACTTAAACAAAGTATCGGAGAATTTTTATTATTTTTATCAATATAGATATAAACGTTGATAAAAGAAGCACAACAGTCCATATCCAAAGAAGCGCATGTTTGTTGAATGGACTTTGCTTCGTAAAACTAAGAATGGATGAAATGATGTGATAGAGTGAACAAGAATTCAATCATATCATAGAAGACACACTGATCCCTATTCAGTTTGATGAAAGATTCTATCGTGTATAACTTAAGGTAAAATAATGACTTTTTATCATATAATTGGACTAAAGAGTTGTTGGGCTAGTAGAAATCGAACATATTCTTAATCACCACTTGAGACAGATGATAAAATAAGAAGTCGACAATAAATAAATAAGATTAACTCGAGAAAACTTAAATACGAGATTCATTCAATAAATAAGGTGAATTTTTTGGTATAAAGAATTCTAATGCAGATAGAAGCTTACTTATTCTTTTTATTTTTCAACGTAGTCTCTCACCAGTATGACACACTTTTCCCATTTGTGCACAAGCGTTCTTATTCCCTCAGCGTAAAAATCTTTGGACTGATGTCCCAGCTAATCGCTTACAGCACTTTTGACATCATCGTCACTTTCAAACTTCGCGTCTCTCGTGAACGCCTTCAAATGACCAAACAGGTGAAAGTCTGAAGGGGTAAGATCTGGGCTGTAGGGGGATGAGGGAGCAGTTCCCAACCCAGCTCGTTGATGGTCTGAACCGTTTGAGCTGCTGTGTGAGGCCTTGCAGCTGACTTTCGGGTAGGCAAGGTCAAAATGGCAATTTTGTGTGCTGTCCCAACAGAAAGGCTCAAAGTCCTTGCAATGTCATCTACTGTCACCCTTCTGTCAGAATGAATGAGGTTCTTGGCTGAATCGATCACCTCAGGAGACCTCATTTCTGTAGGCCTCCCAGGCCTGTTTTATCTTCAAAACTGCTCTGTCTTTCTTTAAACAATTTAGCCCACTTGTAGACATTTGTTTGGTTGAAATATGTGGCACCATACACAGTTGATATTCTTCTATGAATTTCAACTGGCTTTTACTCTTCAGCAACCAAAAACTTGATAAGTGACCTCTGTTCACTCCGTGAACAAGCTTCTTGGTCGGCCATCTTCGTTAATCTCCAAAACATTCAATGTTTTTTTAATCTGCAAAAAAACAATTCCTTTGAAAAAGAAGTAAAAGAAAAAAAAGTAAGCTTCTATCTGTATTAAAAGTCCTAATACCAAAAAAGTCACCTTATTTATTGAATGACCTTCGTACGATCTTGGGATCTAGTTTTCTTCCTTTCGACAGTGACAAGAGAATTGCATAGAATGAATTGTAACTGCTGACATAAACTGGCTGACACAAATTATTGCAAATGAATAGTAAAAGTTTTATTATAACGTTAAAATAGACATTGTAAAAGAGTTATTTATCCGAGAAAAAGATTTTTAATGATATTCGGATGATTTTCTTCATTTTTGTCGTGTTTAAAATAACGTTTCGTTTGTTCTGCGTCCGGCCTTACTTAAATGTATAACGATCTGGGTAACATGCAAGTTGTTCTGAACTGAATTATTTATTTAATATACGGAGTTAGACTGTTCTATTTACACCGCTCATGTCTAGGGGTGTCGTCAAATTCTTATTTTATTTAGTACAGAGATGAGTGGTGGAATCAAAGCAGTAGATTAAATAAAGAGTTCAGTTTGGAATTCTCTATAGGTTACCAGATCGATAAAGACACGAGGGAGGCTGGGGAGCACAACGACTGAAATGCTGTGATAAAAACAAGAAAAAAGAAGACAATACTCCGAATATAAATAATGTAATTAATAGTAACTTCTTATCTCTCAAATTTCAGACAAGATTTATAAAAGAGAATAAAATAAATAAAACATAGGTGAAGATAAGCATGGGTGAAACAATCATTTCTCACCATAAAGAGAAGAATTGAAAAAAAAAACAGAGGAAAAAAATCATCTAAATATTAGCAAAACTATTACAATCTAGCAGATAATCAGAACTATGTATCACAATCAAGTTATATTAAGAGCCAGCAACAATTCCTTCTACATGCATATAGATATTTTCTTCTATTAAGATACAGATATAAGATACAGTTTAATATACATTGAAAACATGCATTGAGAAGTGAAAACGAGCCGTCTATTGGTAACAATATAACTGTGCACTTTGAGAGGTTTTGCTAGATAATCACAAATATACACAAATATTTCGAAAGCATTTGACTGGGTTTGGTATGCTGACCTTCTGCTCAAGCTACAGGGTTACGATTGTTTGATTTACTCAAACAGTCCCTATCAAATCATGTAATGAAAGTCGTTTTAAACGGGCATGATTCCAGATCCTTCCATACAAACGCGTGTGTTTCTTAACTGTCTGTCCTATGTCTTACGCCTTGTCGGATTTTCATCAATGATCAACTTGATGGAATAATTTACCAATTAGGCATACACGCAAATTATACCATCATTTACCCCCAACTCAATACGAATTATGTTAATGCTGGCAAAGTAAACCTCTCTGTTTCTCTTGGAAAGGACCTCTAATCTGTGGTGCATTGGGGTAAAAAATGGTTGGTAAATTTTAATGATTCCAAAACAAATCTGTTCTCTATAACTACCATAGAGAAACTTTCTTATCTTCCATGAGTATGAATGACACCAGTCTCTCAGAAAGCAATAAACTGCGCCTACTCGGCCTCACTCTCTTAGCCGACATCAAGTAGAACGATAGCTACATCTAATACTAAGAATTCCGGGTCACTGTGTCGGGCCAGGAATTTTTCTTGTCAGAATCCATCTAGCACTTTCGTCCGTGCATTGAATATTGTTGCCATATTTGATCTGATGCTCTTGCCATTCATCCAAAGGTGGATTTGCAATGTAATGAATCAGAATTAAGCAGCTTGACATCAGCCATATTCTAACCAACAAAATGTGGCCTCATTCTGTTTCTTCTACAAAGTAATTTCACGGCTTCTGTTCTGATGAGCTTTTTTCTATGATTCACCGACCACAAAAATTTACTCGTGCTATTAGATTGGCAGTAGGTCTCACCATTTTATTGTAAAAATAGTCAAATATAGCCGCCAGTTCTACGTTACCAGTTTCTTTTATGGCACTTCCTGCCTGTGGAATCCTTTCCCTGAAAGCTACAATCTTGTAAAGTTTAAGTGCAGTGTTAGTTGACATCAATATCTTTGATTTTTATATTATTTTTAAAATTTCTTCGACATTGCCTTATTCTCATTTTTTCTGCTATCCTCTCTCTGTAATCCCCTGCGCATCAGTGGCAGTACTGCCATGCTTGTTGTAAAGCGATTATAAAAACAAATTATTGTCAGTATTTTCGTCATTTGATTAAAATTTATTTATAATTGATTATTGTGGTTGCTCTATAAATATTGATCTTCTGTGGTACCACCGATATCATGGCAACAGTTATGATGCTATTTTCCCTGGTACTTCGTCCCTGTGAATTTAACTAGATTGGCAAATCTAAGTCCAACCATTTTACCGTAGAAATAGTTAAATGCAATAGCTACGTCTACAAAAACAGTTTCTCTTTTCTCACTTCCTGCCTGTGGAACTATCTTTCGTTTACTCGCTCTACTGATAGCTACAATTTCCAAAAATGTAGATGCAGCGTTAATGGCCATCTGTTATCCTCTTGAATCCTATTCATCTTTTGTCATTTCTTCAATACTCCCTTCGTACATTCTTTTCTCTCGCTGTAACCTTTTTCAAACTAGTGGCAGTCTCTACTTACTCGGAGTGAAATAAACAAAAAATTTAAAAATCATAGAACGCTTGTCTCTATCAGATGAACAAAAGTGTCATCCACTTACCGAAAATAACAATGTGTTTCTGCCTGTAAAACCAATAAGAAATATTGGCTATTACAATACCCAATTGACTACATAATGAAACATACCCTCTGTAATCTGAAGAAATAGTTGTCGGATATAGATGTGATAGAAATGTTAGCTCTGGAGATTACTAACGGCTCTGTAGGAATCTGCTGAACAAAGGTAAATCCTCAATCCGCAGTCAGTTTGTCCTCAGTCAGTTTGATGTATTGTTATCTACTGCTGATAAAGCAAAATGCTTTGCTCGGAAATTGTCTTCCATTTTTACTCTGAACTCAGGATGAACGTTAATTATTAATATACACGCTTGTTTATTTTTTTAAGCTAAGTCATTGTTGTACTGTTATCTTAAAAAAGGTTTATGTCGCAAGTTTAAGAATTATTATATTAAGAACATTGAATATCTTGTATTTGTTAAATTACATATTAGTAAGTATAGCTGTAATTTATTTTATATTTAGCGTAACATTTCTCCTTTTGATGAACGAGGATACATCTTTCAAAATTGTAAGAAAATAATTACGAGAACTTGAGTAAAGTATTGAGAAACAGGACAATTACGCTACAATCAAATAACAGAGTACTGGATTGCTATGTGTTGTCAGTTCTTCAATATGTCAGTGAATACTAGACAATATCATCAAAGATGAAAGAAAAAGCAGCTGAAAAATGGCTCTACAGATGGATGCTGAGAATATAATCGATCGAGCATGCGAACAATGATGAGGTCTTAGAAATGATGGTAACGAAAAGGGAATTAATGTTGAGCATCAGGAAGAAACAGCTGAAGTTCCTGGGACATGCAATGAGGAAAAAGGGCTTGGAGAACCTGATACTAACGGGCCAGATAGAGGGAATAAAGAGACAGGGTAAAGTAACGGATAATATATTTGAAGGACCTAATCAGGTGGATGATAGAACTAGGGTTGCATGGTGTAACAGGAGAAGGTGTACTAAAAGCCACCAGGGATAGGGTGTCGTAGAAAGTTATGATCGTCTACGTCCAGAAGGTACAGGGCACATAGAATAATAATAATAATAATAATAATAATAATAATAATAATAATAGAGTATCGTTAATTTTCTATATGAAACATTTATTATTCAAACTGTTTTTCATTTTAACACCATACGCCAGTGATTTTATTGTTTTTTTCCTTTTCTTATTTAATTTATTTCATATGGGCACATCACCTTCTTTCATTTTGACAAGGGCTTATGTTTAAATTTGTCTGATGAGACTTTCGAGTTTTAATGCTTATTTTATTTGAATGTTTATGTGTAATGTTTATTTGTAATGTTGTTAATAAGTTTATAATTTGAAAGATTCGAAATAATTCATTTTACTCTCTTTCTAGACACCGTTTTCTTGTGTATTGTATTTTTTATCATTTACGGAATCGGCAAAAGTTTATACTAAATTATATATACTAAGTTAAAACCTAGTTAATTTTTATTTCTCTTATTTTTCTTATTTTATCTGAAGCAGATAGGCTCTCCTGTCGCCCGGTCCATACTCCTTATCCTGCACTTGGACAGAAGAAGAGATTCATCTCTTATTTCTTGTTTCGGGAGGAAGTCCGGTTCATTGTGTAGGGCCAAACATTTTTTCCCGTCTGAATCCACGCTGCACATATATAAATCTATCATCCGCCCGTGTATTGAATGCTGCTGTCACATCTGGTTGGATGCCCCTGCTATTAATCTCGCTATACTAGACAAAATCCAACGGGTAATCTGCAATATGATCAATTCCGACTTGGTCACTTTCTCACCGGGCTAATGTGGCTTTCCTCTGTCTTTTCTACAAATATTTTCTCGGCTTCTGCTCCGACGAGCATAGCTCTCTGGTGCTCTCTTTGCATGAATTTACTCCAGCTACAAGACTAACAACTAGGTCTCACCATTTTACAGTAAAACGAATAAAATGTAACCGCAATTTTTAATCAGCTTCTTCTCTCGCACTTTCCGCCTGTGAAATTTCCTTCCGTATACTTGCTTCCCTGACAACTGCAATTTTCAAGAATTTAAATGTAAGGTTAATTGCTATCTCATATTTCCTTGGCTAGTATCCTTCATGTTTTTCCCGTCCACGCTACTCTCATCAGCTCTCTTCACACCAGTGTTCTCATCCTTCTCTGACAACCTCTATAACTTGTTCCACTTTCTCATCACTCTCCTTTTATGTAAGCCCCTGCGTACCAGTCGCAGTACTGCCTTGCTTGGGGTGAAATTATTATAAAAAATTCCCTTTTTATTTCCTCTCCTGTAGTTTTAATAGTGGTGCTTTCACAAGTTTTTTCGTGATTTTTGTGGATCGTATTAATTTCACTTCATACTGAAGGTACTGGGTTAGTAGTTTTCTGATTGCTGTGTTTAACTGGTAGTTAGGAACCTGAAACCTTGCGTAACGTCATGAATGGCTGCTCTGATCAACAGCCGAATAATATCGATGTTCTTGCAGTGTCATGTCGCGCATAGATATGTGTCTCTGCATGCACTTCCTGTTGGCAACCCTAAACCTATATTATACTATAATCTGCGCCAGTTTCCTTCCACGCATGTTGAATTAGATGATCGACTGCTACTACTATTTAGGCCTCTCCTTACTAATAATCCAAAGACATGACCATAAACAAATATATAAAACTAAAGCAGTCAAATAAAAACACCTAAACGCCTCAAGATTTCTTTCTCTGACATCTGTGGTATTCGTACCAACTTAATGCAGTGTTGAATTGTTTTTCATTGAAAAGTCCCCTGACATCCCAGCTCTCTGTGAAAATATTTTAAACTCTTCAATACCCTCCTCTGATTTCTCGATTCCTGGTTACTTTCCTACGTTGTTTAGTTACACAAAATAGATGATTATTTTGACTCCATTACTAGGTCTACTGCTATTTCGTTCCAGAGAGTCTTTCTTTTCAGAATCCACCTTACACATTTGTAATTCGTCTGTCCATTGAATATTTTCGACATAGCTGGTCTGGTACCCCGGCTGTATAGCTCAAGATTGTCAACAAATTTCAAAGAAAGCTACGTAAACAGTGTTGACCTGACTTTTCGATTTCAGCCACGTTCTAAACGCAGTCAGACTGGCTAGAAATGCTACACGAGGTGAGTCATCAGCACACTTCGAAGTTGGCTTTCCTATGCTCTAGTTGCCTCGATTTTTGCTGGGAGTGTTAGGAATGCCTCCCGTAGCCTTACTATCACTCCTTCCATTTCGAGGGTTGAGCTCATACGTAGGCCCTGAAATCAATCGGAATTCTTACTAGAGTGTTGAAAGGCCATGCGGGGCATTCCCCGGTCCACTGAACTTTCTCAGCTTTGTTGGCAAACGAGTAGTGCTTCTTTTGGTCTTCGACGCTGGCGGCGAATTCCCTTAGTAACCCTGAGTTTTAGTTTACCTGGCGATTGATTCAGAATGTACTTCATTTAGAAGAAACGGCTACGTACGCTATTCTACCATTGTCCTCGGGTGCGCCATTTCTGTGACTGTGTCTGCGAGTTGACAGCTTATGTCACTCCTGAACAGCTCGTGTCCATCGATCTCGCGTACGCGTGTGATAATGTTTGGCCACCGTGTTCTGGGGCAAAACGGAAGGTGTTTCTCTCGTTGCTGGCCGTAGCTTGATCGATACAGATGGAGGGGAATCATGCGCTTTGAACGTTATTCTTATCAGCATCTGATTAGATTCTTTGAGCATCAGCTCAAAATCAGATCTGATAGTAGATTTTCTAAATACCGCTTACATGTGGCACAAGGCCGAAAGAACGGTGTACTCACTAAGGATCGAACTCACTACTCAGTTGTAATCGGTTCTATCAAAACAGGCTTTTTAACCATTACGTCGAAGAACCCAAATAAAATTAGATAGAAGGCATTTCATATCAACAGATTGCGGCGGAAGGTAAATGCAGCAGTTTTTGTTCGCGTGAATGGGACTAGTCTTGATTTTCTTGTTTAAGTCCATTATGTCATAAATAGGCGGTTTTCCGCAAACCTTCTCATGGTTAACTTAGACCTCTTTTCTGTATCTAGTTAATGTGAGTAAACATTGTTCTTCACCTGTTCCCGGGTTTCTCTTTTGTTATGATCAAAGTCGAGATTTCCAAACTCCCCAATTTGTCTTTGGCTCAACTATTTCATCTTGACTGGGTCAGTCTTTGATTTTTCCATGCCATTATTTATCTTTTCCCTCTCCTGTAGTGAGAGTGCTACTTGATTTCGCCGTTTGGTGGAATACAGCAACCTCTCTGAATTTTATTGAATGGATGGGACTGACTAACATGTGTTTATTTTAGTTTGAATATTTTAGTTTAGTTTGTTTTTAGGTTATTAATCCCCTCTCCCTCTCATTTTCGTATCACTACATTTTTATATATATTTTATGAAATTATTTTATATAGATAATTTTTTATCTCAGGTATTTTGTACCCCTTTTTTAGTTTCCTCTGTAAATATGTGCTATTATGTTGCATGGAGAATTGGGAGGTAATGGATGGGTTCTTGTGGTAAATGGAGAAATTGTAATGAATGTTTTGGTCGTGAATGTGATGAGCTTGGTATAGGATATAAAGTGTCGATCAGCCTCAACCCAACCCACTTTTTCGGTCATGTGCCACATTTTTTATCCATTGACGAATAAATATTCTGACCCCCATTGACGTTTTGAAGTTTCTTGCTACCTATTGTTTCACTTGTTTAACGCATGACTTTGTCGTCTTAAATTAAGTTGTTCTTATACGTTTTTTTGATATCTCTATTACGTCTTGTATTGGCTTTTGAACTTTTCCGTATTTTGCGTGGATGGCATAGATTGTAATGTCATAATCTCCCTAGCTAACAGATTCGTCGACGGTATCATAATCGCCGTCGGTTTGGGTGAAGATCTTACAGAAAAAAAGACGCAAGATACTATGAACAAATGAGTACCAAATATAATGAATACATTACTGGACACGAATTACACACCATTCCGGAAGCCTTTAATGCAATATCTGTGAAAAAATCACTTTGCCGACATCCGACATTAAACTCGTAAGGTTTACAGTGTCATCAGGGAGACAAACACTGCAGCCTCTAAGTTATGGCTAAAGCATTGGCGAGTCGTTCTTGAGCAATGTGGGACATATTACTTACTTCCGAAGAAGGCAAGTTGTTTGCAGGCAGTGTCCTGACCACAAAAAAGACTGAATATATGGGCATTGGGTGAATCAAATTGTCGTTCACAGTGTGCCCATAGATATTTTGAGTGACCACACGGGAGCACATTTTCCAAAGTTCGGCAGAGTAGAGGGGATGTCTCGTGTGGCCATCAAGTCGTGGGTGCCAACCGAGGAAATTTGCGTTCAAGTGACACTGACCAAAACAAATTTAACAGTATCCCAGAGATACTGATGTGCAGAGGAAGAAAGCTATACCTGGTCTTCGAAGGGAGACGACCACATTACTGGACGTGTGTTGCCGAGGGGCAATGTTCTAAGGTGTACCAAACAAGGAATAAGGTGGCAGCACCAGTAAGACTGGTTACACCGGCAGCACCAGTAGTGGAAAAATCAATCACAACAAAGACCGCAGTGGCAACTGGTTCAAGTGAATGGACTGAAGCTTTAAAAATGTACAGGAAAGTAGTTTCCCTCCACCCCAGAAGGATCCTCCAAAAAGAAACAACAGCAGAAGAAACAAGAAACTGCCAAATCACGCCAGAAGGAAATAAGCATGGACAGCGAGGAGATAGTTACACCTCGCTTCTCCTCATTGAAAGAGAAGATGAAGTGGAATAATGAGCGAAAATAATAAGCAGACCGGAGCAGAGCAGAAAGAGCACTGGTTACTGCCATGATTCAATCCGCTTCTGCTTCTCCTGCTAAAACTTAATTCAAATACAGAAGTCACTGTTATTCTCCTGTTCGAATATCTTCAACTCCTTACCCCAAAGTCTCTCCAAAATCATTCACCCTCTCCCTCAAATCAGATAAACCTTCCCGCAAACCGTATAAATTCTTCCCCCAAATGAGAACGGAAAAAGAAACAAAATGAGGATTTATATACAAAACTGAAAGGGTCTGCCAAACGAAACGCTCCTTTATGGTCATTGTTTAAATTGTCTGCTGCAGATAGCAAATCCATTAAGGATCCTAATAACATTCCCGACACCTCCGGTGTGATCACCCTGAAACTTAATATTGGGGGGCAAGTGTAGAATTTGGTATTTTTGACAGGGGGCTGCTGAAGAGTCCCCCAAAATTAAGATATCTCAAATAGGGACGCCAGAACTAAAAAAAAAAAACAACTTTCATTGCTTTGTATAGGTTAGTAAAACTTTGTTGGTATTGTCTTGGACAGATGCATTACGACCGAGATTGGCATTAGAAGTCTGGGACAATATGTCGGGGCCCCGACTCCTGCAGATTTCTGTCCTGTATGTATCTAAGGACCCTACCTGAAAAATGTCTATCAAGCTAGCCAACTAAAATGCGAGAGGCCTGAGAGACCACTGGTGCTCTCCTGCTTTGTGATCTCTTGTTTTTCGAGGTAGATATAGCTGTGAAGTTGTTTGAGAAGTTGATGCTCGTGTTCTGTCTAGCGACGTTTTTATTCATGCAGCATACTCGGACTAGCAGGTCAAAGGTGCTTCCTTATTGATTTAACGTACCCTGGGTGCGAGGTAGGATCTTGTTCATGTCGGCGCGACATTGCCGATATTGCTCCAAGCTAGATAAGTGGTGGAGTGCTAGCGAGAGGTCGGTTGATCGAAGCCTGGTTGATCTGATCGACGTGTTCGGTTTCGTCGATAGCTACCCGACTGATCACACTGCAGTGGAGATGTGGACACTTAATTAACCCTCTACCCAGGTAGTTAGTTACCTAAATAGAATGTTAGTAAGAAGGGTGGATCTAGATTTACTAGATTGTCTCACGTTCCACTTGTTAGCCTATTCGATCCACAAACTCGTTTGTGCCCAGATGAGGTTTGATGGTAGGCGTAGATTGGCTGGACACTGGAAGTTCAATGTGTCTTTACTGAACAATGCATAACGTAGTGGAAGATGCTTAAGGATAGAATTAGATCTTTCACCGCTGTCAATAAGAATCGTCTCGCTAACAAGGTAAAGACACTTTGTCTATACCGGGCGTTGTCAGTGGGGATCCCGAAGAGATAGAATTAGCTAGGCAAGTCTTTTACCGTTTGACTAGCAAGCGTTATCTGCACTCATAGATCTGCTTGATATTGATCACAGGAAAGATAATATCCAGAAGTATAAAATTTTGACTTTTTATAAATTATCAAACACAACAGGAAATGTTATCGATTATGTTTGAAATATAAAAAAACAAAAACAATTAATCCGAGAATTAAAAAACATCAATCCCTTAATACAATCTAAAGAACAGACTTCTTACCAAAAAGGTATCTACACAAAATATAATACCACGTGATTCGTTAGGTACAATTTGCAATTAATTGTCTATTTTTATTCAATTTAAGAACATAAAAATAAATAAAATATTGATGGTAGTTTTTTTTTTTGCCAAAATTGGTGTTGCCAAGATAATGATCCCATTATCACTAAAACTAGCCCAAACCTTCTTATAACACTGGCCTCTAGAACAAACATTCCAATTTTATTCAAAGGGACATTTGTATTGAATCACATTTTAATATCTAACATTTTTAACACATTGTTTCATTCATTTAAAAATGAAAAAAGAATAAAATGAAAATAAAATATACTTTCATATCTTGAATGATAATGTGAGTGGTTCAACATGTAAGGTCTAATTTATAATAATAACAATAATAATTTTGATGATGATGATTAGAAGGAGGAAAGAATTTTAAAACATTAATACTCAGCAGGATGGAAACTCCCTACCAAGATAAATAGAAGAGATAACTTTCAAAGAGACAAACATTATTTCTTATTAGAAATCGAATAACTATTAATGACTTAACATTGTTGTTTTTGTCTAAAATGAAAACAAATTGATACAAGCAGCATCAATCTTCAACTTGAATATTCGAGTGGGATAACTGATAAGTAACAGCTATAGTTGGGTAGGAAATGATCCACTAGGAATTGCATATACGACTGGTATTTGACCAAGAAAACTAATACTATTTTCACAAACGAAAGATTACTTTAGATTGAAACACTATCAAATTATCTAAGAGTTTGTTATACAAAGTCTTTTGGAAGAGTAATGAAGGGCTTTGTACCGAGGGTGTGAGAACTGAAAATGTGCGGAAAAGGAGACATTATTCTGACTACTGCTTTTCTAAAATAATTTTGACAGTTAGAAAGTCTGTTGATGAGGATTACGTTTACTTGATCTTCAATGAAAGCCATTATGAAATTCTGATATAAAGATCTAATAAAAACAGTGATATCTCATGAAAATTAGAGAAAATGCGTGCCTTTACCATTGCTCATGGAGAAAGGTACTAAATATTTAATCAATCATTTTCCGGTGATTATTAACATAACTAATTTCTCTGATGATGATGTATCTTGTCCGATGCTTTTACGGCAATACAATGTAGAACGATGAAAATTATCGATAGAAGAAGAATGGCTTTGCGGATTGCCGGATAGTAACGACCTTGAACTTTGAAAATAACCCAAACCAGATAAATCAAGCACGCAATCAAGAATGGTTTAAGAGACAAAAACACTCGGTAGACTTTATTATAAAGAAGAAACTTTACTAACTTCTTAAGAAATGTACAATATTCCTCGTGTGAAATAATTAAACATTCTAGAAAGCGTGCAACAATTTTCAAAGCAAATTAAACAAATGGGTTTTCCATTTAAGGAGATCTGGGAAGTAAAAATAGCCGAGATAATTATGTATTTTCCACTGGGATCAACTGTCGTTGTTTAAGATTATGTAAATTCAAAACTTTGAACTCTGATTTTGAAAAAAGGAAGTCATTGCAATTTATAGCAACTGGAGCCTTCTTAATTTTTTTAAAATTTTGCAGTAATAAACAAATCTTAAGAAAATTCATTAATAGACACCGTATAAATTTTAATCTTAGAAAATATATTGATATTTTAAAATTTGATTTAACTTACAAAGTAGAACCAAGTCAGACATAGATAATGTGTAGTGAACATATCTGAAATTTTAAAAATAGGTTTAGAAAGAAAACAATTTTTCAAATAATTTAAGAAGAAACACGAAAAATATGTTCGAACACAATCGAAAAGTGTCGAAGAACATGAAGCAAAATAATCGTGTAGAATGAGACGAGATATATTATTGATTCAATCAAAATCACAAAAACGCATATCAAGAAAACTACCGTTCCAGGGAAATCGATAATTCAACAGTTGTACTTTTTTTTTTGACTGACACAGTTTTGCCCGAATGTACGAAATCATTGATATCAGCTGCAACGAAAATTAGAAAAGTGACATTTTGTAGAATGATAGTTGGTCACCATTGTGATAGATTGCACTGTTATCTTAAACTTCTGATTTATTTATAAAGCCTTACGCCTGACATATGACTTTATTTGAGGAGAAACGATAGAAAAAGTGCGATTTACAGAACTTGTCAGGCGATTTTGGTCTACAAGAAACAACAAATATACAGGTAGTGTACGCATATATAGAAATAGTTACGTAACGATTTCCTAAAGTGTATCTTGACCAACTCTAAAAAAATAAGTAATCATTCACGAAAATAGAAAATGCAGATCATTCAGTAATTTAGACGAAACTTTCGGCCATATAGCAGAATGTTAGAGATAAGCTATGAAATAATACTGAAAAAGTTTTAACTTAGTATTAACGATGTTCCGCAACTGATTTTGCAAAAGTTTACAAGTTTATCATATGATCTCCAGGCGTAGCTTCACCAAACCCTTCTGACCTTTAAACAGTTTGCCTACGTTGTATTGTTTGATCCCGGGCTGGCCAAAGTAAAACTGCCCATTATCACCTGACTACGTTAGCCTTGACATGCGAGTTGTCGAGTATTTATTTAAGACCAGATGTACGCGATCCACCCGTAGCTGATATTTGGCTAACGGAATATAATCAGTAGAACATTGCAACGCCACGGGTTTATATATATATATATATATATATATATATATATATATATATCCGGGGTGGGAAAAGGTAGTCCGATTTTCGAAATGAAAATAATGTCAGTTATTTATTTCGACTGAATCTCCGGCCTCTTCACTGATGTGAAGGAGAGAACTTACTCTCTCTTATTGCTTTCCTGTCTGACCCAAAAGCTCTGTAACCCAAGACTGGAAATTCTCACACTCCAATTTCGACTGTCAAAACAGAATGACAATATTATGTTTATGATTGTTTTACCCAGATTCAATCAATTCAGTTACATTTCCCGACAAAACTAAATGTATTCTCCAATTTTATCAATTCGGTGACTTTTCCCGACAAAAATAAGTGTATTTTCCAATTTCAGACAAATCTCTTCGTATCTTTAAAATTAATAAAAAAATAATCCCAGCAAATTGGACATAGGGTTACAAGTTCACTCTAAAACCATATAATATATACACGAATATAAAAGTAAGAAAGAAAAAGCAAAATATTATTTGGGACATTGAGATTGAGAGGAATCTCCTAATCTTATTAAATGTCAATAAGAATTAAACAATGCGTCTGGCATAAGATTTCATTTTCTCAGCCGCTTGCTATGTACTCATGAAGTCGAGTTTGATCCATTTTTGAATCCATTTTTGATCCATTTTTGAATCCATTTTTGATCCATTTTTGAATCCATTTTTGATCCATTTTTGAATCCATTTTTGATCCATTTTTGAATCCATTTTTGTGACGGGTTTAGCTGCTTTTTCTGTTTAATAAAATGTTAACCGACTGATGTTGAATGGATAAATAAAAAATAAAAATGAACGTTCTAAAAACAAAATTTCGAAATAAAATTAGTTTGGGGAGAGATAAAGGAGAATCGAACCCAGAATTAATTAGCAGGATTCAGTAAAATTGATCACTCTAACATTCCACAGCCTATCCAGTTTCTAATAAGAAGGCATGCTTAATGTATTGTCTAACTGTTTAGTCATGAGAAATTAGGTCCGAAGGTTTGTTTATATTATAATATTAGTTCAATATGTGTGTAATATTACACCTTTTCTAAACAAAAAAGTATTTTGTTAATCACCAAGCAGGGGATTTTTATACTGTTATTCCAAGAAAGCAATTATCTTTACAGAAATATATGTTGGTATATTCTAATCAAAATGGGTACACTATGAATTTTAACAAGATCTCTTGAGATTAAGACTGTCGGGTGGAGAGACGTTTTTTGTGGGGTCATCGTAAACGAGAACTCTCGAGAACACACACAGGCGGAATATCTGCCGACAAGGAGTCGTCAGTCATCGGATGTCTCACAAGAAATCCTAATTTTCTAATTTCTTTTTCTATGTGTCATGTCTTTTCAGGACGTAAGCGATCATGGCCTTCCACATCTCCTTATCCCTGGTGGCTTTTCTGTTACCACACCTAAATCCCGCTTTGCCACTCACCTGCTCAGACCCGTCTAAGTTACACGCTACTTTTCCTGTCTAAATTTCCCTACATCTGACCTGTGAGCATTACATTCTCCAAGTCCTCTTTCCTCATTCCATGTCCCAGGAACGTTAGCTGTCCTTTCTTGATGCTCAGTATTAATTTCCTTTTCGTTTCTATCTTTTCCAAAACCTTATCATTGCTCACACGCTCGATCCATGTAATCAGTAGCATTCTTCTGTAGAACCACATTTAAGTTGCTTTAAGTCTTTCTTAGTCTTTTATAAGATTATTCAGAATTTACTGTCATATTGAAGAATTGACATCACATAGCAATCCAGTTCTCTCTTCTTTGTTTCTAGCTAGAAATTTGTTTCTCGATACTCTACTCAGCTTCTGGAATACGTCATTCGCCATGCCAATTCGTCTTTGGATCTAAGTGTCACATTTTCCGTTCTTTGATAGAATACTTCCTAGGTGTTTAAATGTTTGTACCTGCTTGATTTTAGTATCCCTCACCTTAATTTGGTATTTTGGGATCTTCTTTTTGATGATGACCATGCATTCAGTTATTTTTTTTTGTGCTGAGAAAGAGTGGTTAGTCATAGGAAATGTCGAAAGGAGGGTGGTAGAGTAGTTTATTTGTAGTCCTTCTTTCCACTTTGTTCAGCTACATCCTGTAGAAGGTATTCTAGTGTCTTTTCCGTGTCTGCTATCAGCACTGTATCCTCTGTGTATTTATAGTTCTTCAGATTATGGCCGATGATGACGAATCCTGGCATAATTTCTAGGGTCCTCAGAATAGTCTTGCTGGACAAGCTGAATAGATCCGGTGAAAAACACATCCTTATCTTACGCACCTTTCTATAGAGATTCCTGTTTACTCTAATTTCTTTCCCAAATACAAGTTGCTGAGCACTTCTGTCAATTCTTTGCTGCGTACTATGTATAGTCTATATTTGCATAGTCTATATAACCCGTTCTTTTTCATTTGTAGTGCCTTTTCTGATAGCATCCTAAGCATAAATATCACGTTCCTTGTTCCAGTGTCTTTAACAAAACGGAACTCTCCTATCTCTGGCCTGATTGTGCTTTGTGCCCTATTCATCAGGATTCATATAATGAGTTTTGTAATGTGGCTCATTAAACCGATGGTTCGGTGGAGTTCGCATTCGTTTGCACCTGGCTACTTAGTCAGCGCTAGGAAGATTGATCTGCTTAGTCGTCCCGTATAACACCATTGTTATAGATTTTATTTATTATTTTGTAATTTTCTTTATGCCTAAATCGTATAAAACTGTCAGTATCTATATTACAATATCGTCTCGTCCAGGTGCTCTGTTTCTATTCCGTTTGCTCAATGCAACTTCCATTTCGAACTTTAATATCTTTGGTCCTTCATCATCCGTGTGCATTGTATGTTGCTCTCTTATGTCGTGGAAGAGCTTTTTTAACAGTTGATGCGAAATTACGAAGTTTCTATCCGGCAAATACAGATCTTCTTCAGTATATGATAGAGACATTTTATTCACTAATTTTTTCTTTATAATCCATAAACTTGTTAGAGTTTTAAAAAGTTTTGTAAATTTTATTACAGAAGTTATTATTCAGGCCTGATTTCGGATCTGTTAAAGGACAAATATAAAAGCGTTACTACAGCTGTAAGCTGAGAATTACTCACTATTAATTATGGTACACAATATACATAAAGAATTCAACACTAACCTTACCCACCAATTCCAATTTCGTGGGTAATCCCATATCGACTCTATCGAGACGACAACCTGGCGTCAATTTAAGAGGAAAAAAAAAGGCTGATTACCCGTAAGCTGGAGGAGCTAGCGACTGATAAGCGAAGAAGAGAAACAGGGATAAGGATACGAGAGGGAGGAGTTACATTTGGTAGGGGTTGGGTTACACCAATGATTTAATTCGACATTTCGGAAAGGTCGGTAATCCTGAATCATTATTGAAACAAATTATCAGTGAATTAACTGAAAAACAGATGACCATAATTTTATTCCAGATTAAAATAAAATAAAAATTCTAACCTCATTAGTCATAAACTGGCACCATAATTTTGATGTTACTGCGAAAATAATACACGGGGTCCATGAACATATTACGCACAAATATCCGTGTTTTAAAGAGATGTTTTGTAGCGCATTGTTTTTTTCAAACAATATAAAGTTATCTAAGACGATTTAACGAAAACAAATGATCACACTTAGAAGTCTATTTGTTGTACTTCGGAGAACGGTCATAGGAGGAGAAAAACCTGTTCGTTGCACAACATGATTCAAGTCAATCCCATCACAAATTCAAAGAAAAGTATCTCGATCCCTTTAGGAGGTCGCAGTTGTACTAAATTTTATTTGTTATATGCCACCTAATGTAACAAACATGACTTCACTTATATGGGTTGCACAACGGGAAAAAAACTATTTAATGTTCACAGTTATAATACTCGACACAACAATGTGATATCAACAGAGCACGTGGAACATTTTATTACAAACGACTGTAATTTCGAAGAACATTTTAAGATGCACATTCGGAAAAATTTGCAGAACCTACTGATCTTTTGGACCTTAAAACTAATGAAGATAGTTAATTATGCAAACTACTAGCGTCTCGTCTTGGAGAATGAACAGGATAACGAGAGAGATCCATGGGAATTATAGTGAACTCTTTGATAATTTCTCTTAGTAATTATTTAACTAACGGAAAATTTAAAGATAGGAACGATCACCATCATCTTATTCACATTTCAGATGCATGCCTTTCACTTTGTTTTCGTTTCACTCTTTTTTATACGTTAATACGTTGATGACAAATACAAACATTTTTCTAAAGACAAGCAATGTATATAGAAGGTCATGTAATTTTTCTAGAATTTTTATATTTTCATACATATATGTACTTTTTTTAATATAATTTTAACAAGACCGACATTTTTTTTTTATAAGCGTTTCACCCCGAGCAAGGCATGTCACTGCCACTATTGCTCAGGGGGTACATAGAGTGGAGAAAGGATGATTAAATATAGGAACTGTCAGAGGGTGGGTGATAGGCGGGTAGGGATATCGAGAATGTTTAAATATAGGAAATGTCAGAGGGTGGGTGATAGACGGGTAAGAATACCGAGAATGAGGGTTGGGTAGATGAGAGTGTTCTGAGTGATAGGAGGTGTCTATTGGCCCTATATTTAAACACCTGGAGATTGTAGCTGTCGGGAAAGCAGATTTGTGGAAGAGAGTCCCACAGGCGGGAAGCGCGAGAAAAGAAGCTATTAGAGTAGAATTTACGGTTACTTCTTATTTGTTTAACTGTAAAAGGGTGGGACCTAGTTGCTAATCTAGTATCTCGTGTAAATTATTGCTTAGGCGGCACCAGTGCTCTAAGTTCATCGGAGCAGTAGGCATGAAAGTACTTGTAGAAGAGGCACAGGGAAGCCACATCACGCCGGTGAGACTGTCGAAAAGTTATTGAACATTGCCAATCTCTATTTTTGTTTTCTTAGATATAAAATATCTACTGTTATGAAAGGCACGCATTTCTTTCACGAATACTAAGATTGCATTTCTATACCTCTTATGCCAGAATTATCCATTACATAATTCCGTCTCCGAATGTCAGACAGTTAAGTGCCATACGTGATACATGCTTGGGCGATCATGTTTCGAAAGAGACATGACTGACTGGGCAGAAGATTATCCTGCAGTAGGTTGCCATTGCTTTCTGCGGTAGACTAATTGCTAACCTAGGCCAATTTGACCTATGATTTAACCAATAACTGGAGGGAAGTGACGGATTAATACCTTTCTCAAGGGTATTTGTAGGTAAGTGAATGCAGGGGATTCAACTGGAATTCGAACTCGGCACCCCGATTTGTAGATCCAAGTCGATATCCACTGCATCACAACGCACATCCATCCACACTCTGAATGTAATATATACAAATTACGAATCTACCGCTCAATAGAGAGTGCAAATTGAGAGAAATTAAACATCAATGAAAAGAATCCCTATGTTTTGATGAAACTTTTCAAAATTTAAAATCAAATAGAATTCTATCGTACCAATTAGATTAAAAGGCTACGTTTAAATATTATAAGTATTTCTCGATATATTTCCAGGATTAATAAAGATTTTTTGTTAAAAAAACCCCCAGAAACTATAGCACGAAGTAAACAGCTGTGTCTTATATTATGAAATGTTTTTGTGTAGTATATGAAACTTAGCTGCAGGTCTTTCTGTATTTGTATTACTCACGCTATCTCAAAAACACTTGATATAATAGTTGAGTTAACTGAATTTCAGTGATTTCTAAAGTAAGCACACAAGTTGTTTTCTGAAGATTTTTACCTAAAAAAGTTCTTAAAACAGTTTGAGAAGTATCGGAAAATTCAGAAAGTTTTTAGGATTTTTTTCAGTGTTTGTTAGGACAAAAGTGACCGCTGTTTATTTCTTGTTCTAATTCAAAAGAAGGTACTGCTGACATTTTATTCTTTTGTATAAACAAATATACAGACAAACTGAAGGTCATTTAATTCTAAAGATAGGAAAGTCTTTCAAGAGGAAATACAGTGTTATTGAAAGGACACATAAATATACATAGAAATAGTGTGAAGCTAAATAATTGTTTTTTGTATTTACTGATAACTTTACTACTTATCAGTGTATAAAAGTCTTAATATAGAAATCTATATATAATGTCCAGAATAAAAACTGCAAGAAAATGTATCAAATAAAAAATAGTCAACTTTATAATCGGCTGTAATAGCAGTTTAGACATTGTCTGCAAATTTTGTTACCTAGTAATGGTATTTTTGTAACATTTTCTCTCACCATACACGCACCTATCCATATGCACATTGTCAGGGATATTTTCTTTTTGTATAATTATGTACGAATATAATATACAGGGTGCAATTGTTAAATAGTCGCAATTATATATTTTTTATATACGAATATTTGAAAGTTTCTAGGTATCAACCTGTAGAAGATGCCAAAAATTCGGAAAGAGTTGGATGTGTCTAATGGCAATTAGGAAGGTGTCTGGAGTGATCACTTCAGTCTCAAATGGAGGCCTACATCTAATGTCTTGAAGAGTCAGTGCTGTCCTGAGCCAAAAAGAGGTTGCTAAAAAAAATGTCTAGTAACAGGACTTTGCACCATGCCACATAAGAAGAAAACCCAGTAATGGCTGTCAGACAATTTCAATCACCTCTTAAATCTGGTTAACTAACAACCTAGGCTACAAACTCTTTGCTTATTATGTGCGGTAGGCAGGTGAGCGACAGACCAACCAAACGCCAAAGATGAAGTCAAAGATTATAGCAGCATTGATCATCTTAAACAAAGATACCGCCCGAAAGAGATGCAGAAGATTCCGAAGTATCCTGGAGGCCGTGGTTGGAGCCCATGTCGATTTTATTGAATAAATTTACTCTTTAGAATTTCAAGATATTTTTCTGTAATTTTGGTAAATATATCTATTAAAATGAGATGTCATTGTCATTTTTGCTATTGCGTAATTTATACGAGAATATATCTATCTTACCCTGTATGCATGTATATCTATATGTATGCATCAATATATCCATCATACCCAGTGTGCATGTATATCTATATGTATGCATCACTATATCTATCATACCAAGTATGCATGTATATCTATATGTATGCATCAATATATCTATCGTACCCAGTATGCATGTATATCTATATGTATGCATCAATATATCTATCGTGCCCAGTGTGCATGTATATCTATATGTATGCATCAATATATCTATCGTGCCCAGTGTGCATGTATATCTATATGTATGCATCAATATATCTATCATACCCAGTGTGCATGTATATCTATATGTATGCATCAATATATCTATCGTGCCCAGTGTGCATGTATATCTATATGTATGCATCAATATATTTATCGTACCCAGTGTGCATGTATATCTATATGTATGCATCAATATATCTATCGTACCCAGTGTGCATGTATATCTATATGTAAGCATCAATATATCTATCATACCCAGTATGCATGTATATCTATATGTATTATCAATATATCTATCATACCCAGTGTGCATGTATATCTATATGTATGCATCAATATATCTATCGTGCCCAGTGTGCATGTATATCTATATGTATGCATCAATATATCTATCGTGCCCAGTGTGCATGTATATCTATATGTATGCATCAATATATCTATCGTGCCCAGTGTGCATGTATATCTATATGTATGCATCAATATATCTGTCATACCCAGTATGCATGTATATCTATACGTATGCATCAATATATCTATCGTGTATTCAGTGTGCATGTATATCTATATGTATGCATCAATATATCTATCATACCAAGTATGCATGTATATCTATATGTATGCATCAATATATCTATCATACCCAGTGTGCATGTATATCTATATGTATGCATCAATATATCTATCGTGCCTTAAGTGTATGTATATCTATATGTATGCATCAATATATCTATCGTGCCCAGCATGCATGTATATCTATATGTATGCATCAATATATCTATCGTGCCTTAGTGTGCATGTATATCTATATGTATGCATCAATATATCTATCGTGCCCAGTGTGCATGTATATCTATATGTATGCATCAATATATCTATCATACCCAGTGTGCATGTATATCTATATGTATGCATCAATATATCTATCGTAACCTGTGTGCATGTATATCTATATGTAAGTATCAATATATCTATCATACCCAGTATGTATGTATATCTATATGTATGCATCAATATATCTATCATACCCAGTATGCATGTATATCTATATGTATGCATCAATATATCTATCGTGCTCAGTGTGCATGTATATCTATATGTATGCATCAATATATTTATCATACTCAGTATGTATGTATATCTATATGTATGCATCAATATATATACGTCTATGTGTGTATGTATATCTACATATGTATGCATCAACATATCTATCGTGCCCATGTGCATGTGTATATCTATATGTATGCATCAATATATCTATCATACCAAGCATGCATGTATATCTATATGTATGCATCAATACATTCAATGTACCCAGTGTGCATGTATATCTATATGTATGCATCAATATATCTATCGTGCCCAGTGTGCATGTATATCTATATGTATGCATCAATATATCTATCGTGCCCAGTATGCATGTATATCTATATGTATGCATCAATATATCTATCGTGCCCAGTGTGCATGTATATCTATATGTACATCAATATATCTATCGTGCCCAGTGTGCATGTATATCTATATGTATGCATCAATATATCTATCGGTACCCAGCGTGCATGGATATCTATATGTATGCATCAATATATCTATCGTGCTCAGGTGTGCATGTATATCTATATGTATGCATCAATATATCTATCGTGCCCAGTGTGCATGTATATCTATATGCATGCATCAATATATTTATCGTACCCAGTGTGCATGTATATCTATATGTATGCATCAATATATCTATCAACCTGTGTGCATGTATATCTATATGTAAGCATCAATATATCTATCATACCCAGTATGCATGTATATCTATATGTATGTATCAATATATCTATCATACCCAGTATGCATGTATATCTATATGTATGCATCAATATATCTATCGTGCCCAGTGTGCATGTATATCTATATGTATGCATCAATATATCTATCATACCCAGTATGCATGTATATCTATATGTATGCATCAATATATCTATCGTGCCCAGTGTGCATGTATATCTATATGTATGCATCAATATATCTATCATACCTAGTGTGCATGTATATCTATATGTATGCATCAATATATCTATCGTGCCCAGTGTGCATGTATATCTATATGTATGCATCAATATATCTATTGTGCCCAGTGTGCATGTATATCTATATGTATGCATCAATATATCTATCGTGCCCAGTGTGCATGTATATCTATATGTATGCATCAATATATCTGTCATACCCAGTATGCATGTATATCTATGTGTATGCATCAATATATCTATCGTGCCCAGGTGTGCATGTATATCTATATGTATGCATCAATATATCTATCATACCCAGTATGCATGTATATCTATATGTATGCATCAATATATCTATCGTGCCCAGTGTGCATGTATATCTATATGTATGCATCAATATATCTATCGTGCTCAGTGTGCATGTATATCTATATGTATGCATCAATATATCTATCGTGCCCAGTGTGCATGTATATCTATATGTATGTATCAATATATCTATCGTGCCCAGTGTCCATGTATATCTATATGTATGCATCAATATATCTATCATACCTAGTATGCATGTATATCTATATGTATGCATCAATATAACTATCTTGCCCAGTGTGCATGTATATCTATATGTATGCATCAATATATCTATCGTACCCAGTGTGCATGTATATCTATATGTATGCACCAATATATTTATCATACCCAGTATGCTTGTATATCTATATGTATGCATCAATATATCTACTGTACCTAGTGTGCATGTATATCTATATGTATGCACCAATATATCTATCATACCCAGTGTGCATGTATATCTATATGTATGCATCAATATATCTATCGTACCCAGTATGTATATCTATATGTATGCATCAATATATCTATCGTGCCCAGTGTGCATGTATATCTATATGTATGCATCAATATATCTATCGTGCCCAGTGTGCATGTATATCTATATGTATGCATCAATATATCTATCATACCCAGTGTGCATGTATATCTATATGTATGCATCAATATATCTATCGTGCCCAGTGTATATGTATATCTATATGTATGTATCAATATATTTATCGTACCCAGTGTGCATGTATATCTATATGTATGCATCAATATATCTATCGTGTACTCAGTGTGCATGTATATCTATATGTAAGCATCAATATATCTATCATACCTAGTATATGTATATCTATATGTATTATCAATATATCTATCATACCCAGTGTGCATGTATATCTATATGTATGCATCAATATATCTATCGTGCCCAGTGTGCATGTATATCTATATGTATGCATCAATATATCTATCGTGCCCAGTGTGCATGTATATCTATATGTATGCATCAATATATCTATCGTGCCAGTGTGCATGTATATCTATATGTATGCATCAATATATCTATCATACCTAGTATGCATGTATATCTATATGTATGCATCAATATATCTACTGTGCCCAGTGTGCATGTATATCTATATGTATGCATCAATATATCTATCATACCAAGTATGCATGTACATCTATATGTATACATCAATATATCTATCATACCTATGTACGTATATCTATATGTATGCATCAATATATCTAATGTGCCCAGTGTGCATGTATATCTATATGTATGCATCAATATATCTATCGTGCCCAGTATGCATGTATCTATATGTATGTGCATCAATATATCTATCGTGCCCAGTGTGCATGTATTCTATATGTATGCATCAATATATCTATCGTGCCCAGTGTGCATGTACATCTATATGTATGCATCAATATATCTATCATACCTAGTGTGCATATTTATATCTATATGTATGCATCAATATATCTATCGTGCCCAGTGTGCATGTATATCTATATGTATGCATCAATATATCTATCGTGCCCAGTGTGCATGTATATCTATATGTATGCATCAATATATTTATTTGCACTCAGTGTGCATGTATATCTATATGTATGCATGAATATATCTATCGTAACCTGTGTGCATGTATATCTATATGTAAGCATCAATATATCTATCATACCCAGTATGCATGTATATCTATATGTATGCATCAATATATCTATCATACCCAGTATGCATGTATATCTATATGTATGCATCAATATATCCATCGTGCCCAGTGTGCATGTATATCTATATGTATGCATCAATATATCTATCATACCCAGTATGCATGTATATCTATATGTAATCATCAATATATCTATCGTGCCCAGTGTGCATGTATATCTATATGTATGCATCAATATATCTATCATACCTAGTGTGCATTTATATCTATATGTATGCATCAATATATCTATCGTGCCCAGTGTGCATGTATATCTATATGTATGCATCAATATATCTATCGTGCCCAGTGTGCATGTATATCTATATGTATGCATCAATATATCTATCGTCCCCAGTGTGCATGTATATCTATATGTATGCATCAATATATCTATCATACCCAGTATGCATGTATATCTATGTGTATGCATCAATATATCTATCGTGCCCAGTGTGCATGTATATCTATATGTATGCATCAATATATCTATCATACCCAGTATGCATGTATATCTATATGTATGCATCAATATATCTATCGTGCCCAGTGTGCATGTATATCTATATGTATGCATCAATATATCTATCGTGCCCAGTGTGCATGTATATCTATATGTATGCATCAATATATTTATCGTACCCAGTGTGCATGTATATCTATATGTATGCATCAATATATCTATCGTACCCAGTGTGCATGTATATCTATATGTAAGCATCAATATATCTATCATACCCAGTATGCATGTATATCTATATGTATTATCAATATATCTATCATACCCAGTGTGCATGTATATCTATATGTATGCATCAATATATCTATCGTGCCCAGTGTGCATGTATATCTATATGTATGCATCAATATATCTGTCGTGCCCAGTGTGCATGTATATCTATATGTATACATCAATATATCCTCAATGCCAGTGTGCATGTATATCTATATGTATGCATCAATATATCTATCATACCCAGTATGCATGTATATCTATATGTATGCATCAATATCTATCGTGCCCAGTGTGTATGTATATATCTATATGTATGCATCAATATATCTATCTTGATATGCATGTACATCTATATGTATACATCAATATATCTATCATACCCAGTGTGCATGTATATCTATATGTATGCATCAATATATCTATCGTGCCCAGTGTGCATGTATATCTATATGTATGCATCAATATATCTATCATTGCCCAGTTTGCATGTATATCTATATGTATGCATCAATATATCTATCGTGCCCAGTGTGCATGTATATCTATATGTATGCATCAATATATCTATCGTGCCCAGTGTGTGCATATATATCTATATGTATACATCAATATATCTATCATACCAGTGTGCATGTATATCTATATATGTATGCATCAATATATCTATCGTGCCGAGTATTGCATGTATATCTATATGTATGCATCAATATATCTATACGTGCCCAGTGTGCATGTATATCTATATGTATGCATCAATATATTTATCGTACCCAGTGTGCATGTATATCTATATGTATGCATCAATATATCTATACGTAACCTGTGTGCATGTATATCTATATATCAAGCATCAATATATCTATCATACCCAGTATGCATGTATATCTATATATGTATGCATCAATATATCTATCATACCCAGTATGCATGTATATATCTATATGTATGCATCAATATATCCATCGTACCCAGTGTGCATGTATATCTATATGTATGCATCAATATCTATCATACAGTATGCATGTATATCTATATGTATGCATCAATATATCCTATCGTGCCCAGTGTGCATGTATATCTATATGTATGCATCAATATATCTATCATACCTAGTGTGCATGTATATCTATATGTATGCATCAATATATCTATCGTGCCCAGTGTGCATGTATATCTATATTATGTATCAATATATATCGTGCCCAGTGTGCATGTATATCTATATGTATGCATCAATATATCTATCGTCCCCAGTGTGCATGTATATCTATATGTATGCATCAATATATCTATCATACCCAGTATGCATGTATATCTATGTGTATGCATCAATATATCTATCATTTTAAGTGTGCATGTATATCTATATGTATGCATCAATATGTCTATCATACCCAGTATACATGTATATCTATATGTATGCATCAATATATCTATCGTGCCCAGTGTGCATGTATATCTATATGTATGCATCCAATATATCTATCGTGCCCAGTGTGCATGTATATCTATATGTGTACATCAATATATCTATCCATTGTGTGCATGTATATCTATATGTATGTATCCAATATATCTATCTCGTGCCCAGTGTGCATGTATATCTATATGTATGCATCAGCATATCTATCATACCCAGTATGCATGTATATCTATATGTATGCAGCAATATCTATCGTACCCAGTATACATGTATATCTATATGTATGCATCAATATATCTATCGTACCCAGTGTGCATGTATATCTATATGTATGCGTAAATATATCTATCGTGCCCGGTGTGCATGTATATCTATATGTATGCATCAATATATCCATCATATACCCAGTATACATGTATATCTAAATAACAACCATCAATATATCTATCGTGCCCAGTGTGCAAGTATATCTATATGTATGCATCAACATATCTATCATGCCAGTATGCATGTATATCTATATGTATGCATCAATATATCTATCGCACAGTGTGCATGTATATCTATATGTATGCATCAATATATCTATCGTGCCCAGTGTGCATGTATATCTATATGTATGCATCAATATATCTATCATACCCAGTGTGCATGTATATCTATATGTATGCATCCGTATATCTATCATACCCAGTATGCATGTATATCTATATGTATGCATCAATATATCTATCATACCCAGTATGCATGTATATCTATATGTATGCATCAATATGTATACGTGCCCACTGTGCATGTATATCTATATGTATGCATCAATATCTATCGTGCCCAGTGTGCACATGTATATCTGTATATGTATGCATCAATATATCTATCATACCCAGTATGCATGTATATATATATATATATATGCATCAATATATCTATCATACAGTATGCATGTATATCTATATGTATGCATCAATATGTCTATCATACCCAGTATGCATGTATATATATATATGTATATTATATCTATGTGCCCAGTGTGTATGTATATCTGTATGTATGCATCAATATATCTATCATACCCAGTATGCATGTATATCAATATGTATGCATCAATAAAATTATCTTGCCCAGTGTGCATGTATATCTATATGTATGCATCAATATATCTATCGTGCCCAGTGCGCATGTATATCTATATGTATGCATCAATATATCTATCGTGCCCAGTGTGCATGTATATCTATATGTATGCATCAATATGTCTATCATACCCAGTGTGCATGTATATCTATATGTATGCATCAATATATCTATCGTGCCCAGTGTGCATGTATATCTATATGTATGCATCAATATATTTATCGTACCCAGTGTGCATGTATATCTATATGTATGCATCAATATATCTATCGTACCCAGTGTGCATGTATATCTATATGTAAGCATCAATATATCTATCATACCCAATATGCATGTATATCTATATGTATGCATCAATATATCTATCATACCCAGTGTGCATGTATATCTATATGTATGCATCAATATATCTATCGTGCCCAGTGTGCATGTATATCTATATGTATGCATCAATATATCTATCGTGCCCAGTGTGCATGTATATCTATATGTATGCATCAATATATCTATCGTGCCAGTGTGCATGTATATCTATATGTATGCATCAATATATCTATCATACCCTAGTATGCATGTATATCTATATGTATGCATCAATATATCTATCGTGCCCAGTGTGCATGTATATCTATATGTATGCATCAATATATCTATCATACCAAGTATGCATGTATATCTATATGTATGCATCAATATATCTATCATACCCAGTGTGCATGTATATCTATATGTATGCATCAATATATCTATCGTGCCCAGTGTGCATGTATATCTATATGTATGCATCAATATATCTATCGTGCCCTGTATGCATGTATATCTATATGTATGCATCAATATATCTATCGTGCCCAGTGTGCATGTATATCTATATGTATGCATCAATATATCTATCGTGCCCAGTGTGCATGTATATCTATATGTATGCATCAATATATCTATCATACCCAGTGTGCATGTATATCTATATGTATGCATCAATATATCTATCGTGCCCAGTGTGCATGTATATCTATCTGTATGCATCAATATATCTATCGTGCCCAGTGTGCATGTATATCTATATGTATGCATCAACATATTTGTCGTACCCAGTGTGCATGTATATCTATATGTATGCATCAATATATCTATCGTAACCTGTGTGCATGTATATCTATATGTAAGCATCAATATATCTATCATACCCAGTATGCATGTATATCTATATGTATGCATCAATATATCTATCATACCCAGTATGCATGTATATCTATATGTATGCATCAATATATCTATCGTGCCCAGTGTGCATGTATATCTATATGTATGCATCAATATATCTATCATACCCAGTATGCATGTATATCTATATGTATGCATCAATATATCTATCGTGCCCAGTGTGCATGTATATCTATATGTATGCATCAATATATCTATCATACCTAGTGTGCATGTATATCTATATGTATGCATCAATATATCTATCGTGCCCAGTGTGCATGTATATCTATATGTATGCATCAATATATCTATCGTGCCCAGTGTGCATGTATATCTATATGTATGCATCAATATATCTATCGTGCCCAGTGTGCATGTATATCTATATGTATGCAACAATATATCTATCATACCCAGTATGCATGTATATCTATGTGTATGCATCAATATATCTATCGTGCCCAGTGTGCATTTATATCTATATGTATGCATCAATATATCTATCATACCCAGTATGCATGTATATCTATATGTATGCATCAATATATCTATCGTGCCCAGTGTGCATGTATATCTATATGTATGCATCAATATATCTATCGTGCCCAGTGTGCATGTATATCTATATGTATGCATCAATATATCTATCGTGCCCAGTGTGCATGTTATCTATATGTATGCATCAATATATCTATTGTGCCCAGTGTGCATGTATATCTATATGTATGCATCAATATATCTATCGTGCCCAGTGTGCATGTATATCTATATGTATGCATCAATATATCTATCATACCTAGTGTGCATGTATATCTATATGTATGCATCAATATATCTATCGTGCCCAGTGTGCATGTATATCTATATGTATGCATCAATATATCTATCGTACCCAGTGTGCATGTATATCCATATGTAAGCATCAATATATCTATCATACCCAGTGTGCATGTATATCTATGTGTATGCATCAATATATCTATCGTGCCCAGTGTGCATGTATATCTATATGTATGCATCAATATATCTATCATACCCAGTATGCATGTATATCTATATGTATGCATCAATATATCTATCGTGCCCAGTGTGCATGTATATCTATATGTATGCATCAATATATCTATCGTGCCCAGTGTGCATGTATATCTATATGTATGCATCAATATATCTATCGTGCCCAGTGTGCATGTTATCTATATGTATGCATCAATATATCTATCGTGCCCAGTGTGCATGTATATCTATATGTATGTATCAATATATCTATCGTGCCCAGTGTGCATGTATATCTATATGTATGCATCAATATATCTATCATACCCAGTATGCATGTATATCTATATGTATGCAGCAATATATCTATCGTACCCAGTATGCATGTATATCTATATGTATGCATCAATATATCTATCGTACCCAGTGTGCATGTATATCTATATGTATGCATCAATATATCTATCGTGCCCAGTGTGCATGTATATCTATATGTATGCATCAATATATCCATCATACCCAGTATGCATGTATATCTAAATATATGCATCAATATATCTATCGTGCCCAGTGTGCAAGTATATCTATATGTATGCATCAACATATCTATCATACCCAGTATGCATGTATATCTATATGTATGCATCAATATATCTATCGCACCCAGTGTGCATGTATATCTATATGTATGCATCAATATATCTATCGTGCCCAGTGTGCATGTATATCTATATGTATGCATCAATATATCTATCATACCCTGTGTGCATGTATATCTATATGTATGCATCAATATATCTATCATACCCAGTATGCATGTATATCTATATGTATGCATCAATATATCTATCATACCCAGTATGCATGTATATCTATATGTATGCATCAATATATCTATCGTGCCCACTGTGCATGTATATCTATATGTATGCATCAATATATCTATCGTGCCCAGTGTGCATGTATATCTGTATGTATGCATCAATATATCTATCATACCCAGTATGCATGTATATATATATATATATATGCATCAATATATCTATCATACCCAGTATGCATGTATATCTATATGTATGCATCAATATATCTATCATACCCAGTATGCATGTATATATATATGTATGCATCAATATATCTATCGTGCCCAGTGTGTATGTATATCTGTATGTATGCATCAATATATCTATCATACCCAGTATGCATGTATATCAATATGTATGCATCAATATAATTATCTTGCCCAGTGTGCATGTATATCTATATGTATGCATCAATATATCTATCGTGCCCAGTGCGCATGTATATCTATATGTATGCATCAATATATCTATCGTGCCCAGTGTGCATGTATATCTATATGTATGCATCAATATGTCTATCATACCCAGTGTGCATGTATATCTATATGTATGCATCAATATATCTATCGTGCCCAGTGTGCATGTATATCTATATGTATGCATCAATATATTTATCGTACCCAGTGTGCATGTATATCTATATGTATGCATCAATATATCTATCGTACCCAGTGTGCATGTATATCTATATGTAAGCATCAATATATCTATCATACCCAATATGCATGTATATCTATATGTATGCATCAATATATCTATCATACCCAGTGTGCATGTATATCTATATGTATGCATCAATATATCTATCGTGCCCAGTGTGCATGTATATCTATACGTATGCATCAATATATCTATCGTGCCCAGTGTGCATGTATATCTATATGTATGCATCAATATATCTATCGTGCCAGTGTGCATGTATATCTATATGTATGCATCAATATATCTATCATACCCAGTATGCATGTATATCTATATGTATGCATCAATATATCTATCGTGCCCAGTGTGCATGTATATCTATATGTATGCATCAATATATCTATCATACCAAGTATGCATGTATATCTATATGTATGCATCAATATATCTATCATACCCAGTGTGCATGTATATCTATATGTATGCATCAATATATCTATCGTGCCCAGTGTGCATGTATATCTATATGTATGCATCAATATATCTATCGTGCCCTGTATGCATGTATATCTATATGTATGCATCAATATATCTATCGTGCCCAGTGTGCATGTATATCTATATGTATGCATCAATATATCTATCGTGCCCAGTGTGCATGTATATCTATATGTATGCATCAATATATCTATCATACCCAGTGTGCATGTATATCTATATGTATGCATCAATATATCTATCGTGCCCAGTGTGCATGTATATCTATATGTATGCATCAATATATCTATCGTGCCCAGTGTGCATGTATATCTATATGTATGCATCAACATATTTGTCGTACCCAGTGTGCATGTATATCTATATGTATGCATCAATATATCTATCGTAACCTGTGTGCATGTATATCTATATGTAAGCATCAATATATCTATCATACCCAGTATGCATGTATATCTATATGTATGCGTCAATATATCTATCATACCCAGTATGCATGTATATCTATATGTATGCATCAATATATCTATCGTGCCCAGTGTGCATGTATATCTATATGTATGCATCAATATATCTATCATACCCAGTATGCATGTATATCTATATGTATGCATCAATATATCTATCGTGCCCAGTGTGCATGTATATCTATATGTATGCATCAATATATCTATCATACCTAGTGTGCATGTATATCTATATGTATGCATCAATATATCTATCGTGCCCAGTGTGCATGTATATCTATATGTATGCATCAATATATCTATCGTGCCCAGTGTGCATGTATATCTATATGTATGCATCAATATATCTATCGTGCCCAGTGTGCATGTATATCTATATGTATGCATCAATATATCTATCATACCCAGTATGCATGTATCTCTATGTGTATGCATCAATATATCTATCGTGCCCAGTGTGCATGTATATCTATATGTATGCATCAATATATCTATCGTGCCCAGTGTGCATGTTATCTATATGTATGCATCAATATATCTATTGTGCCCAGTGTGCATGTATATCTATATGTATGCATCAATATATCTATCGTGCCCAGTGTGCATGTATATCTATATGTATGCATCAATATATCTATCATACCTAGTGTGCATGTATATCTATATGTATGCATCAATATATCTATCGTGCCCAGTGTGCATGTATATCTATATGTATGCATCAATATATCTATCGTACCCAGTGTGCATGTATATCCATATGTAAGCATCAATATATCTATCATACCCAGTGTGCATGTATATCTATATGTATGCATCAATATATCCATCATACCCAGTATGCATGTATATCTATATGTATGCATCAATATATCTCTCGTGCCCAGTGTGCATGTATATCTATATGTATGCATCAACATATCTATCATACCCAGTATGCATGTATATCTATATGTATGCATCAATATATCTATCATACCCAGTGTGCATGTATATCTATATGTATGCATCAATATATCAATCATACCCAGTATGCATGTATATCTATATGTATGCATCAATATATCTATCGTACCCAGTGTGCATGTATATCCATATGTAAGCATCAATATATCTATCATACCCAGTGTGCATGTATATCTATATGTATGCATCAATATATCCATCATACCCAGTATGCATGTATATATATATGTATGCATCAACATATCTATCGTGCCCAGTGTGCATGTATATCTGTATGTATGCATCAATATATCTATCATACCCAGTATGCATGTATATCTATATGTATTATCAATATATCTATCATACCCAGTGTGCATGTATATCTATATGTATGCACAAATATATCTATCATACCCAGTGTGCATGTATATCTATATGTATGCATCAATATATCTATCGTACCCAGTGTGCATGTATATCTATATGTATGCACCAATATATCTATCGTGCCCAGTGTGCATGTATATCTATATGTATCCATCAACATATCTATCATACCCAGTATGCATGTATATCTATATGTATGCATCAATATATCTATCGTGCCCAGTGTGCATGTATATCTATATGTATGCATCAATATATCTATCGTACCCAGTGTGCATATATATCTATATGTATGCATCAATATATCTATCGTACCCAGTGTGCATGTATATCCATATGTAAGCATCAATATATCTATCATACCCAGTGTGCATGTATATCTATATGTATGCATCAATATATCCATCATACCCAGTATGCATGTATATCTAAATATATGCATCAATATATCTATCGTGCCCAGTGTGCATGTATATCTATATGTATGCATCAACATATCTATCATACCCAGTATGCATGTATATCTATATGTATGCATCAATATATCTATCGTACCCAGTGTGCATGTATATCTATATATATGCATCAATATATCTATCGTGCCCAGTGTGCATGTATATCTATATGTATGCATCAATATATCTATCATACCCAGTGTGCATGTATATCTATATGTATGCATCAATATATCTATCATACCCAGTATGCATGTATATCTATATGTATGCATCAATATATCTATCATACCCAGTATGCATGTATATCTATATGTATGCATCAATATATCTATCGTGCCCAGTGTGCATGTATATCTATATGTATGCATCAATATATCTATCGTGCCCAGTGTGCATGTATATCTGTATGTATGCATCAATATATCTATCATACCCAGTATGCATGTATATATATATATATGTATGCATCAATATATCTATCATACCCAGTATGCATGTATATCTATATGTATGCATCACTATATCTATCATACCCAGTATGCATGTATATATATATGTATGCATCAATATATCTATCGTGCCCAGTGTGCATGTATATCTGTATGTATGCATCAATATATCTATCATACCCAGTATGCATGTATATCTATATGTATGCATCAATGTAACTATCTTGCCCAGTGTGCATGTATATCTATATGTATGCATCAATATATCTATCGTACCCAGTGTGCATGTATATCTATATGTATGCATCAATATATCTATCATACCCAGTATGCATGTATATCTATATGTATGCATCAATATATCTATCGTACCCAGTGTGCATGTATATCTATATGTATGCACCAATATATCTATCATACCCAGTGTGCATGTATATCTATATGTATGCATCAATATATCTATCGTACCCAGTGTGCGTGTATATCTATATGTATGCATCAATATATCTATCGTACCCAGTGTGCATGTATATCTATATGTATGCATCAATATATCTATCGTACCCAGTATGCATGTATATCTATATGTATGCATCAATATATCTATCGTGCCCAGTGTGCATGTATATCTATATGCATATGTATATTCTTTTCCATTTACGAATAAACCGTTCTTCATTAAAAAATAGGAATTATCAATATTCTGTCAGTATTGAATTACTTCATGATTTACTTTCTTATAAGAGAATAAAAGAAGGAGGCAAACATTGATGGCGTATCGACTTCAAAGTGACTATAATGGACATTTGAGATAAACTTTATACTGGAATGACAACAAAGAGAAAACACTAGATTAATTTTGAATTACAATAAACCATATTTGTCTATATTTCTGAGATGAGGTAGTTTTTACACTATTTACATTATTTGGACTATTGTCCTCATCTTTATTGCCATTTGTACGGACTTCTTCAGGTGGTAAGAATTTCGAATCGAACTCTTTATTAGGATCACAGGGCTATATCATTCTCATTCCTTCTGCGAAGCCTCTTTTAGTAGTCATGAGTTATCTTCCTCTAACCCAACTCTAAGCTACGTGTTAACCACTGATGTAGCCTGGTATTGAACTCACAACGTTGTAGGTTAATCACTGGAACTAACCAAAGTTTATATCCACTGGATCATGTGTCCTTAAAGACAAGAACAACTGAATTTATGGGATTTAAAACCTAATAGTCTACGGCTATAGCGTGTTGAATACACCGGTTCTCGTCTGATCACCGAAGTTGAGCAACATCGAGCCTGGTCAGTACCTAGATGGCTGACCATTTGGGAATACCAGGTACTGTAAACGTAAGAACCAAGAATGGTCTACCAGTCCTCCAGATTTGGAGGTTGGGCGCAGGAGCTAACAACCCTACCCCATTAAGAGCATTTTGTTACGGAACCAATAACAAGAAATTACTGCCCTACACACCATTAGGTGTAAAGGGGTGAGATGATGCTGATGATGATAAAACTAATGTTCAGTAACCATTTTTTACCAGAGTTCATATTGCAATTTTTGATGGTAATGGTTTTCACTAGTATTTTTACCAGGGATCATGTTTCAATTTTTGACACTAATGATTTTCTTTGGCACTCCGTATTGCTGGTTCCCATACTGTATTCATCTCTATGCCTAGTCAGCTTATGAAATCGTATGTGCTAATTTCTTAAGTTTACGTAGTTTTTAGTGGCGTTCTCTATCTATAATTTCGACTTCATCCCATAGGGAACGGTCATCCCCTTTCTCCCTCCGCTACCAGGATTGACTAAAATATACATGGAATACTTTGAAGAGATGGCATTAGAATCCACAACTCTAAAGCCAAGCGTATGGGTGAGATATGTTGATGACACCTTCATATTCTGGCCACACCAGCAGAATGTCCAGACGCTACTGGACCATGTGAACTGAATAATATCACCATTATAGTTCACTATGAAAAAAGAGATTCACTAGAAACTGGTATTCCTGAATGTTCTAACTCAAACAGAGGGGGGATTCAAGACATATGTATACCGCAAGTCACCATTCACTGGACAATACCTCACCTTCAACTCTCCCCACCCATACAATTTAAAAAATGGATCGTCCGCTGCCTGTGACATAGAGCAAAAGTTATAAGCAGCGACCCAGAGACATATGAATAGGAAATGGTTAGTATAAACATTACCTTACAACGTAACAATTATCCAGGATACATAACAACAACTCCAACGATAATGGAAGGGAGTGTGCTTGAGAATAAAAACTTTCAGAAAACAGCCTCGGTTTTTGTACCCTATTTAAAGAGGTTATCAGAGAAAATGAAAAGTATCTGTGGTTCATATAACATCATGACGATCTTCGGAAGTGGTTCTACACTTCGCAGATACCTCTACCGAATAAGACACCCAACAGAGGAGGACATGGCTAAGAACTGTGTGTACGCCATTCCATATAGCCGTGAAAAGAAATATAAAGGAGAAACAGGCTACAAGAATATTGCAATGCCGTAACACGAGGGTAGATAGAAAAATCAGGCGTAGCTGACCATATATAGATGGAAAAAGAGACTCACCGTCCCCTATGTGATGAAATTGAAATATTACATAGAGAACGCCACTGAAAACTACGTTAACTTAAGGAATCAGCACATATGCTAGGCTACGAAATATCCTAAGCGGACCAGGCATAGAGATGAATAAAGTATGGGAGCCAGCAATACAGAGTGCCAGAAAAAATCATTAGTGTCAAAAATTGCAACATGAGCTCTGGTAAAAGTACTAGAGGAAACTATTAACATCAAAAATTGAAATATGAACACTGGTGAAAAATGGTTACTGAAAAATGGTTTATAAGTTCCAGAAATGCAGTTGTCCTTCTCTTTAAGGACGCAGCGGATACAGACGTTGGTTAGTTCCAGTGACTTGACCTAAAGAGTTGTGAGTTCAATTCCAGTCTACAGCAGTGGTTAGAGAGAGATAACTTATGACTATCAAAATAGGCTTTGCACAAGGAATGAGAATGATATATCTCAGTCATCGTAATAAAGGATTCACTTCGAAATTTCTAGAGTACAAGAGACGAAATGTCGTACAAATTAAAAAAAAAAAGATCAGTACAATAGTCCGAATATTGTAAATAGTGCAATAGATAAATAATTAGATATGGTAATATATATTGTAAAAAGAAATATCGTATATTCGTCAGAACGGCTGATGAATATCGTCGTTATTGAACGCGGCTGTCAGAGCTAAGTGATATCAACTTATACCTTAAAATTGTTTCGTTTCAGAAAAAAAAATTCTTCACAGGGTTAACTAAGCGTCGTATATTAGGGAAACTTCACAAAACAGTGCATTAATATAGATTTTAATGCTACCTTAATATTTTTAATTAGCTTTTTAGATTCTACAACAATACATTGAATACATTTTGTTATATATGGAACGCATATGCAGTAAAGTACCCTCTGTATTTCTCAAATATGGTAGTAATTGCAGCAGTATATTATTATATAATTTATATTTCAAATGCTGTTTTGTTGTCCATCACTAAGATTGTGTTGATAGTTTAATTATTTTTTCTAAGTCTATGTTGATCTTCTGTCGTTGATGAGTGTCTGGCTTGCTATATATACCTGTTATTCAGTGTTGTAAGTTGTAAATGATCATTTCTCCTAGTATATAGGTGGATGAAATCATAGTTTAATTATTTTCTATGGTCAGTTTTTGCATAGCATAATTTCGTAGTCTTTTTGAGGTAGGTGTTTCCAAAGTAACCACTAGAACTGACAGCAAATATGAAGCGTATGTAAGTAGAAAGTCATATCTGTCTTCAAAGCAAACTTTGGCTTTTCAAAAGTGGGTAGCATTGCATGACAGGTTCAGCTATCGAAACGACAAAATAAAGAGAAAAATAAGTTTAACGGGAGAAAATGATAATTAAATCAACTGGAATGTCCTTAGAATGTTTTTATCTGTAACAGTTTTTACTTTTTTTATTCTCCTTGAAAGACTTATCATTTTTCTTTCTTTGTTAAAAATCAATGTTAACTTGTCGATCATTTACGTAGAATGCACTAATATCATCTCTGGAGTATAGAAAATAAGAATAAAACTAACGTTTCGTTTTGTGTATCCATCGATTGAAATCTCTCAAAGAAGATCTCGAATAGTTTTTGCCAAATATACTGTTATAAGCAATTGGACTGAAATAGGCCAAAATTATGTATATCGATTATTTAATTTAATGCTCGGATTGATTTGTTAACTGAGAATTTAGTTCAATTTGCGGTCATGTTTTTTATTCATCAATCGCACGAGAAATATTATATTCCAGTAATCTCTGTTTTCATAAATTATAGGTTTTACTAATATATTTTATTTATTTTTATTTCCATAATCATTTTACGCCAAGAAAGACAAGAATAACATTGCTATGCAGGGTGTTGAGAGAAAATACAAAAAAGTACAGGTGGTGTCGTAGAAAGAATAAGAAACAGATAGGAATCAATAGACAGAAGATAACAGTTAATGTTGCTTTTAAACTATCAGGGAAGTAAATAAATGGAAGTGAGGTTCCACAAACGGTAACTGCGAGTAATCAAACTGCTAGAATAGAAGAAAGGGATGCATTTAACTATTTCGATGATAAAGAAAAAATATTACCATAGCATATCTTTGAACGAAAGAATATTCTCAGCAAAACATTTTTGAATACAAACTAGAAGATATTTTCAATTTTCTAAATTAAAAAACAATAAAAACATTTCGTTAAAATCTGACTAAATCAACTTTCTCACTATAATCGAACATTAAAAAAACACAAAACCCATTAAAACCTAAACAAAGCTCATACAAAATTAACATTATTCGAACTATTGTCCTCATCTTGGTTGTCATCTGTACGACGTTTCGGCCGTTGTACGCTCCGGCCTTCTTCAGGTGCTAGGAATTTTGAACCGAACACTTTATTCCAACTAGCACCTGAAGAAGGCCGGTACAAGATGAGAAAAATAGTCCGAATTATGTAAATAGTTTAATACTAACTCACCTCAGAAATATAAACAAGCAACTCCATAACATCCATTATCTAAAACAATATATCCAATTTAAGCAACATCAAGATAATTACAAACTCATCAAAAACTATTATGGATTTGACCAGAAACAAACAATATCCATAGCAATAATAAATTCTGTATCTATAAAATAAATTTCTAAAACTGTTCCTCACAAGGCATAGCGTAAACTTAAAAAAAAACATGCCTGTGAAAAAAAATGGATCTTATACACAACAATTTATCAGATGCATTAAATAGACA
Organism: Ascarosepion bandense; assembly: GCA_037127315.1. Classification (NCBI taxonomy): domain Eukaryota; kingdom Metazoa; phylum Mollusca; class Cephalopoda; order Sepiida; family Sepiidae; genus Ascarosepion; species Ascarosepion bandense. The sequence goes on along the minus strand of JBBBDQ010001129.1, from coordinate 1,044,518 downwards.
TAAAAATATATTGAATCAACTCTTTGATCGAAAAAGGTCACACTTATTAAAAGATAAATTACATTTCTTAGAATGAATATTTTTGAGAGTTCCGCTAAAGAATCTTATTAAAATATATATCTGCGCATGGAGTTTCCCCTCATATCTCCATTTCTGAAGTAATTATTACTTTCCCGATCAAAAATACAGGAATAAAAAATCTTAAAAATTGAAAGACAATAGTTAAATATAGAATATCGTGTAATTCAAAATATATGACACATAAATTAATCTCAAACTAAAATAATTTAGATACTAAATTGCATGAAAGAAAAAAGTCCAAAAACAACACTTCCTCACTTTCATTTTTTAGACATTGAATTGTGTCACATCGTGTCTTCCATAGCTTATCTTTTTCCAGCCAAATTGATGAATATTTATGAACATTCCTAACTATAGAAATTGAAAAAAACAAATTTTTACTCTTGTAAAAAAATCCTAGCTTTTGCTTCGATAAAATACACCAGAAGATGTAAGGCATCGTGTAAGACAAGGTTTCCCGATGTCTTTATATATACACACATGTGTACATATATGACGGAGATTGTAAAACAAATAGATTTTTACTAAGCAGAAGTACAAGATACAGATCGATAGAGAAAATATACATACGATAGACTGAAGGAAACCTTTCAAAAATTGGTATAATCACAAATCTACATTCATCTATGAAGACATAAAAATGGTACCAAACTAACCAATCACGTGTGTAAATTTACAAAAATGACAAAAACCCTTACTTAAATTGGATCATATGAAAAGGGCCAGAAATTGCAACGGTGCTGCTGTCGGCAGATTGTGACAAGAAGGAAATTTAGGCATAGTAAATTTTTCAAAACGAGAAATGAAAGATCCAAAGTATTGTCTGGCTGTAAACACCTTAGATAATATAAACCTGGATGAAAGTTTAGACAATTCTTGATCAGTTCCTCTCTTATTTTAAACTTCCAAACCCCTGATATGTGTTTGAAAAAGGATTGAAGAATTAATCAATATAAAACGCGGAAAGATAACGAAATGTTAAACCCGAGGTTTCGTAATCGGTTGAATTCCGAATATATATATATATATATATATATATATATATATATATATAAAGATAGATAGATAGATAGATAGATAGATAGATAGATAGATAGATAGATAGATAGATAGATAGGTGTGAGTTTGTAACCCGGGGTTTCACGCTTTTGCGATCGTCAAGCGTGAAACCCAGGGTTACAAACTCACACCTATCTATATGAATATGTTTGCTCTATCACTGATATTGAGCGCATTTAAATAAGTATGACGCATATATAATATGTAAACAATATAATATATATAACAAATTACATATTTACATATATATATATATATATATTGATATTTATAATTATATACATACACTTTTCACACACACACACAAACACACACTCACACACATACACACACACACACACACACACACACACACACACATATATATATATATATATATATATATATATATCCCATTTGTGACCTAGGTTTCTACTATGAGTAGTGTCTTCAGGTGATTTTCAATAACTGATTTTACCGTTTACCGTTTTTTTAAGAAATGTGCACTGCCGTAATTTTATTATGACCAAAAACTAAGTAATTAAACAATTCATATATATATATATATATATAATAATAAAATTGACTCTGTACGTATTCAAATCTTAAAATGTTACACCAGTAATTTTTAAGAACCACGAATAACCGGCAGAATCTAACTCCGTTATCGCCCTCGGCTATAAAGCTTTGGACAACGAGGGGAAAAAAAAAGAAAACTGCGGAGCACCGACAATACATACAGCACTTCACAGCAAAGAAAAAAACCCTCAAACGGAACAAACCACAAAGAAAGAAAAGTGCTCAATACTAAACTAACCAAAAAGGATTAACTAAGAGGCAGTGATTTTCTCGTGTATATATATATATATATATATATATATATATATATATATATAAAACGGTTGAATTCCCTTCATTTTAACATCTCTTGACTTTGCGCTACACACAGACCTACACACAAAATAAACAGTTCTCAAAGAAAATGGTCAAATTCCCTTCATTTTAATATCTCGTGACATTACACATGAAGAAATTCTAAAAACAAAAATATACTGTTGATCTTTTGAAATGATTTGTGGGCGTCTTTGTGGTAAACAACACTGTTTGTTTATATATATATATATATATATATATATATATATATATATATATATATATATTAGATATATATATATTGGATATATATATATATTGGATATATATTTATTTCTTGGAGGGAAAAAAGGAAGGTAAAAGAAACATGTATGTTAAATTTTATATCTTCTCACATACATACACAGCAAACCAATGGTTTTTGTTATTTAAATGTAAATCATCAGTACAACGAACGTCAAACATTTCCTGATGAAGTGAATCTATCTCGAAACATAGAAATATCCGTGTCGCAATGTACAATTAACTCATAACTATATATATATATATATATATATATATATATATATATATATATATATATAATGCTGAAATTTCCATTCGCTGATTTCATTCTCTGATGTCATGCACCTATGGCATAGGGAGTAGCAACATCGGCTGACAACAAAATTGGTTGAGTTTCGATCCCGCCCAGAAGCAAGTGGATGTGCTTACCACACTGATGAATGGGATACAGCGAAACAGGCTTGTATGTGGTTGACTAATATATATAAATGTATATATGCGTGTGTGCAATGACATTCTCTCAGATATAAAATTGAGCCATCAGTGGAACCATTACAATCCCTTAGTTTAATGCAGTCTCTTTCGTTTTGTTCAGTATTTGGGAATTCTATGATCCCAGGATACACATGAACATCATGGGATCAAAATGGATTAAAATCAGACAAGATAGAATAGCACACAAATACTAAACATTTATAAAATTAACGTTCCGCATTTTATTTAAGCTTCAACAGAAAATCAAATATGGAGGAAAAGAATCTGTCGTTATTTTTATTTTTGTATTGTCTGTTCTTCATTCGTTAATCAGACTTTACATGTATTTGTCTCGTTAAGCAACGCTCGTGTGTATAATCTTTCTAGTTGATTTTTCGGGATTCGGTTGAAAATGTGTGTTTGAGCATTTAGTAAACATATTTATTTATGTCTAGTGTTGTCCTTATATCGACTGGGAAATATTTTGCTTGAGAGTGAAAGAATTTAGGTTAGAGCGGGTTTCATTGTAGGTAGATAGATCTTAGATTTTTTAAGAGTGTAGTTTATAAAAGTTGGTGACATAGCATTGTGTGTTTCACGTGTGGTTATTGTCGATAAAATAATTATCAGTATTCTATCTAAATATTTTCTACATAATGAACCATATTCTTTTCTATTCAGGTAGCATTTATTAAATCAAAGTTTTGGCCTGTTTTCCTTAACTAATGTTATTTTCCAATAACCAAATTCTCAAATTCTTGACGATTCAACGTACCATAAATTATTATTAACTGTATATATTTTCCAGTTCCAAAGACATCGAAACAAGCTGCATTAGTGAAAGGTGCTTTATGATACTTATCCAGATTTAACATAACAGATAATTATTTTCCAGATTTCGATACTTTGAAAAAAATGAAAAAGTTGTTTAGAAGAACATTAGAAACATGTTGAGAATATTAATTTCGAAACGGCTTGGATTAGTTATTCTTTCTAAAAATGTAGGTAAAAAATCGCACTAATTAGTGTGGAATAATATTTAGATACTACTTGACCACAGAATACATCCAATGTTCAATGTTGTTGAATCAGGCATTTGAATTACAAAGAAAAGAACATCTATCTGGTTTATAGAGAAGTTCACACATAAAGACATTATCTGAGATAATTATTTTGAATTCGAATAATGTATGATTGGGATATTAGAGTACAAAATTTAATTCTAGATCTATTGATTAAGTGTTTTGAAAAGATCTAAATTTGGCGTTATTCATTTAGTTTAAATTTGTTATCAATGAAACACATGACAAATCTAAACATTCTGGGAGTTACCCTATTTTATAAGGCTAGTGGCATAATTACATTAATATGAGATGGAAATTAGACTAGAATGATGCAGGTTCAATACCTATCGAAATATGATTGACTTTTTACAATTTAGAATGCCTACTTAAATGTGGTCTTTTAACAGATGAACTCTTATTACTTTTATTTAAATTTTAGTAAAACAAATTTTTACCTTTTATTCATAAACACAAATATATTAGGGATCTTCTGTGTCTGTACTCGTTTTCATTCCATCTTCAAAATCTAAAATCAATATCATAAAAAATTATAACTCAAATTACCATAATGCTTTATATTTTAAGGAGCACTACAATCATATGGGGACATTTTTATACTAATGTTTACTCAATACAATACATAAGCGGCACTCAAGTTGGAGGCTTACTGTGAGATATTGTATAAGAAAATAAGTTCATGGGTTTATGCAGGAAAAATAACTGTTCACTTTAGACTTGAACTTAATTAATAGGACAACATCGTACTTCGTGTCATACAGAATACAGCAGTTTATAAGAAAATCTCCGAATTAAATTTACTTCTTACTAATGAAATATGAAGAGAATGGAGACAGTTGGCACCTGTGTATGTGGTATGGCTGGTCCTAGTTTTGAAGATCAGAATTAGTGGGAATAAGAAATGAAGATCGTCAGTGCACAACCCTGGAAATAGTGATAGAGCAGCGAAAGGTTAACGACGCGTCGTCTGTGAGATACATTTTGTAGAATAGAAAATGATTTATCAACCACAAAACCCTGTGAATTTGAGTCCTATCAAGACAGACAAGTGAGAGCTGGGTGGCTGCATCCTAGATATGTCATCAACTTTCCATTTTCTGTCCGATCTGACTCTTGTAAATGTATATTATAGCTACTTACTGGAGTAGTAAAATAAACTAACTCATTTTTATCATCTTAGACTATAGAGTTCTATAGCTAAATAATTTCCACGAGATCTTCAGAGAACTTGAGCCTAAATAAACATTCAAGGCAAGGAACCTCCTTAAAATAAATCACATGATAGGTGAAACTTAAGGGTTTGCTCGGTGGTGGAGGAACGTAACTAGTTTGGCTTTGGTCGTATTGAATTTTACAAGCCAGTCTCTTTACTAATGTGCCACCTGGGTTATTTCTTAGAAAGGGTGAGCTGTTAAGTTTTAATTTTCCAAATTTTAGGAATTACACCTTTAAATTGTTGTGTATTTCGGATAGATACTTACTAAATATCGCATTATAGTGCTAAGCAGATCACACACACACACACACACACACACACACACACACACACATATATATATATATATATATATATATATATATGTACATGAGCTTTATTCTAAATTGAAAATTACGTATCTATAAATAAACAATATTTGTAAATATAAAACAACGCTTACAAATCATTCAAAAAGATTAATAGAATATTTTAGTTTTATAACTCCTTCATGTGTAGTGCAATGTCACGAGATGATGGAGGGAATTCAATCGTTTTATATATATATATATATATATATATATATATATATATATATTAGAACATGGTAGGATCGAAGAGAGAACCCTGTAAAATGCTAACAATGTCAAGCCATTAACAACGACTTACGGATACCTCTGTTAAGAAGGATATTTTATTTGACGGAGATTCCATATCTGGATCATTCATGTAGCAGCCACCTATACTGCACAATATCAAAAGACTTTGATGTATCAATTTAAATGTTCTTCATGGTGTATTTATTTCCTAGTTTCCCAATGATTCTGTTATTAATAATAATTACGATATCAGTTGTGGATCTAGTAGGGCTAAATATATACTAGTTATTGTTTGTTCCAGTTGGAATGTTAAACAAACATTTTGTTGGTTATAGATTAGAAGAGTTTTCTGATTACAATAAGAATGCAAATACATTAATATTGCGACGGATATGATTGCTCACCCATATTCTTAAAATTCTTAAAAACAGGCAGCAAGTTGACACCTTCCATGAACTTTCAAAGCATCGCTCATTGAAGTAGCTATTGAACCCTTTTCTGAAAACTGGAAATAACTCTGTACCGATATTCTTAAGAATAATTTTGTCTGAACAGGTAATCATTGAGTCAAGGTTTTTGACTAGTTTAGAATTCTCCCATGCCGTGATAGAAACATTACAAAGTGTGTCCTTCGTGAGTAGGAGGAATTTAGATAAGGGATAGAGTTAGACGCAAAGTTTATTGCAAAGAACGTTTCCTTAAAATATAAAGATGTAATAAATTCAGAGCTATATAGGATAGACCTTCTCTAGGGTTTACCTTTTGTCACTTATTTTTGCCACTTTCACAACTACCGGATATGAATTTTCAGTTACACAAAAACTATTGAAAATTCTATAAGCAGTACTCTTTACATGGCAGTATCTTTATTGATTGATATTGTATTTTTAAATCAAGGATTGACATTTTCTAATATCGATTTGTATATCAAGAACTTGATACAAACATAAACCTATCTCTTAAAAAATATGACGTATGGAAGATATGATCTTGAACTCTATACAACAGACCAATAATGGGAAATCAAATTACATAAGGATATACAAATTTCCTCAGACTAATAAATACTTTAACTATAGAGTCAGTGTTGTATATATTGAAGGAATCAAACAAACGCCAGTGACTGCCTTTAAAACATACAGATAAAAAATGCACTTATTTTTAATCATTTCACACAAAACAAAGCGATGATAACACTAAGTCGCAAGGGGTAACTAAGAGTAGAAAAGAATGAGAAGATTTTAATGAGAAGAAAGCAGAATAAAAGAACAGGATTCAAGAAGACAAAAGATTGCAAAAATGTTACATGCAAACTTTTAAAGATGGTAGAGGGAAGCCCGAAATGGGAAGAGCGTTCGACAGGTAAGAAGTGAGAGAAAAGGAATTGTTACAATAGAGTTTGCAGTTGCATCTATCTATTCATCATTGAAACGATGAAACTTACTTGTTAATATAGTAGTACAGTTATTAATGTAGCCGAGAGATATCAACGATGAGAGCCCATTAGAAAAACTGACATGAAAATATTTATAGAAAAGATGGAGGGAAGCCATATTATGATGGTGGAAAAGTCGAGATGCCAGGTCAAGACTAACGAAATTATAGACAAATCTACTTTTATTGAGTCTCGAGATGTATAGTCAAATCACTGGACTAGAAGCCATTTTCAATGCGTAGACGAATGATAGATTTTTAAATGTACAAGATAGATTCTGACAAGAAACATTGTCTAACATGACACAATGAGCCAACTTTATTAGCAGCAGACCTATTAATTGATTCAATATAATTATTTCTCTTGATATCAGTAAAAAACATTAAACAACGACTACGCAATGAGTTGTAATTTTAAAGGTTAGTATCAGTTATGCTGATATGGAAGGTCAATTTGTTCTATCTAATCCTTAAAGGATAGTAGTTTTGTTTTGGAGGTGTTCAACTTCATAAGCCATTTCTTGTACCACCTAGCAGCCGATTGGAGGTCATTATCGAGAGTACCTGCCAGATTTTTTTTACGGGCCTATCGAACTTTTACTTATGACAGGAATAAATATTTGTCATCTGAATAAATACATAATTGAGAAATAATGACATAGGGGATGTCGTTGAAAGCTACGAAAAACCAAACACTTTGCAGTATTGTTAGCAATTGATGCTATATATGAGAAGTTTGTGGTGTGAGTTTCTGTCCCAAAAGGCTTTTGGTTTTCAATAAGTTAGCAAATCTATAAGGTTTTTATCAGTTGGGCGAGGCCTGTTTGGAATATGGTGAAAATTCCTGTAAGGTATTTAAGTATTTGTTAACAGGTACGTTAGTGTATAGGGATTTAATAACAAATGTAGCCATGAGTTTATCTTTCATATTTTTGCTTTTCGTTTTGCAACATGGCCTTCAAATATTTTATTATATAAGTGCCAATCGTTTTAAGATGTCTTATTGATGTATTTTCTGACACAAATTGCAATCTATTTATTACAATAACGATTCAAATTTAATGTTGTTATTGTTTTCTTTTGCGTGATTATGTCTCGTATTATTATCATTTTTAATTATTAGCGACAAACTAACGAATCATACAAATATAATTTGACTCACAAACTTTCACATCTCCATTACAAATATCCGAAAAAAGGAGAAAATATAGAGGAAAACATCCAAAGCACTAGAACACAGAGTTAAACACGATGTCAAATAAATCTCACAAAAACAACCTAGAGACACATATAAACGGTTTAACAAAATATCAGGTATTTATCAGATTTAAAGACGAATAAAGTTAACCCAAAGATGCAGTATGATAAGCTAAGTAAAGAGTAGCCAAGAAAAATAAGTAAAAACGTAAAAGAAGAATTTTTCTATGCGCTAAGACAAGTTTTAAATCACTAGAAAAGTAAAAGATCAGAAGCAAACTGAATCCGCCGAGGCAGGTGTTTGAACACTGATCGCCAGTGAAAGAGTAATACAAGAAAATGGATTATCCCACAGGCTATCAGGTGACCTATAAAAACCGCCAGAAAGAAGTCTGCGGTGATTTTGATGAGTTTAAAACAAATGGCGAGTAATCGGAGTTCAGCGAATAATGAATGTATCGAGTTAATCTACAGTGGATGAATCGCATTGTGAGCAACTAACTTGAAATATAACATTATGAAGATATACAATTGTGTGATACCAGCACCTCAGTAAACCGTATGGGTTTCAATCCAACAAAATTACAACAAGTAAAATGCATAAATAAATTTACTCGACTGGATTTAAAGATTTATATTCATGCTGGAATAAGTAGATTTCCTTGCTGTCCTACAAAAACAAAGAAAACGTATATATGAATCATGTGTAAAACCCCATGACAAAGTTTGCATACACAAATCTTCAGCAAGGCCTCTGATTGGGAGGTTGTGAGGAGCATGGAACCAACTCTTAATTGCTGTTGTTACCAGGTCTACCCAGACCCGGAGTTGTAGCACCTGTTAGGGTCCCACCTATTGGCAAATAATTAACCCTCAAACTGGGATAGAAACACTATGAAAGTATAAAAATACACTTTTATAGAAATATATACATAAAATAGACTTTTATATAAAAATATATATTTTTGAAGGAAAAATATTACCAACAATACATTTTTGATGAAAAATTATTACCATAACACACTTTTGAAGGAAAAACTTATTCTCAGCAAAACATGTTTGAATACAAAACTAGAAGATATTTTCAGTTTTCGAAAAAACAAAAACAAAAAAAAAACAAAGAACTTTCATTAATATCTGACTAAATCAACGTTCTCACTATAACCGAAAATTAAAAGAAAAAAAAACAAAAAAAGAGTAATACAAGAAAATGGTATTACCTAACTTTTTGGCATTACCTGACCCACAGAGGTTTAAACAAAACTAAAAAAAAAGAATAACATCTTCGTACCACTCACCAACGGTAGTCAAACAGATCCTACAATAAGTTAACCGCAAATTATATAACAATACTTCCAACGAAACTATCTTCATCGAAGCCAAAATGATTATGAAACAAACTTAAAAGACAATGGAAGTTTAACAGCACCTACTTACACAACGTGCAAAACAAAAAACAAAAAAGAACTGAATAAGGAACGAACTGTACAGCAAAAAAACTTGGAAAACAAATCCTACGAAAGATATTCATTACACTCATAGACAAATATTTTATTTATCTAGCGGTTCACAGGAGAGTCAATAAAAATACAAAAATAAAAAGCCATGAGGAAAACAACCCCAGACTACAACAAGACAATACATTTTACTACGTTACTTAAAAATCGAATACTAAAAATGAATATTTGTAAAATATTTCTTTGATAAATGCAAATACATACACTATATACAACTCGGATACAGCAACCTGCTTTAGATAAAGTCAATATCATAACCAAAACAAATATGATGACGAATCTCCTGAGTAAGAAAACTATTAATGCATACTTTAACACAAGTAAGTGTAATGATAATAAATAACAACAAATAACTAAGTATCCAATAATAAATAACGACAATTAACACTACAATAACTATAATTAAACATTAATGATTCCTAGTCAATAGCCTATGAAATAATCTTAAACATAATTGTTTTCATCTATTTAATAGCATTAGGATAATACAATAGTCTTACTATCCACAATGCAATATTTACCGGTATATATAAGTAGCCAAGGCAAAATACGACAGAAATGGCCTGAATATTGCGCTTAAGAATAAAACAGACTGTTGCTATTTAAAGTTGTCCATTATCATATATATATATATATATATATAGGAAAGAATATTGATAAAAAGTTTTGAATTTAAAAACGTACTTTTTTAAACAGTACGCCATCGTAAAAATACGTTTCCAATTCTAATTTAAAAATCACTTGTTTCTGATGAAGGACCGAGGGCGGTCTGAAATATAAAACACTATAAAAATAAACAAATACTGTTTAAAAAAGTACGTTTTTAAATTCAAAACTTTTTATCAATATTCTTTCCTATACATATTAAGACAGTATACGTGGATGATCATCACTATATATATATATATATATATATATATATAAACTGCATCTAAAGATTATATGCAAGTTATGAATTGGTATAAAGCGTTGCGTCTTTAATGTTAAAAGACCTATTATGATGTTGTTTAAATTCTACTCAATATTATTAACTTAGATATATAGTGATAGAGAAAACTATTGTTTTAGGTTGAAAAATTTTTTACTAAGTTAAAAAGACAGCTTAATTTGACTGTCTGTAGTTTATTTTCAACTAATTATTTTGATACTTTGATATTATTTAACCTTGTAAAACTAATGTAAAAAATAACATGAAAGGATTTTAGAACAAATTCGTCAATTCCTCAAAGAAAAAGAATAAAAAACATTTTATTTTAAAAATAAAATATATATTAACAAAAAATAATAAGAACATTCTAAACTTTATTGCACAAATGCTCCTTTCTTTCCAATAACACCTAGCGGACTATTGTCAACATCTGATATTAGATTTGCAATTTTAGCGACCGGTAAGTTGTTTGCATCAACTTTAACTGCCTTCCAGAGGTCCCACTTGCTGTTGAATTGTCTTCCATTAGAATAAATATTTTCTTGAGGGTGCTCCACATGTTCTCAATGGAATTCAAGTCACAGCTATGTGAAGGCCGGTTCATAAGAGAACCTTCAAATCCCTTTTCTTTCAACCATTATTTAGTAAACTTTGATGCATGGCTTGGTGCGTTGTCTTGTATAAAGATCATAGATCTACGCTTGGTTATCAAGCCATTCAAAGAAATATTGCTCTAGAAAATCACAGTAACTTTTGGAATTCATTTTAACCCCGTCTTTCACTTTAAATAGACCCACGAGATCACTACCAATAATCCCATAATCTGATCCAACCGCCGCCTTGTTGGTGTTTAAAAAAAATTCTTGAATCATGTTGCTTGCAAAGCCATCCTCGAGCGCATCCATCGGGTCCATCGAGTGTGATTCGTCTGTAAAAAGCACTTCACTGAAACCAGTTTTCATGTAGTTTTTTTTTCCACAGCAGTCTTCTTTCCTTACATTCTTTGTTAAAATGGGTTTCTTTATTTGATTTTTTTAAATCAGCAAATTTTTTTAATGATTTACACCTTGTTTCCCTTGACACCATAAGAGCTCCAGATGGCCTCAAATATGAACGCACTTGACGCATTTGGGTTTCTTATTAATTCTTTTTGGATATGTAATTGATTTCCCTTTGTTAAATTCCTGAATTCAGCCTGAAGCTTTTTTCCTTGGTTGAATTTCTATTTGACATATTTTCTTGATTGTAATGGACGACAGAATAACAACAATACGCGGCCAAAAATACGACTTCAGCAAAAGATGATGAAGAACTGTAACAGCACCGACCTAGCCGGTATCACGCTGTACTGTAAAAATACAGAAAATACACACTACAGGAAAACATGGGAACACAGAGACACTCCAAATTTAAAAAACATAGTGTTGGCAGCCACTACGGACTGCCATGGAGAGATGAAGGTTACACCAGTCTGGGAACAAATCCGGACTAAAACAGAATTTTTCCAGTAACATAAAAACCACTACTGACAGATTCTGAAAAGCCTGGGCATATTCGAGGAGTGGTGCAATTTTTTCTGCATCGACATTGACCAGTTCGCGAGGAACACGTTCGACATCTGCCACAAAATATCGCCAAAGATCAACAGTCTAGACATCACCAGAGTGAGCAACAACGGCATGTTTTTCATACTCCGCTCCATCAAAAAGAGACTCATGAACTGCAGTTTTGGAAGTTGCGTTGACAAAACGTTAATATATACCGACAAGATGTGGTTCACCCCCAACAACAGAGGAGGCAAAGTGCATATTCGAAGGTACCGAAACGTATGTCAACGTGAAGCACCAGAATGAGCGTATACTCAGCAAGAAACCACAACACCAAAAAAATGTCTCTTCGATTTCAGTGACTTACATTCGCCGCAAAAAAAAAAAAAAAAAAAAAGAATCGATCAGCGTCCGTAAGAGACTTGCTGACGAGCTCACAGAAGGACTCTTGAAGGAATACGTTCCGCCGGACTCTTCCGGGTGTCGACTAGATCCACCTTACCCAAACCATGTATGCAAAACTCATCACTGCAAGATAGAGGATTGCTACTGGTTATGGCCCGACGTCTACGACATCAAACAACTGGAGAATCGCCGCGGTATGTCAACTACAGGACCAGAAACGTCGAACACAGACACAGTACACAACAGCCACCATCTGCATCACCAGCATCGCCTGGTGATTCGAACGACTCGCCAATCTTCATATCAGAAACACAACCCAACACATACATACCCAGCACACCATCGGCTCCCGCTCCCCCAAAAAACAAAACAAAACAAAAAACTTTTAACGCACATCGAATTCCTTATCAGGACTAAAAGAGACTGGCGGCTGGATAGCCAAAGACAGACTCACATTCTGCGACGAGAATATAGAGTGCTTACTATTAGAATGGCACAACGACACCATACGAAACTACAGACCGGACTCTCTTTTACTCACACATTCACAAATTTTAAATAACTACAACTCATTCTCTTTCTTACCAGACCGAAGGTAAACTACGCTCGTGCGTGCCAAAAATCTTTTCTCTGCACAGGCACTGATTCAAAGACGACTCTCTCTTTCTATTCTCTCTATCTAGGTATATACTGACATAACTATCTATTATTGCAATTTATTCCACGGACTTTGTTTATTTTCCAATAATATATATATATATATATATATATATATATATATATATATATATATATATGCATGAAACGCTTACGAATAAATTACGCTTTCAGGAATTGCGAATCAGTAACTTCGGGAGAAAAGAATTTCGGTGTTAATGACGTCATCACCTTGGAAGCAGCTACTTTGATAGAAGAGAATTTCGTAGATGATGACGTCATCACCTTTGAATCTACGACTTCGTCAAGAAAGAATTTACATGATCACGTGACCTCCTCAGCAGCAAAATTTAATTCTGTTCACAGTCGAAGCCATATTAGCAAGAGGCACTTAAGCGACCAGCTAACAGTTAAAACAACTCGTATTCTATTTTAGTCTGTAACTTATACGTGTTGAGTCTATGTATGAGGCACAGACCCCTTACACAGGGGGATGTAACGTTACCGCCCCCTGTGTAAGGCTCCTGTGCCTCATACATACATACATACATATTGTCCTGGGTGTGACATATAAACAGAAACCGGTAGTGTGATTCTAAATTTACTATTTGGTGTCTTGAGAAATGTGGAGGTAGCCGGTAAATGCCATTAATCCCAGGTACACTCTGGCCCTGAGTTAGTAGTTAACCCCGTTAAATCAAACAATAGAAAAAAATTCTTATGCCGGAAACAGGGGATAGTAAAGGAAGGGGTGGGGAATGTTGGTTAATATAGGGCTAAGCTGAGGGGAATCGTAGTAGTAATTTCCCTTTTGGTAGAGGTAGGCATGTCGTTTGAACATTGAGTTAGTAGTGGTAGGTAGAAGGGATATTAAAATTTAATTTATGTAAAAGGCAATTTTTATTATGAATAAATGGAAGATGGAGATAATTATTGAAATTTTAATTTATTTGGCGACACATACTAATGATTTTTTACGTTTATTCAGAAGTACATTCTGATGTTGAAATTTCAAAATCTTAATTTTTTTTTCTGTTATATATAGATTACATCTATCACTTGAGCTACTAAGAGCATGCGCCTTGTCTATCGGTTTCTACTTGTTCTAGTTTTATTATTTACTATAATTATGGGTACAATTTCTGTATATCAGGGATAGGGCGTATATAAAGATAGAATGTAAAGTGGACAGTGTTCAAGCATGAAACAGACTATTGCCGCAAAGTTTTGTCTCCAATTTTCACTATTATTCTTATATACTCTCTATTCCTGATATTGAGTATTTTTATCCATATATATGGCCATACTTAGAAGAATATTTTATCATATAAATTGTTTCGTTCATTGACATCCGTGTTGAGATTGATTCCTGGACTATCCACTACCCCTTTCATTATATAATCTTCTGAAGAATTTTTATAAGTACACATGTCTTCATGTATATTTTGAATTATGTGCAGTTTACTATGCAGATAATACATAAATTGTTGTTATATTTTATGTAAGAAATATTTAAGAAAGTAATCAAAGAAAGTAAATTTGATACTCCAAATATTAGGCAATATTACGACAAATTCGAATTTCTTTATCTATTTATATTATTTCCCTAAAGAGGTCAGTGACAATTGTAGAAAATGAGAAGCTAATATACAAGATTTTATTGTGTATGTCAATTATCATTATTAATATGTATTGGGAAAAATCCCAGTAAATATATAGAATCCTGCAAAAATTTCTAAATCCAAATTTCATCATATAATTGTAGTATATTAACAATATCATATTCGAAAGTATGCGATTTTATTATTCAAGTCGTGTATAATTCAATATGTAAATAACTAGATAGATTATTATAGATATTATTATTTGTTATTCATAATTTTAGATTATATGAAGCTTACTATGGACCTTAAGAAAGATATAACCTCAAAAAGAATTAAATATATTCTAAAGTTATTAAGTGATGTGAATACATAATTGAAAACGGTAAAAAAATGTATTATATATTTCAGGATAACAATTTTTACATTGTTCGGATTGCTGTTCACATATTTATTGCAATGTTACGACGTTTCTACCGTTAGACGTGCCGGCATTTTTCAGTTATTTTTTCACAATTGCTGTTACTAAGTATTACACACACAAATCTTTGGGTCAAGTCATTGGAACTAATCAACGCCTTTACCTACTGGCTCAGTAAATATAGGCGTAAGTATGAGATTAAAGATTAGGCAACAGTTTGAACAGTGTAAATAATATAAATATTACTTCACCTCAGAAGTATAGACAAATATCTCAGAATAAGCACAAAATAAAAATAAAGTTTCATAAAGAAATTTAATATACAGACATGAAACATTTTTTCAATTATATCACTAATTCATTTTGAGAAAGACGAAATGTTAATGGAACAAAATTTGATTAACCATCAAAAAAGTATACGACACAGACTTTATAACTGTAAAATGAGACTAAAAGTAGCTGAATATTAACAATTTGGGCTAAATACAGGAAGGTAGCTGAAGGAAGTGACAAAAAAAACTTCAAATAAACTGCAAGAAAACCGAATGCATGATCATCAGCAAAGAGAGCAGCCCAAAATTACAAATAGAGGTGGAGGATACTAAAATCAAGCAGGTACAGAAGTTTAAATATCTGGGAAGCTGAGTAAAGTATTAAGACACAGGAAACTTTCACTAGAAACAAAGAAGAGAGTACTAGATTGCTATGTGATGTCAGTTTTTCAATATGGCAGTGAATATTGGACAATATCGTCAAAGATAAAGGAAGAACTTGAAGCTACTGAAATATGGTTATACAGAAGGATGCTGTGGATATCATGGATCGAGCATGTGGGCAATGTTCAAGTTTTGAAAATCATGGAAACGAAAAGGAAATTAATACTGAGCATCAGGAAAGACAGCTGAAGTTGCTGGGACATGCAATGAGGAAGGAGTGCTTCGAGAACCTGATACTAACAGACCAGATAGAGGGAAGAAGAGACAGACGAAAGCAGCGGATAACATATTTGAAGACTCTAATCAGGTGGATGATGAAACGACGGAGATTGCGTGTTGTAACAGAAGAAAACATTTAAAGAGCCATCAGGGATAGGAAAACGTAGAAACCATGATCACCTACGTCCAGAAAGAAACATAAAAAAGACAGGAAAGCAATAGAATGTAAGAGTTAGCACAAGAAATATAGAGAAAAATGGTGAAACACATATGATATATTAATAATATAACTTTATAATTTTATTAACGTTAATGGAACAATATCACTTTTATTATGAATATATTCAATTTTAAAATAATTTCTTGCAGTCTATATAAATCTGGTTATATACACAAAGAAAAAATTTAATAAACTACAACAGAATTATGTTTATGCGAATATATTATGTATATATTATACATCAACTTAATATTAATTCGTTAGAAACGTTAAGTATTTAATATATCTTATCAATTTTCAAATGTTAGAAACGATAATGAAATATCATTTTAAATCATATTTGAATTCAAGTTTTAGAGATGATAGTGCAATATAAATTCATGAGGGCGAATGAATACTAATGGCTTTTTGTTGAAGGCAGAGATTTTGACTGTAATGTTTAGTTTATAATATTCAGTCTATAGAAATGTGTTTACTCATGTAATTAGCAATGTAAGAATATATTTTGAAAATATTTGTTTTTATATTAAATGATTGGTGGTATGTGGAGTTGATATTGTATTCAGAGGGTAGGTCAAATCTTGAAGATTGCTTTGAAAATATAGTACATGTGCAGGAACTTGTAAGATTAAAGATCTTAATTGTGTTTTCGGGGTTTTGTTTCTACATATACAGCAAACAGTAACCATAAAATAGCATCAGTGAGTTTTAATAAAATTTCGAATGAACAAACTATGTTTCAAAATTACGAAAACGGCAAGATGACACCAACCGATCAGTGAATTAATTCTTTAAACATCTGATGTGACGTGTTAAGTAAGATTTCTTGGATAATGATTTATAAATGACCTAAAGTACTACACATTGGATAATATATATGCATGTACAAATAGATAGATAGATAGATAGATAGATAGATAGATAGATAGATAGATAGATAGATAGGAATAAGGAAATAAGGAAATAAGATAGATAGATAGATAGATAGATAGATAGATAGATAGATAGATAGATAGGAATAAGGAAAGAAAATAGATAGATAGATAGATAGATAGATAGATAGATAGATAGGAGAGATAGATAGATAGATAGATAGATAGATAGATAGATAGATAGGAATAAGGAAAGAAGATAGATAGATATGAATAAGGAAAGAAAATAGACAGATAGGAATAAGGATAGATAAATAGATAGATAGATAGATAAATAGATAGATAGATAGATAGATAGATAGATAGATAGATAGATAGATAGATAGATTTGTATGCGTGTATTGTCTACATCAAATCCAACATCGATTTCATCCAACTCTCACAAAACAATTACAAAAAGCAAAGAAGTATTAACGTTTGTGTGATGTATGTTTATGTGTGTGTGTGTGTGTGTAACGCCCATAAGATTTTCACTTACGATTCCATCGAGTTCCCCCTAAACAATAAAAACAAGCATTAACGTGTATGTGTGTGTGTATCAAGGAGAGGTTTGTGGTGTAAATATTTATTAACAGACTCTATTTGTATAACCCAATTTATAAAAGTGTGATGTTTTTGCTGAAAATGTATTCACTTTTCAACTTCGAACGATTATATTTATTACTCATAGATGTTTAGCACTTTAAAATCTTTCTTTTAATTATTTCATAACCTCTTGTATAAACCTAAGTAATATAATAGGACTTATAAACCTAAGTAATATAATAGGACTTATAAACCTAAGTAATATAATAGGACTTATAAACCTAAGTAATATAATAGGACTTATAAACCTAAGTAATATAATAGGACTTATAATGAACACTTTACCTAAATTGAATAATCATATTTTTAACCACTGATTTCTATGTTTACTTCTTCAATATGGCGATTGGTAGAACATGACAATTTTTATATTGCTGATCACCATCATTAGCCTTTTCTTAAAATAAGACAGGGAAAATAAATAAAAGCAGCTTCATTCAGACAAATTTGTCAAATTAATTATCGTTTTAAAAAAACATCAAGTTTTAACAAAATATGAGTTCCATTTTAGTTTTTAATTCATTTGAAATTAAATTATTGAACAATTTTCTTTTCTGTTTGCTTTCCTTTATTTAATACCTTTTTCTGTTATCCTTATTGCAATTAAAGTGAAAAAGAATGAGTAAATGTACAAAAAGAATGACATCATTACTGAAACATCATTAGCGCAAGTGACAATCTAGTTTACCAGGTATCAGCAAGAGTAGACTGATTAGCAATTAGAAGTAGAAGATGAAGATGGTAATTTCTTGTTCGATTTCCGGGTAGAAATTGATATATGAAATTTTCCATCGATACTGAAAATAAGTAGGAAAATATTAATGTATCTGTCAGCGCATAAGATATTCATAATCATCATCATAATCATATTTCACATTTATTGCGTCTACAATTGTTGTCTATTTAATCTTCATCCAAAAGGAAACGTAAAACGTGAGTACTTGATTTTGGATGTTTCTATAATCTGTTAAGATATTACAGTGACAAGCTATCCCATCTCTATTTATGGAGGTACAGCCGTGTGTTATATTTGCCCAAATTCCTCCATAAATCTTGACCACAACTCACTTAATTCATTGCATTGGGTTATTGGATTCTCCTATGTTGAAAATATTGTGAATCTTCGTCGCCAATTTGTTGTGAAGTTGTGACGAAATTTCGCCGCAAAGTTGTAGTGACCGGTTTGTGCCGGAAGTAAAGATGGAACAAGAAAGTAGATTCAAAACAGTGTATTAGTATAACAAGAAATAAGATACCCAAAAGAAGTGTTAATAATAAGTAATATAGAAATAAATAAGTCCAAAGGTATTATTACGCTGCCTGACTAGTAGCTTCGTTAACTGCTCTCGTTAACTGCTATTCTTGACTGCTCGTAACAGGTCGGAGCCTTTACTGGGTTAATACTCTCTACCCAAAGGCAGAGGGTTCTATAGTGCGTAAGGCAGTCAACTCTTCGTTAACTGTAGTATTTAGTTGCCTTCCCACTAAGACAAGATGTGTCACAAAGCCTTTTTAATGTGGATTCTACGGGCCATATAGCCCGGCCAAAAATTCCTATCTGATTTTGCCCCAGTCGAGACTCTACCCTTTGGCGGAGTCTCAACTGGACTAATACCCTCGGCCCGAAAGCAGAGCCTCGACACTGCGTAAAGTTCGTTAACTGCCCTCAAGATAACACGAAGGTAATTCAAGCAAGAAGAAGAGTACATTTCTCGCAGGAGGGTACCATAACATAAACAAAACATGTCATTTTACTTACAGTAGATGTTTTGAGTGTTAATTTGACTGTGATAATTTAACTTAGAACGCTGAATTAATTATAAAACATAGTTTATATAGGGAATAAAAAGTAGTAGACAACGATACCTCAAAATAGATCAAGTACGTACAGTTTTACAATTCCAGAGATTTTACTTGTGGTTCATGTATTGACTTCTGAAACTGGTAATAATATTTTCATCTCTCACAATTTTTATTTCCTCGAGACAATAGATAGCAAACTTTGAGTTAGATGACATAACGTTATTTACAAATTTTGCTGAGAATATAACGTTACATTGTTACTTACGTGCCTGCTACTAGTTTAATACTGCAAGTGTAAGAAAATAAAGTTAGTGGATAGCCTCACCGCCAATCTCAGAAAAAAAAATAACAACCATTACACCAGAGCAATACTTTTGAGATTTGTTCCATTTCTCTTTAACTGCAAATATAAAGCTGGCTTTCATATTTTGTTCAAATGTGCATTTAAATAGAAAGAAACATTTCATGAAACTGGAAATTTGAAATACAATAAAATTAGACTGCATATAAACCTCGTTAAACCACTAAATGGTTCATACTATTTAATTGTGCCCGACAGTCTCACAAAATGACCAGATATATTGAAGTGTATTCGACCAAATACCAACGTAATGATTAAACACTTACGAGAACTTTTTGCAAGGGTTGGAGTGCTTGACAGTGTGACATCTGATATTGGGGCTCAGTTGACTACTAGTGAGTATAAAAATTCATGGGAATAATATTTGGTTGAACGTTTGTTAACATCGAGTTTTCAAGAACAAGTTTGGAAGTAGAAGAAGAAGCGTAGCGTCTTGAGAGGCTGCTCTGATCAACAGTTGAATAATATTGGGGTTCCTGTAGTGCCATATCGCGCATGGACGGGCGTCCCTTCATGAACCTCCGGTGGGCAACCCCAAGGCCACATTATGCTGCAGGCTGCGCCAGTCTCCATTCCTCACATGCTGCAAATAGTAACCAACTGATTCTGCCCTAGTCCTCTCTCCTCAACCAAAACACCATGAAAAAGAACAAACAAAATACCAAAATCAAACCAGCTACTCGGATAACGCCCAAACCTCTCTGTGTCTCTTTCACTAACATACGCGGTATCCGCACTAACTTTTATAGCGTAGAAGCATTCCTCCAAACTAACTCACCTGATATCTTAGCCCTATGCGAAACTAACCTTGACCCGTCTATCCCCTCCTTTGAGTTCTATGTTCCTGGTTACCTTCTCCTCTTCAGGAAGGACTCCAACGTCCATATGCATCGGCTTGGTGTATATGTAAGTGAACACCTCCCCCTAGCTAGAGTAACATCTCTCGAATCCCTGGACAAGTTTTTCATGTGCTTCCGTCTCTCACTTCTAAGCTCTGTTAGCTATATCTTCTTCCTCTACCGCTCCCCCTCCTCCTCTGACTGTTCGGTGAACCATTGGTGAACCATTGGACCCAGCAAATATGTAAATTTAGACATACTTTACAATATTTTTAAAGTACGTATTCCTAAAACAATTACTTTTATATAACGCAATGACAAGAGAAAGCGTAATCCGACTGAAACGTTGGAAATAGATCCATATCGGAAACAGAATGTGATGTCGACTCGTTAAAATCGTATAATACTGTCTCCAAAAATCACCAGGGTAGACAGTCAGAAGACTGTTGGTAGACAGTTGTGAGACAGCTACAAGATTGTTGGCCGTGTACGAACATTATTTATTATTACAAATTTCAGTAATACTATGTCTCCTTGAAGCGACATTATATTTCTTGATTGTTTTAGAAATCAACGTAGACAACAGAAGGTTATGGCAGATTGCAATAAGTTGGAGACCAACCGATGTTGATTTAATAACCACATTTTTTGAAATGTGTTTTTGAGATGTCACTCAAGAATGTTATGCTGTCAAACATTCCGAGACTAATAAAAGTTAAAAGTTTATACTCTTTCAAATAGTTATTGATATTGGTGTGATTTGTAAAAGGTTTCCTAAAAAAGAACACATAGGCAAAGAAAAAAGGTCAGCCTTTAATACAGTTTTCCGAGAGAATTGAAAAACAGAATGTAGTAAATGTCATTTTACTTTATTGAAAAGCAACATTATCAAGGGTATCTCTTAAAATCGCAAAATTATGAGCGGCTTTATTTAAAACCTCAGCATTTAAGTATTTTTTAGAAAATTCATCGACAACAAAATTAAAAAACTGTAATTAAAGAAACAGAG